>BLSH010276290.1:124971-144772 GCA_018402905.1 Glandirana rugosa | reverse complement strand
CCCCCCCCCCCCCCAGACCCAGGGTCCCTCCTAGGCCACCGACAGACTCCTCAGCACTCCATCTTCCATCTGACTCCCCCGCTGACATGGCTCCTCCTTATTTAAGGGCTGACCTAGCCACCCTGCCAGAGCATTCTGTCTGGGGACTGACCACGTTCCCTGAAGTGTGCAGATTAGTCCCTCCTAGCCTCCACCCACTAACTTCTAGACGTTTGTCCAAACTTCCATATCCAGGGGGAGGTTCCAGAGACTCACCTCTATAAGTCATCCAGCCTGACCTGCAGTAAACCCTGACCCAATTTCAGACTCGCAAACTAACCAAAAGTCATAACATAAATTTTCCTGCGCTAACACTAGTAGCACACTAGAGGGTGCTACAAGTGAGTTAGTCTTTCTAATGGAAACAGTAGCTGCAAGGTAGACATACACAGAACAAACTACTGTACATCCAGGCAATGGAAAGAGATTTCCTTCAGATGAACTGGAGCTAGACAGAGAGATGGAAGAACAACTGTCCGGTCTAGCCAAGTCTGGGTATGGCCTTCAATTCTATTCCTGAGGGTACAGTGATTTGGATAACTGCATAAGAGGCCAGCTCAAGCTTTGTATAGAGAAATCTTGATTGATGTATATATAAAAAAAAATCAAAAAAACATATTAAAAATGGATAAACCTTTCTCAGTACAGAAAATATATCCTCCTAGGATAAACCTGAAGCAAGCTGGGACTGCGAGGCTGGTTGACCTGGCTAGTCACGTTTTTCGTTTTTTGCTTGCCAGTGTCCAAATACTTTTGTAGGCAGCATTATAACCCAATTGTCTCTGGAGACTGTGGTGTAGGAAGGTTCAGTGTGCATGGACCAGTATAAATGATAGTGTTATGCTTATGACACAATAAGCAGGAAAAAGTAAATGACAAGAAAAGTTCAAGCAAGTAAATCCAAACTCACAGTTTTGCTTGTCTTTCCGTTTTACAGGATATGTAGCGCTGAACTTGTGCTTGATGAATTCCATACATTGACAGCCACAAGAATGTGCTTCCACATACAAAGGTCCAGAAAGTGTAGCGCCTTCGAGGATCTGGGTCAAAACTGAAATAGAGAGTTATCTTATTCTACTGATAGAATTATACTTAATTAGTTAACAAGGGAGTTTGTTGGCAAAGCACACATGGGTCATAGTAGCTCCTTCATCCCCAATTACATAAGTACAAAGATATCTCCCATGGGACTATGTTAACAGCAATTGAAATCACACAGTATAGACTAGATATGTATTTTAAATAAAACATCTTTTATTAAATCTTGTAGAAAATTATTTTAAAAGAAGACCACTTAGAGAACATTGGTCCTAATTAGACTATACTTTTGACCATGCATTAAATATGAGTTTAAAGTCCATGCAAACAGTTGGAATTGGATTGTAAGTCCACCACCGTTGTCCCAAAGCATTTCAACCACTAATGCAAGATCTTCCTCAGGGGATAGAGGGTGGAGACAATCAGCAATGATCAGAATGGGTCCACTTAAGATGGTCACAGAAAGCAGTTGAAGCAGCCCAGCCCAGGCCTGAAACCAGGAGAGGTTCCCAATCCCATAGGTGGTCCGGGGCAGCGGAGAGGGTGAGAGGTTAGTGGGCAGAAGGTAGCCACACTTGTAATGTTTGAAAAGGGGGATAGAAGTCTGGGGCAGCAATTAAGCTGACATCCAGGAATTGGAGAATCCGGACTCACAAAGGGAGCCCACCCGCATAGCCCCTCACGCTCCAACCGGACCCTCTTTAGCAGACCAATTTAATTTGGGCTGCAAACCTGAGTTGCAGCCCAGATGGAATTAACAGAAATTAACAGTAACCCAACTACTCATCTTAGAAAATATTTTTTTCTGTGACATATTTTTTTCTTAGAGTTCAACTGGTTTTGGCACTGCACAACAAACAAGACTGGGAGTTGTGTTGTGATCATATGTTAAAGGAAGGTGAATGATAAGAATTGAATGTTATGAGGGTGTTTTATTTATATCCAAGTTAAGTCTTAGTTGGCCCTAGCAGGTGAAATCCAGAAGTGTGAAAGCATGACGTTTAGTGCTGCTTTAAAAAATGCTTTTGAAGAATAGCACTGCGCCAACCAGTGCTTGTATCATATAAAATAGTCGCAACGTAGCAACATGTTATTAAGCAATTAATGTTGTATGTCCATTTTTGGCTAATTTTCATGCTATATTTCATCTTTAGTTTTCTCAACACAGTAATCTAGTCCAGCAGTATTATTTTTTTTTTCATTCATGCTTGCAATGTATACTTACTCCCCAAAATTAATCCTGGAATAGTTTCTTGCAATATCCACTACTTCAGTAGCTCCGCCCACTACCAAGGTACCGCGAATAGCTATTGCAAAGAATCCTGAAATCATAACCAGCACCTGAAACACATCTGTCCAGATCACAGCTTTCATACCACCCTAGAAGGAACACAACAAAAAATAAATGGCAAAGTTATCTAAAGTTTAACAAATATCTATTTAGCTGATCATGAACTTATTGTACAGCACAGGCACAAGTTCAAACTCAATAACTCAATAATTCTTTAGCAGACCGCTTTCTAAAACACTTTATATGTGTGAGTCCACACTTGAATGCTCCCCAGAGCTTATACAGAGGATGTCTATCACTGATTGGTGTCTGCCTTCTTACGCTAGACAGCATTGGCAGTATTCATTGTGCTCATACCATTTCCACGAAGAGCTCAAATCCTTGTTATTGGATCCCTGTATCTGTGTATTCCTTGTATACAACCAAGGTTCTGTTTAAGAATCCAAATTTTTTTTTCTTCTCAGGGAAAATTTTACCTTGTTACTTCTGTCCTTTTCTGGAAGATTAATAAACACTAAAAACTCAATTGCTTGACTACAGCCTTTGCTAAGTTGGGAAAATACAGTCCAGGGATCCATATAGTATCTATTGTAAAAAGAAAGCTCACTTTTTTTGCTCTACGTCATACTGATTTCACATATATAATCAGGCATATTGTAGTGGGAAAAATTAGAGAAAATGGGAAAGAGATCTCAATGAGTGAATCTCAACTTGTTCTGAGGTTTTACTACCTATTATTAAACAAATAATACATGTACTGATGTAAGAAAAATAAGAAAAAGAAAAGAATATGGTGCATTTATTAGTTGTTTTATAGGGTTTACTACAGCTTTGCTATATCTGTTATACATACAATTTTTATATGCTTATTCGTGAATGTCTCCTCTACATGGCGGTTACGGTCCCTCAATCTTTGGGGAGTTATATGTAACGCAATCAACATCAGGTGAAACATGCATATGGAAAGTGTAATGAAATGTACTATGTACTACTGTATGGTTAGTGTTACCTATCTGATTTTGTTTATAATCTTAGACATGTATGTAATTTCTCCCTGAGGAAGCAGGCTTTTGTCCTACGAAACATGTCGGAGATGAAGAATCCTATGTGAGATCCCCTTTGTGATTAATTGGGACCTCATCCAATATACTGGCATCATCTGCAATTGTTACTGTATTTTGAAACAATACCATGATGTCTGATATTCAATTTTAATCTCCTATTTTTAATATTTTGTATAGTAAAATTATGGTTTTTTATCTTTAGTTTGGTGTGATACCTAGAATGTCCTAGTAGTTCTTCTTGGTAGGGAATTGATTATTATTCAGCATATTGTAGCGGGACTTTTACAATTATATATCGGTTTAAATTATAAAAATTGGCCCACGCTATATACGCACTAGATTTATTAAGCTGCTGAATACTGTGATATCCCCATGGATATCATATTGAATAAATAAATATATAAAGTGAAGCACTATAAAAAGTACTATTATACACCTCCCACTCTAATCATAAATCCACAATATGTAGTGTGCCTTGAACACAACTAACCAGATGTGTCTATTCTGCTTACAATATCTACGTTAAAAATCCTTGCCCAAATAATGATGTTACAAAAACTCTCCCTCCTCTCAATATCATCAAATCTTAAAGCTAAACATAGATAAATTGAAGCTATTAAATATTAAAATATTCCAAGATTTAAATCCAAACCCATGCACAATAATAATGTATGCGTTAAAGGGGCACTACAAAACCCCTTTCTCCTCTCGATATTATCAAATCTTGGAACTAAACATACGTGAAGCAAAAATATTAGATAATAAATAATAAAATTTGTTAATAAACATCTAAGACACGTGTCTTAGAGGAGCTCCCGGTATCCCTGCTTCCATCCAGTGCCATCCTCTCTCCTAGAGCACAGGTGAGCGACCCCATCCACCCCTGCAGATCAGCCTCCCTTCCCTCCAAGCCCTGGGCTGTATATTTTTGTTCTTTGGCCATCCCTCCGGGACAGTCACCGTGGCAGACTAGGCCCTCACTCCCCAGCCACGGCCATCACTATCTGGGCCCCATTCAGCCTTTGGGGGCAAGCCAAAATTGAACAGATGCTACAGAAAGCATTAAAACAAACTTCAGACCACATTACTGACAAGCTAACCCAGGAAATTCGGGAACGCGGCAATAGAACAGCGGAACTTGAACTAAAGGTTGACGACCTTGACACTAAAGTGCAAACTACCTTAGCTGAAATTTAAAACCTCAAAGAGGAAAACCTCTCCCTGCAGCTACGCCTGGAGGACTATGAAAACAGAGCCCGCAGATCGAACCTACGAATTAGGGGAATACCTGAGTCTGTTATTGATCTGCAGGCCACAATGATTGCCCTGTTTCAGGAACTCCAACCGGCAATACCAGTGGAGCGGCTGGAAATGGACAGAGTCCATAGAGCTTTAGCCCCCCGCAAAGAAAAGGCCCCCCCCCCAGGGACATAATTGCTAAATTCCAGTGTTATAAAATGAAGGAACAGCTGCTTGCAGCAGCCAGAGGCAAGTCATCTCTCTCCTTCCAAGGACACTGCTACCAGATTTTTACCGACCTGTCCCCAATAACAATCGCCAAATGGCGTGCCCTGAAGCCCCTCCTTCAAACGCTCCAGGACCACCAAATTGCTTACTATTGGGGTTTCCCTTTTTCTGTGCGATTTACTCACCTGGAAACCAAGTACCTCTGCCGCACAGCAGAGGAGCTCAGATCTGCATTGCAAAACCTGAATCTCAAGGGACCCAGCCAGGGCAAAGACTCTTCCCGTAGGCGTTCAGCTTCCCGCTCACCACAGAAAGCTACAACTTCCTCCTCGAGGCAATCCTCTCGCAACTTACCGAATGATCCCGAATGATACCAAATGATCAGGAAGATGCCATGGACTGAGCAGGTTTGCGCAACTTAGACTCTTCCTTCTACCGTCATACGGTATGGATTCTTAGCAGCGTTGTTACCCTGCTATCCGAGTTGGTCTTACTTGTCTTTACCCACTGAGCCTTGTTCCTGCTCCCATTACTTAAGTATTGATGGTTTCAGTGGGCTTGGACCTCTTCAAACCTCTTCCCCTCAAGCAAGAGACTGTAACCAATTCTTTGGTTGTTCATCCCAACTCCAGATCCACCAGCTGTGTGAGGACCCCTACCCCTTGTCTACCAAGAGGCCTACTTACCCCTATAAGGGACCTCTCTATTCCTCTACTAGACTTCTGCTGGTTTGATCCCCCAAGGGTTATTTTCATGAGTCCTAAAATTACCTGACTTTAGCACCACGCCCTGCTATAGCCCTATGTTAGCCATAAAAGGCTCGACTTCGTACCTTCTCTATTCTTACTGGACTCCCCAACCCTTGACCTACAAAGTCATCCATTGAAGGTCCAGGAACCCTCTCTTCATTCAACGAACTTCTGGGACTGTTGTGACTCCCCACCGTAGTCAGCTCCCCCACTTCACTGGGCTCCACGGTCCTTGGCTTTCCCCCCGATGTTATTGCAGCTACCAGCTGGATATACCTTAGAACTTGTTGTTCAACCATTTAAAGTTTAGCCAGTTAAGAATGTTTGTTCGTATTGCAGGTTCAGATTTTGCCTCCTTAATCACTTTTATAGTGTCCGGACATTACTGGCAATGTTCTCTTACGGGTTGTTCTTGTACCTCCTTTTTGCTGCCACAGGACTTCTGCAGCTTTCATGCAGAACTCCTTGGGTAGCCCCAGAGCCTCTAGGGGTCTGCTTGTTCTCCCCCTAGCACGCTCCCCAACCTTTAATGTTTACAATTTTCAAACTGTATTTTATATGATGCATAGTTTGACCCAAACTCTCCTCTCTTCTTTCTACATCATCCTCTTTTTCTTTCTTCCCCTTCTCGGATCAGTGGCTCCCCCTCATTATTCCGGACTAACTTTCCTAAACTGCATTAACCCCTATAACAGATCATGGCCCCCTTAAACATCTGTACCCTAAATGTTCAGGGTTTTAATACCCCCCACAAACGAACCAAAGCCCTTCCCTCTCTTTCAGCTGCTAAGGTTCATATTGCTTGTCTTCAGGAGACCCATTTCAAAATTTACCCCCAAATACCTTGGTGCTTTATACCCCCAATTCTATTCTGCCTCAGCCACAGTCAAACGTAAGGGCACCCTCATCGCCTTTCACCGCACCACCCACTTTAGCTTAATCTCGCAAATCAAGGATCCAGAGGGTCATTATCTGCTTATCACTGGCCATATATCAGATTCCGAGGAGACCATTGTGTCCTACTACACCCCAGAAAAACATCTGTCTGCCTTTCTATCACACCTCTTCTCCTTGGTCGACATACATAAATTTGGTACCGTTATTTTATGCAAGCAGTTCACCTACTATTCCCACCCACATCTGTCCTTTTCCCGTATAGACCATCTATTTCTTGCCGCTAGCATGACACCCAAAATCATTTCCTCTGTCATTATCCCCTTCATCTGGACAGACCATTCTGCAGTCTGTACCTCTATTGCTTCTCCTGTACCCAGATCCCATGACACAACCTGGTGCATCAATGACACAATGCTATCTTACCCCTCTCACAGCATCACAATTGAGCTCGCCCTAAAGGAATATCTTTCTGAAAATAACACTAACGATATCTCTGCGCTAACCTTGTGGGAAGCTCATAAACCAGTAATTCGAGGTAGGCTCATGCAACTGGCCAGGTTGCTTAAGAGAGAGCGCAAAGCTCAATTCAGTAAACTAGAAGGCCAATTCTCCAAATGGCATGAAGATTTCCAGAGAAATCCTAATCCCACTACCAGAGAGCAACTAGATCAGGCGCGATTTGCTTTTGACCTTTTCTTTACCGATTCAGCTGACAAACTGATTCGCAGAAAGCAACACATCTCCTACCTTAAGGCCAACAAACCTGACACACCCATGGCATGCATGCTACGCACCATTTGCAAACCCACAACCTCAATTAGGCTCAGGACAGCGCAGTAAGCGTACACTAGCAACCCTGTTCGCATACTGGAAATTTTCCGAACTAACCTCGCTAAACTATACTCTATAGTATAGTAAACTATAAAATATGCACTCAAGACCTCGATCCTGCCCAGGCCGATGACCTATTTTCTCGGATCTCCCTTCCCACCTTAACCATTGAGCAAAGAGAGAGACTCGAAAGTCCCATTACCGAAGCGGAGGTTATCGCTGCCATTAAATCGCTAAAGCTGCAGAAGCGACCAGGCCCCGACGGGGTTTCCGCCACTTATTTTAAGCAATTCTCCAACATCCTAGCTCCTATGCTTACTAACACCTTCAATTCCCTGCTGAAAGACAAGCATTCCGACCAGAAACACTTACGGCCATTATATCTATGATTCCTAAACCAAACACTGATCCCTCTTCATGGTCTAACATTCGCCATATTTCCCTGCTCAATCTGGATGTCAAGCTACTAGCTAAAATTCTTGCCACCCGTCTAAACTCCATCATCGGGGACCTTATACACCGAGCCCAAACAGGCTTTATTCCTGCTAGACAAGCCGGTGATAATATTAGAAGAACCCTCCTATTGGCCCATATTGCAAGACAGAGACATATCCCAAAGTGTTTCCTCTCCTTGGACATTAGGAAAGCATTTGATTCTGTCTCCTGGTCTTACATGCAGTACACACTTCAAAGGTGGGGCTTCGGGGGTCACTTCCTGTCCTGGGTCTCGTTGCTTTACAATGGCCCTAGGGCATATATTAAATACTCAGGATACAAGTCTGCGATCCTTGGCGTGCAATGTGGCACCAGACAGGGGTGCCCCCTTTCCCCACTTCTATTCGCTTTACTAATCGAGCTGCTTGCACAGCTAATTAGAACAGAACCTAACATTAAAGGGATTGAGATAGGAGGCCATCAACATAAAGTCTGCCTTTTCACAGATGATATCTTGTTATACCTATCATGACCACACATCTCAGCCCCTAATCTCCTCTCCCTTCTACATAGGTTCGCCAACATTTCCGGCCTACACATTAACACACATAAGTCTAAAATCCTGAACATATCCTTGACCCCAACCGAGCTGCAACTTGCCAAAACATTGTTGCCTTTCGATTGGACCCTCCACCAGCTACCATACCTTGGTGTCCAGTTAACTGCGTCCTACAAAGACTTATTTACGGCTAATTTCCTCTCTTTATTGAGGATGGTTAATACCCTGATGTCCCAATGGTCCTCCTTAGTAATTTCATGGGTTGGTAGAATCAATGTGGCTAAGATGTCTATCCTCCCTAAGTTCCTCTATCTCTTTCGTACACTCCCTGTATCCATTCCAGCCTACTTCCTACGCCTTCTGCAGCGCAGGACCCTTTCTTACATATGGGGATCGGTTAGACCCCGTATTCCCCAAAAGACACTTTACGCACCTAGGTGTTGTGGCGGTCTCGATGTACCCAAATTCTCATCTTACTTCCATGTGGCTAGTCACTGATTTGGACAACCCTTTGCCCTCATATGCAGACAAATGGGCTTCCGACCTGGGGCGTACATTGGACATAACTGAATGGTCTAATATATGGTCAGCTACTAATTCTTCCTCCCCCAATATTTTGGCTAAGGAGACCAATATCAAGGCTATCACCCGATGGTATTTAGTGCCAGCCAGAATTGCAAAATATCTCCCTTCGCACCCGATAGACTGTTTTCGAGGCTGTAATGAGCCAGGTACAGTTTACCACATCTGGTGGGACTGTCCCTTAGCAAAGGAATTCTGGAAGCATATCTTCCTTATCACCTCCAAAGCCTTAGAGACAAGTATAGCTCCTCAACCATCGATTGCTCTACTCAACCTGAAACCGAGCCAGTTGAATACCTCTCAGTTTAAGCTGTTATTCTTCCTCACGACCGCAGCTAAGCAAACAAT
Organism: Glandirana rugosa; assembly: GCA_018402905.1. Lineage (NCBI taxonomy): Eukaryota > Metazoa > Chordata > Amphibia > Anura > Ranidae > Glandirana > Glandirana rugosa. The sequence goes on along the minus strand of BLSH010276290.1, from coordinate 135,472 downwards.
TGCCAAGGCTTGGAAATCCCCTGTGCTGGTTGTGGCTGAGACCAGAGGCAGAATGAATAAGGCCATTATACATGCTAAAATGGAAGCCATAGACAGCAATAGAATACGCAAATTTAAGAAAATTTGGGACCCCTGGGTTAGAAATTGCCTACCACCTGACAGGAATCTTCTGATGCCGTAACCACCTCCCGCACCACTTATTATTTCAGCCTCCTATTTGACATATGAGCCACTGATCCCAGAAAGCTAGTCCTACCCACCCTGTCCCTCCTTACCTCCAGCTATTCTAGCTGCCACTGTTCCCTTTTCTACCTCTCTCCCTCACTTTTCCCCTCTCTGTCTTCCCTTTTCTTACCTCTCTTTCGGTACTATACTCAGTTCAATGCCATCTCGTCTACCCTCCGTTAGTCAGCTTAGCATTTCTATGATATTTCACCATTCTAGCTTATAGTTTCTTCCAATTTAACAAGTACTATGTTAAGTGTTATTCTCAAAGTTAGTCTGCGCTCCTTTTATCTATGTGTTTAAATGTTGATGTTTATATACTGAAGCGCTCTAGCTTCCACAGCTGTCCCCTCACCCCTGCAGCACAGTGTGATCCCAGCGGGGTGCCCCAGGGCCTGAGTGCCAGAGTATATAAGACCCAATATTGAGGTTTCACATCTGTTATGATCACAATGTACCCAAAATAAATATGGAAGTTTTTGTAACCCAACTAACCACTTTTCTTGTTAAACTACATGGTATGAAAAGCATATGCTTTGTAATGCTTCTTTTTGTTTCTTCAATAAAAATATTGAACAACAAAATTAATAAGCGCGTCCTTTTGTGCTCAAAAGCTCTCGTCTCAGGACTCCTCCAATAGTTTCAATCCTAGCCTTGGATACACCAAATCTGTATCGCTCTCACTCAGGATTAGAATACCACCTCTCCTTCTCCTCTCCAACAAACAGGGACCATAATGTTAAGAAAAAATATGGAAGATGCCAGAAGATAGTATTTAAACATCACAAAAATAGGTAATGCACTTAGATCAATGTAAGAGTCATTCACAATGGAGTTGATTTACTAAAACTGGAGAGTGCAAAATGTGGTGCAGCTGTGCTTGGTAGACAATCAGCTTCTAACTGCACCTTGTTCAGTTAAGCCTCGTACACACGGGACGACAATCGTACTACCGAACAGCTCAAATCGTATGTTGGCTGTTGTATCTAGCATACTGACATACACTACACGATCGTACGACCAAGCCGAACGTAGTGAATGTATAAAGAGAAAGTTCAGGTGCATGTAATTAGCATCTGTCCGTTCCTGACTTCTGAGCATGCGTGTTTTGCACAATACAACTTGTTGGACCAACTTGTCTGTACACACGATACAACGGTCGTATGACCACTTGTTGGTACTACCAAGTTTTCTAGTTTGCTCATACAACTCCCGTTGTACGACCGTCGTACATCGGCTGTTCTAATCGCGTGTACTAACGATCGATTTCGCATACAACGGTCCTTCGTACGACCTGTTGTATACGATCGTCGACTCGTGTGTACGAGGCTTTAAGCTTTGGCAACCAAAAATCATACAATGGTGTTCTGAGGACAGGAGAGATCCTTGAAGACATGCTATATGCTTACATTTCTGTCATACCCAAGCTGGGAAAAGACTTGACCCTGTGCTCTAATTATTGACAGATCTCTTTATACAATAAGGATAAAAAAAAAATGTATGCCTTTGTTTCCTACAGCACTATTTAACGCTAATAGATCTTGACCTTGACCAAATTGGCTCTGTCCTCACTAGGGAAGCCAAAAATAATACCACTCCTCTTTTGAATATCATCCATGGAGCTTCATTGTGCAAGATCCTGGTCCTATTAATATCTACCAATGCATGTGGAAGCATATTGGTCTTGACTCAAAATGCTCTGTGTTGGATTAAGGCAATTTAATCTCATCAAATTGGAGCTGTTTGCATAAGGCTCTTTCTGAGTATTTTACATTACAAAATGGTTCCTGACAAGACTGTCCCCATGTCTTTTTAGTATGCATCTCTATCTTAGAACCCTTACTGCGTCAAATCTGGTGGCGGCCCATCCATTAGGGGTGCCCGGGCGCTGCCCCCTCTATCCACGCCACCCCTTATATGTAAAATAGATAGATTCATGCATAGCATGAAATCTATCTATGACCGCCGTGGCCACCTCTTATTCATGCCTTTTCAAGACGACAGGCGCATGAATTACAGCGGCGGGGGTGTTTTTTTGAAGAACCTGATTAGAGCCATAGGGTGGGCTCGGAGCGCAGAGCATTGCGACATGAGCCTACACAGGTGTTATAACAGCAAATTAATATTCGCTGTTGTAACACTGATCCTCAATCCGGCTAATCAGAAGCAGGCCTGAGACCTGTTTCCTGGCTGATAAGAGAAGACTCCTGATTGGCCACCAAGGAGGAGGGAGGAAACGCTAGCCGCCACCGCCGTGGTGACCCATGGAGAGCGGAGGAACAGGAGGCTGCTGAGCAGGGGAAGCCGCCGGCAAAGCAAAGGGGTGAGTGCTACCGACTGACAGGGGGGGGGGTTGTTGGTGTTATACTGTTTGCTGCCCCCCAAAAAAAATTTCCACCGGCTACCACTGGTCAAATCTGGTGCAACCCAAACATTTCTGGCCACTCTTCCAGTCGCAAATTATGATTGACTGTTTATTACATACCCTGAAATTTCCTTGCCAATGCTTATGAACGAAATTATGGTTTATAACCCTAATGTAGGAAATCAGGCATTAAAAATCCCCCCCCCATGTAAAAACAACAGGCTATTATGTACTTAGGGAGGGATTCAGACCATCCCCTTTGTCAGTCAGATGTTTAAGGCCAACTTCCCCTATATGCACAGACCTCCAACGCTGAGGCAAAGCCTATTTTTCCTGGTTCGGTAGTAACAGCATCCTAATGATGAGTATTCTCCATAGATACATAGAGAATTCCCAAAATTCCTCTGAAGATCTAAAACCCACTGCCTTGATTAAGACCTTAATGATGTTCTCCAATTTGAGTGGAGGCACAGGCTTCCTGGATCCATGTCTTTACTACACAGCAGCCCACATGGCATGAATAAATCGGTGCAACAATGCACCCACCAAAATAAATGTTCATCCATGAACATGAATTTTAACCTATACTGTTGCTGGTGTTGCCACGGTTACCTTGCTCACTTACCTTATGAACTGTATCCCACCCTCTCAACCAGACCTACCTGAAATCATTTAGCTGAAAATAGAAGTACAATAGAATCAAAGAGAATGCAGACTGACTGAGGATCCATCAAAGGGGTTTGATAACACCAGGAACGGCAAGGCAAACTCTCTCTCTCTCTCTCTCTCTCTCTCTCTCTCTCTCTCTCTCTCTCTCTCTCTCTCTGTAAATAGCCTGGATTTATATTTTACAGGAGGACTTCTTTATATAATCTTTGTCATTTTGTTTTATTTATTTTGTAATATTCATTGTATAATTTCATATCACTGTTTGTACTTAAAGTGGTTGTAAACGATCACCTTGTAAAACAACCCATTCAGTTTAAAATAGAAATGAAAGGCAAAGCATTTTAATATAGATATAAAAATACAATACAAATACCCTTTTTCCCTTTTTTATAAGTGATCAAATACCCTCTGTTCTTAGCTGCATAAGAGCTGGGGAGAGGAGACACAGCAGCACACTGAGCTTCCCAGTGAATGGCTTTGCAGTGAGGGCATGTCAGGACAAGACTGATCATTTGGGGGAGAGCACACTGAGTTCCAAGCATAGCTAGAGAACTGACCATGGTGTGTTCTCCTACTTAGTGTGGTAAGTTTTTAATAGGAAAGCAGAGGGACTGTCAGGACCACCAGGGATTTCACACAAAGAAAGCAAGACTTAGAGAACAGTATACTCTCTCATACAAGTACATGGTACAGCAGGCACATATCAGGAATATGAAGTGTTGGGGCAACAAATGCTTTAAAAAATGAAAAAGAACTTTGGAAATTCTTAACCAGGAAAGCAACCCAAAACACAGAGAAGTGTTTTCCCTGAGTAATACTTCTTATTTGTTGCAACCCTGTTGCTACTAGTTTCTATCCTTTAACATTTTTGTTGGGAAACACTTTTTCTTTCTATTACTGTTCTTCACAATTTAGACTGAATGATAGGGCAAGCAAGGTTTCAAAATTGGGTTAAAACCAATTACAGACTAATTTATTATGCAATGTTATTGGGTGAAATGATTAATTTCTCATTCATAAAATATGAGGAAATAAGGATGAGGAAATTCCAGTTTACAATTACACATTATTACCTGCTTCCAAGCAATTAGCACTTCCGTCTAAATTGAAAGAAGTATTACTGGTTCAAAAAGATATGTCTTTGTGCCAGGGTATGGTAGAGAGACTGATATCAAATTGTTTTAACTTACCAGTGATGTATACAAGGTACATATCGCTCCAGTTGAAATCAGAGATGCCCAAATATCCAGCCCGGTTACTAACAGAAAACAGAATGTAAATGTTTAAACTACATGCAGCCCTAGATAGCAGTATTAAGGTGAAGTACTAGAAGAACAACAACCTTGGTTAAGAATTAGTGCAGGAGCATAGATCACAATTCCAGTGTATAAGGTCTGTGGAGTGAAAGGAGAACAACATTAGGAGTTCATATGTACTTGGCCAAGGTAATAGATAAGTGAGTACTTACAGTGCCCACAAGGAACTGGATAGTGCCACAGAGCTGAACACTTCTTGAAAACCTCATCGCCAAATACTGCGTGTAAAAATGAGACAATGATTATGCAGCATGATGGAGGGAAAGATAACAAATTAGTAGATTAAAAATAATGAATAACACAGCAAAAACAATTGTACAATTGTACATCCAAAGGTTAAAAACAATAAATATGATTTTTTTTTTTATAAAAATGGGCTGTGCTCAACTAGAATTAATAAAATGATATCAAAAATTGGCACAAACTTTAAATTACAGTATACATATATCCCTAATAAGATGCATGAGGAGAACTCCAATCATTAGGACACATGAATCCATATAATATGGGTGTGACTACCCAATTCGAACCAAACAAAATCCTGCACACTGCGATGTTAATGAGTGTTCATAAAAATAAATCCACCCGTTGGAAAGCTGAAAAAAAGATTATACAACGTGTTGGTTTATGTGAACATTTATCAGCCTGTAAGGGTATATGCATTAGATTCATTGGGAGATCTATACCCTCATCTTTTTTCAGCTTTCCTACGGGTGGATTTATTTTTATGAACACTCATTAACATTGCAGTGTGCAGGATTTTGTTTGGTTCGAATTGGGTATTCACACCCATATTATATGGATTCATGTGTCCTAATGATTGGAGTTCTCCTCATGCATATTATTAGGGATATATATATATACTGTAATTTAAAGTTTGTGCTAGTTTTTGCTTGAGGTAATTGTAGCCGTATTAGTGCAATTGTGCCAGATAAAATTGATGTTAGTGCAAATAAAAAAAGTATCACGGACAGTGCTAATTTTTTATATAGTTTTATTAATTCTAGTTCAGCGCAGTCCATTTTTGTAAAATTGTTTATTGCACCTTGTTGTTGGTTGGGGCTGCAGCTTGCCTCTATTTTCTCTATGTGCCCATAAGCGCGGTATTATATTTATATATATATATAAATATGAAACATTTTATAACAAGACATAAAGAGGCACTGAAACTATAAATTCCGTACTTGGTAGGTGCTGGTGATCCCAAGTCTGTAGAACACTGGCATAAAAAGGTAGGCTGTAATTAAGCTGTTTAAAATCTGTCCAAGGCACATCTGCAGGAACTTGGCACCATATCGATAGGCTTCAGCTGGAACTCCAAGCACTTGCACTGCAGACATAAAGCTAGCAGCAAGCGATAAACCGACTGGGACAGCGGACATACTCCTGCCTCCAGTAAAAAAGTCATCAGAGTTTTTTTGCCCTCCACGGGACAGAGCATAGAACAGTCCAATGCTTGTAGATCCAAGCAGCATTACTGCAAAGACACCATAATCCCAGAGAGAGAATGTCAGCTTGCTGTACTCGTATGGTACATGACTTTCCATTAGACCTATGCATAATAAAAGAAAAGATAGCATAAATGAAAAATATGAATGTGTCCATCCAGGAGCAATAGAGAACACTAACATGAAAAGACTGTTTCTGCTTTAGGAAATTGTATAAAGCCTGAGGATGGGACCTAACTGGTCCCGAAAGCTTGCAGTATTTAACCCAAAACCAAAAATTTAATATATTGCAGCTTACCAATCATTAAATGTAGTGGCTGCATTACTTTTCTTTTTCAAGATTTTTTTCCCTCTGTTTTCCTTTGGTGATCTGGTCAGTAACACACCTCCTGTATAAAGCCCCATACACACTATACAATTTTCTGTAGACGTTTGTCTTCAGATTTACCAAAACCATGTAGTGCAAGAGCCTGCCTGATTGCATGCAAATTGAGACTCTTAGGGCCGGTTCACACTTGCGCGGCGCGACGCGGCGCAACTTTGCGGCCCGTTCACATCTCAAGTCGCCTGACAATGCGCCTCAATGCTGTGCAAATGGAACCTTTCTAATAGGAGTGAATCGCTTTGCTCCGCCTTAGAAAAATGGTCCCTGCACTATTTTCAGGGCGGTCTCAGGCGGCTTGCATTGACTTCTATGATAGAAGTCTCCTCGCAAGCCGCGTTGAGATCGCCTCGAGCGCCGCATCGCGCCGCGCAAGTGTGAACCGGCCCTTAAGGTTTGACCTCATATTATATGGTTTTGGTAAATCTGAAGTCAAAAGTCTACAGAAAATTATATAGTGTGTATGGGGCTTTATACAGACAACACTCTAGAAGATGAATGAGCACAGGGGGCAGATTTGGACAGCAGCATTCTCAATCTAGCAGATTTAAATACATTAACAAAGTGAAGCTGAACCCCAGCTAATACTTTTTAATCAGTTGCAGCAAACGTTTTTTTTCCTTTTGGGATAAAGGTGTTCCATAAACAAAAAGCTGATCATTTTAAGCACCCCTAACAGTGGTAAATACATTGTCTCATCCCTGTAACCGCAAGAGAGCCTTTCTGTTAATAAACAGCAGACTTACTGGCTGGATCACCAGATGAAGATAGAAGAAAAAAAGCTTAAAAATGAAACAAATGCGGCCATCACATCTAAGACATGGTAAGCTGCAATTAATAAATGTTTGCTTTTGTGTTTAATACTGCTTGTTAAACAATAAACTGTATCACTTAAACTATGAACATCCTGCATTGATGGGTGGCTAACATACTCTACTACTGCTTTAAGCTTTACACTATTGCTTGAACTGGCGTGATTACAGTGCCGATTCCCACATTTCATCTTGCTCACAAGCAGTTCACACTGCCCTCTGCAAACTGCTGCGGGTGTCAATACAAAGATAATGACACTCCCAGATCAGTTTGCATATTGCAGTGCGAACTGTAAATTTGGACAGAAATCGGATTGCATGGGTGTGAACACATCCGATTCCAGTGCAGAAAAAAAGGTTCCTGCTGCATTTTCGTGCAAATCCAATGCGAGTTCAAGCATACAAACTGTATGGCTGATTCACATTGCACAAACATAGCATGTGATCTGCACAGCAATGTGGTACGAATCACATGCAATGTCTGTGTTTTCAATAGTGTAAACCCAAGCTCAAAAAAAAACATTGTTTAAAGAAACACATTTCCATTTTTAACATGGATATTAGATCTCAACCCTATTATAAATGACTTGATAACATAATTACATGTTTTTATGTGATATCAATTATTTTCTTTATCCTTTGCTATTTTTTTTTTAGTTTTATTTAAATTAAGAACATTTAATGCTTTTTGAAACAGGAGATACAAGTACATTTAAAGAGCTTCTAGGACTTACCTGAGATGGATTTTGGAAAGCTCCAGGAGACCTTTGGGAGCTAATGAAAATTGACAGGCCAGGAGGGAGGGAGAAGGTGTTTTAAAGGATGAAAAAACATGGAAAGCAGAGGGAGGAGTCTGGACATCTTACAGCACTCTTGGGCTGCACAGCTATGTGAGCAGGTTAAACAACTGCTTATTATAACAAATCTATCAAGTATTCTTAGAAACCACGTTGTGTTCACCTATGTATTTCACAATAGAGCATTTACTTTCCAACGTGCCATAAAGCTTGCAATTACCCAAATTATTTTTTACTGCTTTATGGAGTAACAGGTAGTGTTAATCATCACATTATATTAAAAAGTTTTAACTGGGGATTTAAAGAGACTTTCAAACAAAATACCGTAAATGTCAGAATAAGAGGTATACCTCCAAAGAAGGAAGTAAACGCTTCCCTTTCCCACAGTTCCTGCTCCATTGAAAAGAAATCACCCCACTGAAATGTGTGCAGAATTCCAACACTTCCAGGAATGTTGATCTCCTGTTCTCCCTGTTACACTCAGTGGTTCCTTCCATGGACCTCTACCACACTACAGGACACAATAATGATCTAGAGGTTGGTGGAGTGCAGTGTGGTACACAGGAGATTCAGGGTGGCACAAGCAGCAGGATTGAGTCGCTAATTTGGAGGTACATTTTTTCCTGTCATTTATTTTTAAATAAAATGGTATCCACTGGAATTAGAAGCAGGTTTATTAAAGGAGTTGAAAATCTTTACGAAATCAGACGTGTTAATATTTACTTCAGTTTTCCAATCATGTGAAAAGCACATTCCTGCTTACTTATTTCTTCAGCACATGATTGGATAATTGAAGTGAATATTCCACATTTTATTGTGTGAAGATTCTCAACTTCCTTAGTAATTGCCCAATAGGGTTGTTTTTATAAGATAGTTTATGGTATGGTTACTGTTAGCAATTACTAAGTAATGCTAGCAAACAACATCTGCATTGGACTGTGAACCCCAAAGCAAACATTTATTATATTGCAGCTCATCAATTCTTAGATGTAATGACTCAATTGGTCTTCTTTTTTTAGGCTTTCTTTCTTTTTTTCATCTGGTGATCCTGACAGTAAAGGTGGATGGATACACACTATACAATTTTCTTTAGATGTTTTCCTTTAGATTTACCAAAACCATGTAATATGAGGGCAAGCCTTAAAGGCCCATACACACAGTCCAATTATCGTTCGAAAATTTTCGCACGACAGCCTGTCGTCCGATAATCTGATCGTTAGTACGCTCCATTCGACAGCTGATTTTCAATTATCATCCAACAAAAGCTGGATGAGCCGACTAGAAAATTTTTGTCTGCCAACAAGGCCACTTCCGATTTTCAGCTCGTCTGTTCAGAAGTTGGACAAACAAAAGTTGTAAGTACAAACATGCATGCTCGGAATCCAGGAACGACCCGGAAGTGTTCGGTCGTGTAAACACAAAATCAGCGGAAGGGGCCCAAAGGGTGACATACGACAACTGAACTTCCTCTTTGTACACTTGTACTACGTTCACCTTTGTGGAACGATAACTTTACTACCATCAGTACGCTAGGCAAAATCACCGACAGCCAATTTTGGGAAAAGGTGGACGTGCGGTCATACGACAATCGCAGCGTGTGTGTACGAGGCTTAGGAGCTTCAATTTGTATGCAATCAGGCAGGCCCTTACACTACATGGTTTTGGTAAATCTAAAGGAATTCAGACAACAAAAGTTGTATAGTGTGTATTGGGTCTTATTATTATTATTATTATTATACAGGATTTATATAGTGCCGACAGTTTGCACAGCGCTTTACAATATTATGCCTCATACTCACACTGCGATTGTTGTACGACTGCACATCCAATTTTTCCCAAAATCGGCTGTCCATGATTTCGTCTAGCGTACTGACATTAGTAAGAATTTGTAAAATTATCGTTTGACAAAGGCGAACGTAGTGATGTGCTACGAGCATATAAAGAGGAAATTCAGTTTTCATGCGTCACCCTTTAGGCCCCTTCCGCTGATTTCGTGTTTGCGCAACGGAACACTTCCGGCTCGTTCCTGGGTTTCGAACATGTGTGTTTGTACTTACAACTTTTGTTTGTCCAACTTCTGTACAGACGAGCCTTCCTAGTTCTTTTCCTGGACTACAGATTAGTTGGGGGCTAATTTACTAAGAGCATAGTAAATTGGGAGGGAGGATCTAACATTCGAGATGGCTCGTCCCGGGAGACTAAGGAGGACATAACTTAACATAACATAACATGACAGACGGAATTATAACATTTCGCGACGCGTTTGACAGCCGCGATATATTTATGACATATTATTATTATTATTAAGTGATTCGATTCCCTTGTAAGGGGACGTCTCATTGTTTCAAGGGGATGTTTCGAATGTTGGAAAAAAAGAAATCATTTAATCGGGGGTTGATTAGACATCAGGTCCTTTTCTTGATCCTTCCGAGCAGACATGTCTTCAACCTGTTTGTTTTCAACATTCATGTTTGTGTGTACAAGCTT
>BLSH010276290.1:108515-121549 GCA_018402905.1 Glandirana rugosa | reverse complement strand
TTTTTTTTTGTACTGCCCTGGCATTTTAGGGCTTTAACAAATGAAATGCTGTCAGTACACCAGGATTTATCAATTTTCAAACATATATACCATAGTTTGTAGGCTCTATAACTTTTACACTAAATAATTTGGGTTATTGTTACCAAAAAATGTAGCAGAATATATTTAAGCCTTAATTTATGAAGAAAAAATGGGACATTTTATAATAGAAACAAAGAAAATTTGATTTTTTTTTTCAAAATTGTCTGTATTTTTTCTTTTCTTAAGCAAAAAAAAAAGTCCAGTGGTGATTAAATTGAGTTGAATGAATTGATGACTGAGTAATTGTTATTCAAAAAGTGACAGCACTAAAAGCTGAAAATTGGCCTGGGCAGGAAGGGGCTGAAAGTGTCCGGTATTGAGGTGGTTAATATGGCAGCAAAGAGTTGTGTCTGACAGGACATCTAGTAATACAGATTTACTAGGCAGTGGTCCTTTGCAGTATGATCCCCTGCAGATCCCTTGCATGTGTAAATTACAGTTTAAATATTGGATGAATTATGGAAGCACCAATCTCTGAATAAATATCTGTAAAAATGTTTATGGTGGTGTCAGTACAGTACTGGTTTTATAAATGTATCTCATACTCAGAAAGGGAGACGAGCCCTCAAAACACCAGCATCTGTATATACAAAATACTCTCATTGAATTTAAAGGCGGTCAGTAGATGTGCCCAGGGTATCCCCACTCATAAACAAAATGGAGGAGGAGGAAGCAAAACACAATAAAAGGAATGGGAGATATGGGTAAGAAACTCAATATGAAAGATTAAAGTAAAACAACCTGTTTTAGCTCTAACCATTACTACTACATATAACTAAGACTTGCTGGATCAATTAAAATTATATTTATTGAAAAAACACACATATGGACATAAATGGTACCACACAAGACATAACATACATATGTTAAAAAAAACAAATCCACCTCCCAAATAACTTAGCACTGTATGTGCCCACAAAATGTAGGTAATTGTATGTATCCAGGGATAAAATCCCTTATGATGTCACCATTAAGGAAGTTGAAAAAAATCCAAAAAGTACAAGAATGGGATCCTGGGAATCAGTTATTAGGAGACAAGGTGACCACCGTTAGCGCCCCAAACTGAAGGGTGAACGATTTGTACACAGATGAGTGATCCACAATGGGGTCTTCATATAGGGGTCTATGCCCAGTTTATCCACAGTTCAGCTGCAATGGTTGTATGGTTCTTGAGAGTGTAATCCACAATGTGTAAGTCACAGTACAGACCCTGACTTGCTTGAAAGTCTATAGTGATCCAGAGGAGGTATATTCCCCAGCAAGAATATCCGTTATAGTCTCACACTAGGTGATAAGCTGCAGTGACTATTCTCCGGGAACCCTCCCTCGCACCATAGAATCCACCCAGCTCATAGCAGGTGTCAGTGGTATGATGTCCATTTGTACTGTGTAGGCACCCAATTGTTGGCACAAGTACATCTAGTTCTCTACAGGAACCCCACTTCACATTGCATAAACATTATATATGTGTCTATGGACAAGGTATACTTATCAGTCCCCTTTGTAGGTAAAAATGCTCCTTCAGTCCATGGTTAGGTCACCCAGTGCTGATCCCATCTTGTGTAGACTGTTCCGGTAATCCAGACTTGGAGGTGGATAGGTGTAGCTGCCTAATATTTTATACTTTTATATATGTATATATTGTATTATCAGACACTTTTAACACTTTGGAAAGGCACTGTCTTCAGTTCTACAAACATGTAAAAAGAGAAAATACGGTCATTAATACAAAAAGTGTGAGTTTTCCTATATTGGAGAGGAGAGCTGACTTAAGCCCCAGTTTGTACTGGGTGGAATAATATTATCCAATACCATGAAGCCTTCTTTATTTTTGCAGTACTTACAAGCAAAACACACCAGCTATGCAAGCAAGTCATTGTTTTTTTTTTCTATAAAGAACTTATCGTTAGCTAACAAAGATAAGGGCCATGTGGCAGAAAATTCCTATCGCATTAACTATCATATTGCTAAATATGGTCAAAATCATACTATAGCTGGGACTTTATTTTTCCTTGTAGAAATTGTATTGTTATGCGTTTGCTTGGAGAGGAAAATGAACATTAGCCTTCTTTCGAAAAATACAATATCTCAAAGAGTTCAGTGCATGTCCCATGAAGTTGAGAAGACAGTAATAGGTTGAAATAAAAGTAGTAATTTCTTCAAAAACACAGATGTTGCTAATTCTGCTGTTTTGATCGCTATTTGAAAGGCAATAAAGTTGAAGAAAACCTTTTGCTTTATCACTCTCTGTCAGAGTGCACAAAAGAATATACAGTATTTAATGCTATTGATTAGTATTTCAATCAGTGGTGACTGGTCCTAGACCTAAACAAACCCTGTCTGCACTCAGACTCTCCATGCCACGGTGACGATTCCTCCCCCGCACTCGCCCCTCCATGGTGACAGTCTCCACCCACGCACGCGCCCTTCCGCGGTGCCGGTCTCCACCCCCGCACTAACCCCTCCACGGCTTCCTCGGCTTCTCCTCCCTGCCAACCCGATCAGCCTCTTGTCCTGATTGGCCAGGAGGTGAAGCCAGAAGACAATAGCAAATATTAATTTGCTATTGCCACAAGTGGGTGGGCTCAGGGCACAGTGCGCCCCGACCCCAACCTTTTTCTAGCCAATTAGAGCCTCCGGCTCTAATCATATGGCTTGAAATGAAAAAAAGCCATACAAACATGTTAGTCCTGTGCCCTAATGGACCGGCCGCCACTGATTTGAATGAAAAGGAAAATAATGGGTATATTTGTTGTAGGCTATAAGTGCAGTTCCAAATGTAAGACTTTGTTTAAATAAGTTGAACTTGAGATCAAAATAGCTACAGATTTTTTTCTTTAAAGTGGTTGTAAATCCTTACATATACCCAGAGAAGTGACTATTCTCAAATGATACAGAGAGCTAAAAACAAATCCTCCCGCAAAAGTTGTACCTATAAATCTGCAGCTATTTGTCCTGTACAGCCTTCTACAACACAAAGATCAACACAACATCTGGCAACATCTCTCAGCAGAAAGCAGGGGGCAAGGATCTGAATTCACCTACTGAACTGACTGATTGGATGAAAGAGCCTCTCCCTGTCACCTTTTTTTTCTCCTGGTGTTGGGGAAAAGCTGTCAGAACTGACTCAGGCTCATAACAGTACACAGTATAGAAGGATTTGCTTTGTCCATATTTCATGTCTGCGGTTTACAATCACTTTAAGAACTACCTGCACCTAATTCAGGCAAGCATTTGTGCCAGTGTCAGTAACGTTACTGTCGCATGAGGTAAATAAAGGTAGTTTCTACTACTGCTACTTTAAGAATCTGTCTGTATGGCAGCTGGGTGACACTTCCTCCATGCTCCCCTGTAACTTGTTGGGCACCAAGTGTGGGTCACATAGGAGGCCTAACCCAGGGTGGGTTCTTCTGGGCTACACCAGACATTGAACAGGATCATTCATTCCAGCACAGGGTTAACACCTTGCCTGAAGGCGGGCTCACCAATGCCTGGGTCCAGGCAAGGGCCATGGTGATGTGACAGTAAATGGGCACAGCAATGCAAGGTAAGCACACTCTCTGTCAAGCCTGTCCATAGACACTAACACAATCATTTTAAACAGGAAAGGTACTGACAGGTGCAGCGTGATCATAATGCAGGGAAAACATAAGCATTAACAAATAGAATAATGCAATAAAATGATCCTGGTAGAAAATATAAAATGTTCACTAAAAAATCTTCTATTTACTGTATCTCTTACGCTCCTGGTGGTGGAGTCTGGCTTGTGCAGGGAGCAACCATTCTTGCGCACCTGATTCGGGAACCCCTGGTAGAGCAGACAGGTGGTTCAGCAGTACAGGATGGCACGAGGGCTGGACTGTTCAATGGTGGTAGCATGAGGTATCCCACAGAGGCTCGTGCAGAGATGTAGAGAGGTGGTACAGGCTGGGTCGGCAACTGGCTGGCAGTGTGGTACAGAAGGTAGAGGCAGAAGAGAAGTCAAGTCCAAGCAGAGTTCATAATCTGGCGGGCGGCAGAGGTACAAGGGGTCAGACATAAGAGTGGTCGTGCGTAGTCGGGGTCAGTGCAGGTGGATATCAAGCAGAATCAGGTAAAGCCAGGTCTTCAGGATACAGGAACAGATATTCAGGTGCTTCAGGTACACTAAATGCTGTAGAGCAGACAGCACCGGCTGCATGGTGCTGCCCATTTAAATAGGCCGTTTGGTGCCAATGCAGGTGCGCAAATGCGCACACAATTGCCGCTTGTGCACCTGCTGCGCATGCACGCACACTCGCACGCGCCTGCGCACAGGCATTCCAACCAGATTTGCAGAAGCGTCAGCAGTTGTTTCCTGACAGTATCTGTGTACATGTACACACAGTGGCATTGGAGGATAAACACATTTTATGGCAAAAGGTTATATAATGACAAAGTTTCTCTCATAAACAGCAAAGCAAAGAAATGTTCCCAAAACAGAATATGTATACATCAAGGACATCTTTGTTACAATCTACTCAGCTGTGCAGCACAGTGGAGGTTTGTTTTAAAGCATTATGTAATAAGCAATAGATAATCAAAATTGACCTTCCCAAAGAGTATACAGTATCTCACAAAAGTGAGTACACCCCTCACATTTTTGTAAATATTTTATTATATCTTTTCATGTGACAACACTGAAGAAATGACACTTTGCTACAATGTAAATTAGTGAGTGTACAGCTTGTATAACAACAACTCAACACACAGCCATCGATGTCTAAACCGCTGGCAACAAAAGTGAGTACACCCCTAAGTGAAAATATAAAAATTGGGATAGGGATGGTCCCGATGTTCGAATTGAACATAAGTTTGACTCGAACATCGGTTGTTTATTTGTTCGCTGCAAATTTGAGCTCCGCGGAACACCCCACAACACACTGTGAGATCGCAGTGCATTAGCGGCTGATGATTGGCCAAAGCATGCACCTGACCTGCATGCTTTGGCCAATCACAGCACAATCTCCTGTGACAGCCATGATTGGCCAAAGGCAGGGTGCCTTTGGCCAATCATGGCTCAGGGGGCTAAGTCCACACCCCACACTATATAAGACTGTTTACAGGGTGGCTGTATGTAGTGTGTTGGAGTGTAGACTTGAGCTAACTTGAGCTAGATTAGGCAGGTTAGTTAGTGGCATGCAGGCATATATATATATACTCTGCATTCAGTGTAGACTATATATACAGTGCATTTAGTGTATACTATATATAGAGTAAGTGCAAGCAGTGTATTAATTTATATTTACAGTCTAGTTTATACATATATACTCTGCATTCAGTGTAGACTATATATACAAGAAAACACAGTCACTTCCAGCGCCAAAAGTTGTTCCATAATAAAAAACAGCAAAGGTACCAAAACTCCAAGACTAGGCGGATGCTGCCCTCCTCGGATGGGGTAATCCAATAGAAACTAGAGAAAAAAAAACAAAAAGGAAGGCACACACACCTAGTGCATTACAAAATACATTTAATTGAATAAAAAACAGGTTTAAAAGTGGATACTCACAGAGTGGCAACTCTCAAAAAAAAAGCCATACAGCAAAACCATTTTACAGGTGCGGACACAGCAAGGGGTAATGGATCAAACTAACCTGTTTAGCTCTGAGGAAGGGGTTCACCCCAAAACGCATTAGCTTTGATCTATTACCCCTTGCTGTGTCCGCACCTGTAACATTGTTTTGCTGTATGGCTTTTTTGAGAGTTGCCACTCTGAGTACCCACTTTAAAACCTGTTTTTTATTCAATTAAATGCCTTTAGTAATGCACTAGGGGTGCATGCATTCCTTTTTGTTTTTTTTTCTCTTTTGCTCTCTATGTATACAGTTCATTCATTGTAGACTATATATACAGTCAGTGCAGGCAGTGTATTAATATATACATACAGCGTAATATATATACATACTGTATATATATATATATATATACTCTGCATCCAGTGTAGACTATATATACAGTCAGTGCAGACAGTATATATATATATATATATATATATATATATATATATACAGTATCTCACTAAAGTGAGTACACCCCTCACATTTTTGTAAATATTTTATTATATCTTTTTATGTGACAACACTGGAGAAATGACACTTTGCTACAATGTAAAATAGTGAGTGTACGGCTTGTATAACAGAGTACATTTGCTGTCCCCTCAAAATAATTCAATATACAGCCATTAATGTCTAAACCGCTGGCAACAAAATCGAGTACATCCCTAAGTGAATATGTCCAAATTAGCCATTTTCCCTCCCCAGTTTTATGTAACTCGTTAGTGTTACAAGGTCTCAGGCATGAATGGGGAGCAGGTGTGTTAAATTTGGTGTTATCGCTCTCACTCTCTCATACTGGTCACTGGAAGTTCAACATGGCACCTCATGGCAAAGAACTCTCTGGGGATCTGAATTAGAATTGTTGAATAGAATTGTTCTCTACATAAAGATGGCCTAGTCTATAAGAAGATTGCCAAGACCATGAAACTGAGCTGCAGCACGGTGGCCAAGACCATGCAGTGGTTTAACAGGACAGATTCCACTCAGAACAGGCCTCGCCATGGTCGACCAAAGAAGTTGGGTGCACATGCTCAGCATTGTATCCAGAGGTTGTCTTTGGGAAATAGACATATGAGTGCTGCCAGCATTGCTGCAGAGGTTGAAGGGGTGGGGGGTCAGCTTGTCAGTGCTCAGACCATACATCGCATACTGCATCAAATTGGTCTGCTTGGCTATGTCCCAGAAGAAAGCCTCTTCTAAAGATGATGCACAAGAAAACCAGCAAACAGTTTGCTGAAGACAAGCAGAATAAGGACATGGATTACTGCAACCATGTCCTGTGGTCTGATGAGACCAAGATAAACGTATTTGGTTCAGATGGTGTCAAGCGTGTGTGGCGGCAACCAGGTGAGGAGTACAAAGACAAGTGTGTCTTGCCTACAGTCAAGCACGGTGGTGGGAGTGTCATGGTCTGGGGCTGCATGAGTGCTGACGGCACTAGGGAGCTACAGTTCATTGAGGGAACCTTGAATGCCAACATGTACTGTGACATACTGAAGCAGCGCATGAACCCCTCCCTTTAGAGACTGGGCCGCAGGGCAGTATTCCAACATAACAACCCCAAACACGCCTCCAAGGCGACCACTGCCTTTCTAAAGGAGCTGAGGGTAAAGGGGATGGACTGGCCAAGAATGTCTCCAGAAATTAAACCCTATTGAGCATCTATGGGACATCCTCAAACGGAAAGTGGAGAAGTGCAAGGATTCCAACATCCACCAGCTCCGTGATGTCATCATGGAGGAGAGGAAGAGGACTCCAGTGGCAACCTGTGAAGCTCTTGTGAACTCCATGCCCAAGAGGGTTAAGGCAGTGCTGGAAAATAATGGTGGCCACACAAAATATTGACACTTTGGGCCCAATTTGGACATTTTCACTTAGAGGTGTACTCACTTTTGTTGCCAGCGGTTTAGACATTAATGACTGTGTGTTGAGTTATTTTGAGGGGACAGCAAATTTACACTGCTATAGAAGCTGTACACTCACTACTTTACATTGTAGCAGTGTCATTTATTCAGTGTTTTCACATGAAAAGATATAATAAAATATTTACAAAAACGCGAGGGGTGTACTCACTTTTGTGAGATACTGTAGCAGCCAATATTTAGGATGCAATATATTAGGTAGGCCCAATACAGTAGATAAGAATGACTCAGCTTCAGACCCAAATGAGGAAACAATTGGGCATGACCAAAAGCAATGCATGAAATCAGCTGTGTTCCCACAGCCTCTAAAGTACTCAAATGTGGGGCGTAGCCTCATTTTAGACATACGAGAAGGGGTAAGATGACTTTGGTGAAATATTTTAATCTTTATGATTCTATCCCTGGAGGATATCCACAAATTCAGACCAGTCCTGATCAGTGAGTTGAACACCGAACTCAGTCCAACGAGTTTGTGCAGTGGTAAACCGAGGTTTAGAATCAGCCATTAGAGCAGAGTAGTATTCAGAAATAAATTTTGTGGTATCTGGATTTCTAAAGAGCTTCTCTAGTGGGGCCATCCGTAATGGAGATGAGAGTGAGTCAAACGGAGTCCTAAGAGCAAGTTGAAGTTGGAGATTAAAAAAAATAAGTAAGAGGGGGAGATTGAAATCCTCTCTCAACTCATTGAAGGACTTGAAGCCCCGTTCGGTATATAAATATATATATATATATATATATATATATATATATAAACTCCCCTAGAGGTTGGAAATTGTGGGGAGTACGTTTAGCATTGGGTTGTACCAGAGCGTATTATTGGGAGAGGCATATAACAAGTACAGTTGTGCTCATAAGTTTACAGAGAATATGAATAACACAAAAACTTTATTTCACTCATGGTTAGTGTTTGCCTTAAGCCATTTATTATCTGTAGTGCCCCCATAGTATAAGTGCGTTTTGTGGTGAATTTTTTTTCTAGAAGAGGCAAAATTTAGTCAGGCCTCACTGCGTGTGCAGGCCTGAATGTTTTGATCTAGGCTTGGGGAGTGGCTCAGGTAGGACTGGGGCAGCCCAACAGATGATTTCACTAAACCCTCTTACCTTCTTCTGGGAGGCACTGGAACTTTCCAGAATGAAGATGGGAGAAGAGGTGTCATCATTTGGAGTGTCATTGGAAGCCCTGACCAATCCCCAATCTGGATTGGCAGGGGGCAGGCCTTCTCATTTACTCTGGGCTGGGTCAGTCTGGAAGAGAAGGTTGGGTGGAAGTCTGAGATGTAGCAGAAGGTGCTTTGGAGGCCTCTACCCGGGAGGTCACCCCCATCTGGGGGGGTTGACCTTGAGGCCTGGAGGTTTGGATACAGCCAGGAATGGAGGTGATTCCTGGAGTCGCACAAGCGAACAGGAGAACAGCAAAGGTGCTACAGAGAGAGAGAGAGACTTTAAAGTGATCCACCAGTGCCTGTGAGTGACAGACCCTGGGAGCTGGAAGAGATAGAGCTGGAGCAGGCTGGGAGAGGAACAGTGGACAGCCTGTGAAAGCATTGGGAGCCAGTCAGGGGAAGGAGTGTCACTGAGGAAAAGCAGGTCGGTGGGACCTGGAAGAAGAATGGGCTGGGAGTTGTAGTCCATAAAAGGCCCGGCTAGCACTCAAGTACTTTTGCTACATATTCAGGGGCTTGTGATCCCTGGCCTGTAATGGGTGGTCCTAAGGTCCAGCTGACACAGTGTAGGTCTCATCATGTGCTAGCCGTGGTGAAGAGAAAAGAGTAGAGAAGCTTGATAAATTTCCTTTCGAGCTGGAAACTAAGTGATGTTCTGGAGAGAAGTGAAGGGGTGATAGTCTGCAAGTTCAGTGCTGGAGAGAGAACTGTAGGAGAAATGGTCAGCAAGTGATGTGCTAGGAGTAACAGTCTGCAGTGCCACTGTGCATATACAGGACTGTATATGGAGTTCATGTACCATAATTCTTGGGGCATCCCACAGTCACCCCTTTCCCCCATCCAAGTTAGTTCCTTTAAATAAAACAACAAATACAAGTGCCAGCCTGGTCAGTGTCTACAGATGTGTGAGATATGGTGGGATTGAGGGCAGCTATAAGGTGAACCACTACTACCAGCTACTCCCAAGGGAGTACATGGCTATATATCAATCAACTATGTTTATTCTTTTTAAATCATAATGACAACAGAAACTACCCAAATGACCCTGATCAAAAGTTTACATACCCCAGTTCTTAATACCGTGTATTGCCCCCTTTAACATCAATGATAGGGATGGGCTTCGTGTTCAGATCGAATGTATGTTCGATCCGAACATCGCCTGTTCGCTGGTTCAGGTTTTCCCGAACATTATGGGGCGTTCGCGGCAACTTCACGCGCCCCATAATGTTTTAAAATGTCGGCGGAATGCATCCTGCCTTTAGCCAATCACTGCACAGCAGTCTCAATCCACGCCCCACACTATATACAGCCGCTTGTACAGCGGCTCTATGATAGTGTGTCGGAGGCGGTGTTAGAGAGTTAGTGTAGGTTCCTGAAGACAGGCAGTTTAGATAGATAGATTTTTAAATATGTTAAAAAAAGAAAAGAATAGATAGCTAACTAGATAGATAGTTAGAAATCTGTCATTTAGTGCAGACAGGTCAGTGTAGGGGAAAAAAAACATATAGATCTATATATATATATATATATATATCTATATACATATAGATTTCTATATCTATATACATATACAGTCAGGTCCATAAATATTGGGACATCGACACAATTCTAATCTTTTTGGCTCTATACACCACCACAGTGGATTTGAAATGAAACAAACAAGATGTGCTTTAACTGCAGACTTTCAGCTTTAATTTGAGGGTATGTACATCCAAATCAGGTGTATGGTGTAGGAATTACAACAGTTTGTATATGTGCCTCCCACTTTTTAAGGGACCAAAAGTAATGGGACAGATTAAAAATCATAAATCAAACTTTCACTTTTTAATACTTGGTTGTAAATCCTTTGCAGTCAATTACAGCCTGAAGTCTGGAACGCATAGGCATCACCAGACGCTGGGTTTCATCCCTGGTGATGCTCTGCCAGGCCTCTACTGCAACTGGCTTCAGTTCCTGCTTGTTCTTGGGGCATTTTCCCTTCAGTTTTGTCTTCAGCAAGTGAAATGCACGCTCAATCGGATTCAGGTCAGGTGATTGACTTGGCCATTGCATAACATTACACTTCTTTCCCTTAAAAAACTCTTTGGTTGCTTTTGCAGTATGCTTCGGGTCATTGTCCATCTGCACTGTGAAGCGCCATCCAATGAGTTCTGAAGCATTTGGCTGAATATGAGCAGATAATATTGCCCGAAACACTTCAGAATTCATCCTGCTACTTTTGTCAGCAGTCACATCATCAATTTATACAAGAGAATCGGTTCCATTGGCAGCCATACATGCCCACGCCATGACAGTACCGCCACCATGCTTCATTGATGAGGTGCTATGCTTTGGATCATGAGCAGTTCCTTTCCTTCTCCATACTCTTCTCTTCCCATCACTCTGGTACAAGTTGATCTTGGTCTCATCTGCCCATAGGATGTTGTTCCAGAACTGTGAAGGCTTTTTTAGATGTTGTTTGGCAAACTCTATTCTGGCCTTCCTGTTTTTGAGGCTTTTGACACACATACACCTACCTCCTGGAGAGTGTTCTTGATCTGGCCAACTGTTGTGAAGGGTGTTTTCTTCACCAGGGAAAAAATTCTTCGGTCATCCACCACAGTTGTTTGCCGTGGTCTTCCGGGTCTTTTGGTGTTGCTGAGCTCACCAGTGCGTTCTTTAGTTTTAACCACTTGACCACAGGGCACTTAAACCCCCTTCCTAACCAGACCAATTTTCAGCTTTCAGTGCTCTCACATTTTGAATGACAATTACTCAGTCATACTACACTGTACCCATATGATATTTTTTCCTTTTTTTCACACAAATAGAGCTTTCTTTTGGTGGTATTTAATCACCATTGGGGTTTTTATTTTTTGCGCTATAAATGGAAAAAGACCCAAAATTTTGTAAAAAAAAATGCATTTTTCTTTGTTTCTGTTATACAATTTTGCAAATTAGTAATTTTTCTTCATATATTTTGGCCAAAATTTATACTGCTATATATCTTTGGTAAAAATAACCCAAATTAGTGTATAATATTTGGTCTTTGTGAAGGTTATAGAGTCTACAAGCTATGCTGCCAATCACTGAAAATTGATCACAACTGATGCACTGACGGCCAATCTCATTTCTTGAGACCCTAACAAGCCAGGAAAGTACAAATACCCCCCAAATGACCCCTTTGGGGAAAGTAGACAGTCCAACGTATTTAGTAAGAGGCATGGCGAGTTTTGTGAAGAAGTAATTTTTTTTTCCACAATTCTTTGCAAAACGAAGATTTTTTTTCTGGTTTTTTTTTCACAGCATTGTTATATTAACAGATTATTTCTCACCCTCAGCATATGCATACCACAAATTACACCCTAAAACACATTCTGCTGCTCCTTCTGAGTATGGCGATACCACATGTGTGAGACTTTTACACAGCCTGGCCACATACAGAGGCCCAACATGCAGGGAGCACCATCAGGCATTCTAAGGACATAAATTACACATATCATTTCCTGACTACCTCTTGCATTTTTGAAGGTCCTGGAGCACCAGGGCAATGGAAACGCCCAAAAAAAGACCCCATTTTGGAAAGCAAACACCCCAACATATATTCTATGAGGCATAATGAGTCTTTTGAATGGTTCATTTTTTCCACAAGTTTTTGGAAAATGTGGAAAGAAAATGAAAATGCATTTTTTTACACTATAAGAGGTAGGGATACCGCGCTTACCCAATTATATATGCTATAGCTGCCAGCACGACAATCACCAAAATTGGAAAACAATGTTAAACTAAAAGTGCGGCGCTTACGGTCTAGAAATCAATTTGCATAAAAACAGTTACAATCCAAGGAATTGTACATGGAATGCATTAATATCAGCCAAAAGGTATACAGTAAATGTCCAACATAAAAGTCTCTATTGGGGTTATTATGCTGCGAAGATTCCTTCTCTGAGTAATACTTTATGTGCTCGGTGTGGAATCCTGAAGATTAGTGAAGACGACCAACTAATGGTCGAAGACCATTCGTGTGTGTGAAATGGAAAACAAGTTAGTGGAAAACCTCGTGATGAAAACAATGGACGGTGATATGGTTAGTCCTAACTCCTCATGCTTAGGTATGTAGATGACGACCACAGAATGGTCGGAGGCCATTCACGTGAGTGAGTGATAAAGACCTATGGTAAGGTAGCAAACAGTGAAGCTCGTGGCTCGTGTATTTCATAATGAGTCTCTTCCTTAGAAGCGTCGTATTATTGGGGTTATCTCTGAAAATACAACCTGTAAATGACATATGGAAAACCGACTATAATTACGTA
>BLSH010276290.1:75957-92835 GCA_018402905.1 Glandirana rugosa | reverse complement strand
ACAGCCCCATTGTCTATGACCTATGAGAGGTATATTACCCCTTTGATGGCCCACATTTTATAGTCAGGGATGGAGGACAATTCGGGAAGGCATAGGTTGTCCCATAGAGGCAGGGCAGCCATCAGACATTTTGGGCCCCTTACACAGCTTTAGACTTGGGCCCCCCCGTCTGACCATCAACATTCCCCAGGGCCTACCCACTGGCCATCCCACCACATCCACCCACTGGCCAGGGGTGCACGCATGTTGCAGCCACAGTAGTAATTATACATCCTGCCACATTTACCAGGTGTAGCCTTCCAAGCATGACCCATTCAAGTGACGTGAAGTGTGCAATGCATGCTAGTGTGGGATCCAAGAGGTTAAAAAAAACAGTGCACAGGCAACACAGCCGCACCCAATGCTTGCAATAAGACCTTGCGCCGAACCATAGGTGCTGGAGATTCCAAACTTGGACCAGTTGTGGTCCAGGGGGCCCTCTCCATGTGACCCCCCAAGTTTGGTATTTTTATCGCCTATGGTTTGGGAGAACGGTGTCCCCAAACCAGGTGCCCCCCTCTGATAGACTTCAATGTTAAGTCCGAAATTCACCCAATTGCCGGTCAATGACTGGTCACTTTGAGGACCCAGTACGGCATGCCCCCTCCCATAGACTCCAATGTTAAAGACTGCTAAAGTCTTTGTTGTAAGGGCCCCTTGAGACACTGGGGCCACTTACAACAGTACTGCCTGTACCTCCCTGATGGTGGCTGAAATAAAAATGGGGTGGTTATGGTTTCCCCAAGTTTATTTGTAACTGTATATTAATTGTTCATTCCTCTCATTCGTTAAGCTACTAAAACTCTGATACCAGTAATGATAATAGTATGATAGTAAGATTAGCTTATATCTATATATATAAATAATCAATCACGCTACTTCAATAAAGCAAAGATTACATTTATTATAAGGAAAACAGAAATGCTAACATAAAAACGCTAAGAAATATCATAGAGCCTATAACATAAATAGCATAAGGTGATACTTAGGCTGTCCTCGAAATGTTGTTCTGGCTGGTCTGATGGTAAAGGATAAGAGAGAGAGATATGGGGTTCCTCTGCCTTTTAAACCCATTCATACATCATCCACACACACCCGCCCAACGCCGGCCTACTTATGCATTCTGTCCAATGGTGACAGACTTCCTTTCCTTGAGTCTGTTCCTAGGACGCATGCCTGGATTGCCCACTAGAGGCAGTATATGTCCATTTATCACTCACAGCTGACCCATGATCATTTGGGGTCAGCTGGTCCCTTTGATGTCACGTAATCAGGAACTGTTAATTTGCACCTCCCCAGGAGGTCTCCTCTGGCTTTCTCTACCACTACACCTCATCGCAGGGGGTGTATGGATATTTCCTGGAAGGATATGGCTATTTACCAACACCACACTGTGTCAACTTGTCCAGATGTCTTTCATTCCCACACAGTGGCTAGACAACTTTGGCCTGTCATATCCGTAACACTCCAGAACTATGATATTAAATCAATGTTGCCATCCAACATATGCCGCTTTGGGCCTGAAGGGCACATACCACCCTTCTTCAGAGACAGCCTCCGTGGCAAAGTTCATAAATGTCCTCACATGTTGTGCTTCATGTGCCGCTTTGCCTGAAGGGCGCACACCTCCCTTCCTCTGGAACAGCTCCAATGGCACAGTCCATAAATGTCTTAACATGTTGTGCTTCCCAACATGTGCGACTTTGCCTGAAGGGCACACACCTCCCTTCTTCTGGAACAGCTCCTATGGCACAATCCATAAGTGTCTTATCATGGGTTTCCCAACATGTGCCGCTTTGCCTCTGGGTGATACACCTACCACCATTCTTCAGCGACAGCATCCATGGCACCATTCTGTGTTATCTCTTTCCTGGTCTCTTCATGAGGGGGCGCAATATAGGCCAGGGGTGTCCATTCACTCACCAACACACTCTCCGAGCCACGTTTCAACCAGCTTCCAGATACAGAACCTCGAGGAGGGCCTTATTCACCAGTATTACTAATCTAATACAGGTATATCAAACTATACTATCACAGAAATCAACCCGTTACCATTTTATATACATGTACATTCTAATCACCGCCTTAAACATCCCACCCCCAACCTCCTATAACCCTTCATTGTGTATACGGGGCAGGATTAGGCAGGCTTGCTCAATATGGCCTTTCCTACCGCAACTCTGGCATAAATGCGGTGCGCTGTGACCCTGAATTGGCAGTAAAGCCTCCAACTTGTGCAGAGACATCACCGTCAATTCGTCCCACAACTTGCGTAGATAAATGTGAAACTTTTATATAAACATCGGATCACACATGTTTATACTTGAAAAAACAACAAAACCACAAAATTCCCTCCCGGTGCCTGGATTTCAGAGACCATGCCCAGGGCATACCATGCACCTCTAGCTAAGGTTAGATTCAAGGAACACCCTAGTTCCATGACTAATATTACATTGGTATTCTTTAGGACAAAGCAACAAACTCGTCTATGTTCCAAATAATACCCAGGTGCTTCCTTCCCAGCAATGATCTCTCCATCCAGAACACAGTGTGACACATCTTCCCAACATTCCCAGCGGCATACTGATCTGGCCTACACAGGACGTCATGGTCATGCCTCCGACAGAGGGAAATATCAACCTGCCTCCAGCTTCCATCCACTCTGACCACAGGTGGGTAATTTAGCCATAAATGCAACAAGGTAGCATCCCCAGTCAGTAAGCCTATTGATACCACAGAATATACAGACCGAGTCTGTGCTTCTATATCTGGGATCAAAGGGTAAGCCAAACAACTTCCATAATCCAAACTAGTGCAGCCATCCAGGCATTAGACCACCACTTTGGATTATCGTAAATGATGAGTTTTGGCAAAAATCTTACTGAGCTGTGAAGCTAACTCATAAGGCCCCTGTCCCTTATACAGAGACTGCACAATCAGTTGATGTTGGTTGATAATTCCGCCTGCCCCTGCGTGCATGCCAAAGCCCATGATACATTCTTGCCTTGTACCACCACACTCTCTACCAACCTCTCCAAATGGTAGATAAAATCTTGAGCCATTTTAACCTGGGGCATTCAATCAAATGTTATTAAAGATGTCAATAATCTCTCTCTGAGTAACAAAGCCCCGCTTACTGTCTGCTGCTACGGCTGAGAGTTTGATCCTCAGGATACTGACATTCACTTCATTAATAACATCCATCCCCGCTCCTATTCCCCCAATGTAGTGCTGAATACATCCCTCCTCTTTCGGTTGCTCCTCAGAAAAAAGCGGCCTGAATTAACATCATTCTGTGTCCACACACCTCTGGGAGCACGCCACACTCGATTCAGTGTATATTCAGCACACATAGGGTAATAGATTTTTTATCAACCCCTGTGAGACGTTGAAGTACCATGTGGTGAAGAGCTTAGAACCATTTGTAGCGGTTCCCCTCTTTCCAACGAAGCATGTTTTTTGTGAATTGACATGGGCATCGCCTGTGCAGGGTTCCAACTGCTCAGGTGAGACATCAACCAGGTGTTTTTACCTTATGTCCAGTTCTGGTGTCCCACATGTCCTGTAACCGATACCTTCTCTATAGGACTGCTAAAATTGAGACACCACCCCTACAAGGAAATTCTCACCCCGTTGATGTGTCATCTGGAGCTCTCCCGTCTGGCCAACAGACATCTAAGTGTCAGCCTCCTGGGTACCTACACCATGTTAATTCAGTTATGCCAATACACTTCACACATTAAAAACATATTTCCTTCTTTCAATTCTTCACCAAAAAAAAACATATTTTTATTTTCTTGTTTTGCAGGATTGGATATGTTATACTATTTCCCTAACCTCCAACCCATTGCACTTGTATACACAGTATTTCTATATTCATGAGAGATTCAGGGAAAATGTTCCATAAGTCCTGTTGATGGGCACAGTCTTTCAGATGCAGTGTTACCACTAAATTCTCCATAAGAAAAAGAAACCTTATATTGCAAATATTAATCGGAATCTTGGTTTGTCCCTTCTCCCCTGACTGTTTGTCAGAACAACTTTGTGACATGGCATGGCACAGACAAACTGCCAACCAGATGAACATCTTTCATCCATGTTCCAGAGACCTCTCCAATCTTTCGCTCCACCAGGACTCTGGAAGTGAAAAACAAGGGCAGAATCAAATTCTTATCCGCAATATCTATTTGCTTGCATTTTCTTACAGAACCTCCCTTGGAACCCAGGAACTCAGTTTTCCTGGCTTCTGCAACTCTGAACAGACTATTAAAACAGCCAGTTACTTTTTTAGGCTGAACCCACTTTAAACTGGATTCCCATGATAAGGAAAAAACAAAAAATAAAAATGACTGCTGCTTTCCAACGGTTCTCATTATAAAAGTAAAAAAAAAAAACAAACAGAATGCGTGCATCTGTTACCTAAAACCTACACACTAACTCCCCTTTCAGGTGGACAAAACCTAAACATTTTGGAATTTCTTTCCACCTGAATGAAAATAAAAACAAAAGACCTAAAAAAAACTCCAGGGGCTACTCTGGCTTTCTGCCAACTCTTTCCTTAAGCAAACTATTCAGTTGCTAATTTAGGGCCTATTCACTGACCCCCCCTTTTCAGGTGGACTAAACCTAACAATTTGGATTTTTTTCCACCTGAATACAACAAAACAACAAAAAATCCAAATAAAAATCCAAATAAATGAATACAAAACCTGAAAATAAAAATAATAAAGAAAAACAAATACGAATAAACAAAAAACAACAATAGAAATTAAAAATAAAAAAACAGTAAGAGGAGAAAAAAAAAAAACAAATACGAAGGAGAGAAACAAAATACTAATATTTTTAAAAATAATAAAAATCCAGAGGCTTACCCTTGAAAATACTACAAAATACATCAAGGTCCTCCATAACATTTCAAAAATGTAAAGCCAAAACAAAAGACTCGCATCAAACTTTATTCCTCGCCAAGCAACGTTAACCTTAAAATTCTTACCATCGCTGAAATTCGCTAACGGCTGCTAACACATGATTTGTTCCCCCCCCCCCCCCGTGCTATACCCATGGGAACATGCAGCTGCCTCCATTTTAAATTTATTCAGCTGCTCCAAATACACATGCCTTTCCTGTCTTAACTGACTATTTTCAGTTTGTAGTCTCAGCATCTGGGTTTTAAAGGGGACACGGGTTTGATAATTATGGCCTCTATGCCTCGGATTGCTACCCCATCTGGCGGAGTAAACTTCATAACGCCTCGGTATAGTTTTAGGGTACTGAGATTTTCTCTGCATATTATTATTATTAGACATCCAACAATATCTTGCAATGTGACCCCACTTTTTACAGGCGAAGCACTTGAGAGCTGGTCTCCCTGCATAGGCCTGTCTATAAGTATATGGCGATGGAGACCCACGTTTCTGCATACCATTGCTATGTTTGGAATCACCCGACTTTACACTGTCATTGTCTGAGGAATAATCGCTAACCATGGACTCATCCGAAGTCTCCACTGTTACATTGCTACTGTTCTCAAAAAGATCAGGTGTGTTTCCCATTTCAACACCTGAATCAATTTCAAGAGCAGTTACAGCACTTTTGTCTAAATACTCCTCCTCCACATTACCAACATTGATTCCAGCCAGAGCAATATCATTTGCGTCAACCAGAGCATCCGGTTTCCCCAATTGTTGTTCTTTCTGTGTTAAACATTGAGACTGCTCAGCATTGGAATATTTGTAAGATAATTGTTTCATGGTCATCTGAGCTTCCTGTAGTTCAATTTTAAGTCTTGTTATCCTATGCTCATTCTCAGTTTCTCTTTGATCCAAATAGTCTAAACAACTTTCTCTGTGTTTACACGTTACCTGTAATTCACAAAATTTTTGTTCCAATATACACTTCTCATTAGTCCATTGAGTTTCTTTATGCTGAGCAATGTTTGTCATTCTCACTAGCATGCATACCACATTTGCCATTTTCACCTTTTTGGCTTTTTTATATGAGGCTTTTATTTTTAAATTCTCATTCTCATTCTCACATTATTTTAATAAATCATTAAATTGGTGAGTCAATGTATTTTCTGCCAAAGTCTTAAACTTAGCAGATGCATGCTTTTCAATGAACATTCCGATGCTCTCCATTGATATGTTAATTACTTTCACACTGACAACCAGTTTGTCTCTTTCACAGCAACAGCTGATTACACACTGCTAACACAAAAACAGATAAAGTAGCTTAACACTCACTGGGATTTGTAGTTCTCCAGAACTACCAACTGTCTTTTCCCCTGACACCTCAGATTCCAGGTCCCTAATCCTTTCTTGGAGCCAGAAATCTTTTTCACTTTCCCGTGGGTACAAAAAAATATAATCTATATTTCTCCCACTTTCTCCTCAAAGACGTATGGGCTGTCCTATAAATATGCAGGGTACCTCAGTTAACCAAGGGTGATCAACCCTTCCTCGCTTGCAGAATTGCACAGCGAACAGGCCTAACAACTTTGCAAATTTGCATTAACAATACAACAAACTTTAACACATACAATACAATACACATATACCAGCCAAAAATCTCACCAGATATGCGCGTCCGCTCACTGATGAAGTGTTTCACAGAACTTTTACAATCACTCCAGGCTTCAGGATTCACGAACCAGCGCAAATGTCCACCGCAGAGAGATACCTTCAGTTCTGATTGCTCTTGTAGAGGACTCCTTAGCTTATAGGAATTCAAGACAAAAAATATATCAGGGTTATGGATTCTGTGTAGGACTTCTTTCCACACTCCTTTTGAGGGTGCCAAAGAGAGTAACTACACTCCTGCTTCTGGGGTGCCAAATGAAATAAAAATGTGAAAAGAAGTAACTACACTCCTGCTTCTGGGGTGCCAAATGAAATAAAAATGGGGTGGTTATGGTTTCCCCAAGTTTATTTGTAACTATATATTAATTGTTCATTCCTCTCATTCGTTAAGCTACTAAAACTCTGATACCAGTAATGATAATAGTATGATAGTAAGATTAGCTTATATCTATATATATAAATAATCAATCACTCTACTTCAATAAAGCAAAGATTACATTTATTATAAGGAAAACAGAAATGCTAACATAAAAACGCTAAGAAATATCATAGAGCCTATAACATAAATAACATAAGGTGATACTTAGGCTGTCCTCGAAATGTTGTTCTGGCTGGTCTGATGGTAAAGGATAAGAGAGAGAGATATGGGGTTCCTCGGCCTTTTAAACCCATTCATACATCATCCACAAACACCCGCCCAACGCCGGCCTACTTATGCATTCTGTCCAATGGTGACAGACTTCCTTTCCTTGAGTCTGTCCCTAGGACGCATACCTGAATTGTCCACTAGAGGCAGTATATGTCCATTTATCATTTACAGCTGACCCATGATCATTTGGGGTCAGCTGGTCCCTTTGATGTCACGTAATCAGGAACTGTTAATTTGCACCTCCCCAGGAGGTCTCCTCTGGCTTTCTCGACCACTACACCTCATCACAGGGGGTGTATGGATATTTCCTGGAAGGATATGGCTATTTACCAACACCACACTGTGTCAACTTGTCCAGATGTCTTTCGTTCCCACACAGTGGCTAGACATCTTTGGCCTGTCATATCCGTAACACTCCAGAACTATGATATTAAATCAATGTTGCCATCCAACAGCGGCCCTGCATACAGGAGTAAAAGAATGAAACTCAGGGGCTCCACTGCACCCCAAGGCAAGCCGCCAGACCCTACGGTGATGGCTGAGCATAGGGGTTTTATTGTCTGTGGGGGATGTGCCACAGGGACTGCAGAATAGGACCTGGAATGGATGAATAACTGGTTAAGACGTGTGAGGGCAGGTTTAGGTGGTGTATCTTTCCCTGTATTCGTGGTCAAAGTAGTAAAAATGGGAAATTTGGGAGGCTAAGTAGTATAAAGTGAGGTCAGGTACCGCTGTGCCTCCTAAGTCATTCGGGTTTTTCAGTGCTTTCCAGGACAATTTGTGGTGGGAGGGACCCCAGATAAAAGTGTTAATGATGGATTCCATGGATTTTATCTTGTGTAATGGGATAGATAGGGGGCATGCCAGAAGATAAAAAGTAGCTTGGGAAGGAGTATCATTTTCACTAAGCTAATACGCCTCATAACCCCGAATGGTAGGCGGGACCAGGTTTGCATTGTAGTTTTAAGTAGATTGTATAGGGGTTCCAAATCGAGGGCCGTGTAGTCAGCTAAAGAGCGGGAGACTTGGATACCAAGATATTTAATTGTACTGGCCCTGGTCAGGGGCAGAGCTGCTTGCCCAGCTGTGGGGGCACTAATATCGATGGGCAGGATTTGGGACTTTGACCAGTTGATCTGGAGGCCAGAAAAGGCCCCAAAGTAGTTGATGAGCTGCAGAACAGCCTGTAGAGAAGGACAACTAAATACAGGAGCATGTCATCAGCATATAAACTGATGACCTCTACAATCTGCCCACTGTGGCAGGCCTTTGATGTTGGATTGGGCCCTAATTGCGATGGCCAGGGGTTCTACAGCCAGGCATATAGGAGTGGGGAAATAGGACAGCCCTGTCAAGTACCACGCAAGAGGGAAAAGGGGTCAGAGAGTCTCCCATTGAGTTGTATGCGGGCAGTGGGGGCCTGATATAGCCATTTAATAAAGTTTTGGCCAAATTCGAACTTACGCATACACTCCCACAGGTAGCCTTACTCCACGGAGGCGAAAGCCTTGGCGGCGTCAAGGTTGACGACTACTCTGGAGCCCACATCCCCTGCTAGGACTGGAGGTTGAGGAACAACCGTCTAGGGTTAAAGGTCATATTTTTATTAGGCATGAACCCAGTTTGATCTTAGTGTATCAAGCTGAGAATCACTTTATTGAGGCGTAGGGCAAGAATTTTGGCTAGTATTTTAACATCTAAATGCAGGAGGGAAATAGGACCATATGAGGGGTCTTTGCCCAATTTGGGTATTAATACAATTAGGGCTTCCCCCATTGATGGTCGGAGGATGGAAGACTTGAAGATGTTGGCATATAGCTCATGCAATCTCGGGATAAGTGTCTCCCTAAACTGCTTATAGAATTGCAGAGGCAACCTATCCGACCCCGGGGCCTTCGATGGAGGGAGGCTCGCCAAGGCCTCCTCTATGCATTCGGAGGTGATAGGTGGCTCGAGCTGGGAAATTTGAGAGGGGGATAACTGGGGGAATTGTCCTGAAGGAAGGAGGTTAGTTCCTCATGGGAATAATCAGCCTTGGTAGCATATAACTCAACGTAGAAGGTCCGAAACTCAGTGGCCACCAACTTGGGGTTGAAGATTCTGGCCCCGGAAGATCGGAGCTCCACAATGACTGGGGGCCTTCCATCAAGGTGTGCCATGTAGGCAAGGAGTTTACCTGCATGTTCACCATGCTCATAAACCTGCTGCTTGGTAAAGAAGATGCCCTGATTGGCCTTCTCAGAATGTAGCTGGTTAGTCAATCTGGCCTGCATGCGTAATAGAGAGGCATTGGAGGGAGAGGGATCAGTAAGGAAGGTCTGTTCAGCTGCCTGATGTAGCAAATGTCTAGAAGAGGCCTTGTGAATGTTTATATGTGTGGATAGAACCACACAAGCCTGTGATTTAAAGGCCTCCCAGACGGTGCAGACCGGGGCCGAACTACCATTGGCGTGGAAGAAATGCTCCCACTCTCTCTGCAGAGCACCCAGATCGGGCAGGACAGAGAGCCAAAAGGGGTTCAGCTTCCAAATCCAAACCATAGGGGGGGTGGTAGCTCACATTGTGATCCAGCAGAGGGCATGATCTGAGAGTACCTTACTGCCAATTCCCGCATCCATGATGCTCGGCAGGAGAGGGGGAGTTAAAAGGATAAGGTCAATGTGGGACATGGCAGCATTAGAGGAGGAGAAGCAGGAGTATTGGGTTAGAGTCGGGTGTTTGTGCCTCCAAGTATCCATCAGGGAAAATTCCCTGAGGAACCTACCGAATCTAGTGAGGCGGGGCGGGGGGCCATGGGGGTGTTGGGGCTCAATCTGTTCATGCGAGGGTCAATGACCATATTAAAATCTCCCAACCATATCGCTGGCACAGTAGGGTACTGGGCCATAAAAGCCACCCCCTGCTGCAGGCTGCAAAATGGAAAGGGGGGAGGGATGTAGAATGCCAGCAGCAGAACCTCCATACCATTGATTGTAGCATGCAAAAATAAGAACTGGCCCTGGGGGTTTGACCGCACATCATGCAGCTGAAATTGCATCGTTTTGGCGATTAAAATGGCGACCCCATGGGAGTGAGATGTGAAGGGAGCTTGGTATAACCATCCCACCCAGGATTTTTTTAGAGCCATCTGTAGGTGACCCGCTAAGTGGGTTTCCACCAGCACTGACACATCGGCTCAAAGGGATTTAAGATGGGACAGGACAGCAGTTTGCTTAGTTTTAGCACATTCCAGGTCACAAGTTTGAGGGACGCCATAATATTTGGGAGGGGGGGTATAGCATGAAGCGCGCTCAGATCCGACTGGGGAGCTCCCCGATTGCCAAACGTCACAAATAGACATTGTATAGACCTAGCACAGATATAGAAGCAAGACATCACAACCAAAGTCTAGTGTAATGCTCGATTCACCCAATAATACATACGATAACATAGCACAGTAGTAACATAGGAAGGCTGCTTACATGATGCCAATAAAAAGTGGTATTTGTGACAAATCAATAGCAGGCATATTTTAAAGACAACAAATGTGTAGCAGTTCTGAACAATGCTGGACCAGCAAAACAGTAGCAACAGGCTGCTGTCCCCCAGTGGGACAGGGGCTGGCCAGGGAAACAAGACTTGATGCCCCATTAGGCAGGTGGATGGTATGGTCATCAGCGTCCAGGGGGCGACCATAAACTGAAGAGTGCACAACGGTGCAACCGGCACTGTTCAATGGGAAGTACTGTTCTAGAGTGAGGTGAGCCGCTCAAAGTCTGGAGGGGGCTCCATAGGGAATATGAAATAATACAGACAGAGGGATGGGAGAAACATGTGCTGGAGGGGGGTTATAGGAGAGGGGTGGATGGGAGAGAAGGGGAATTGTGCTGGCAGGGTGCAGCGGGCAAAAGGGGGTTCAGGGCCAAGGATTACTCACAGTTAGATGCCACCATAGGAGGCCTGCGACAATGTAGAAGAGGATTGAAGCAGCAAGGGTTTCATCCACGGGTACCGTTCGGCGTGATCAGCATAGGCCACAGTGGCTGGGTGGTTAGTCCGGAGCCAGGCCGGCAGCATCGCGTTGTTCCAGCCAGGAGAGCACTGCGTCTGGATCCTCAAAAAACTGTACTTTGCCGTTGCAGACCACTCGGAGTCTCGTCGGGAAGAGCATTGAAGATGCAAGGTGGTGGGTTCTGAGTCACCTTTTATCTTCCACGAAGCGAGCCCGCTTCTTCTGGACCCCAGCAGAGAAGTCTGGGAACACCGTGATATGTCTGCCACCCAACGGAATGTTCCCTTTCTCCCGGGCAAGCCTGAGGACTGCATCACGATTGCGGTAGTTGAGAAGCTTAGCGATGAAGGTTCTCGGTGGAGCGCCGCTGGGTGGGGGTCGGGCGGCCAGGCGATGGGCATGCTCCACCACAAATGAGGAGGAGAAGGCCTCACGCCCATAAGTTTTAATCAGAAGGTTCTCCAAGAAGGTAGGGGGGTCTGAGCCCTTTGCACGCTCAGGGAGCGCCACGAAGCGGAGGTTGCACTGATGGAGCCTATTCTCCATGTCGTCTTGCTTGGAGATGACAGAGTTGAGCTGGTGTTGCAATCTCTCTGGAGTCACCTGCAATGGCAGCAGATGCGGTGCTCCATTTCGGTAACCCTCTTACGGAGCCTGTGGACATCCTGCCGAATCAGGGAGATATCCACCTTCACCTCCTCTATCCGAGCCATAAGGGTGGACTGGCAGGTGGATATGGTGTCCAGGATCCTGGCAGTCTCGGCTGATATAGGTGCTTCCTCCGACTAGTCCTGCTCACATGTCTGAATTTATCCAGCTTGGTGATGGCCTCAGACACCCGTTTTGGTGGAGACATAGCAGGGTGAGGTCCGGTGAGTGGTGAGTGCAGGTTGGAAGGTTAAAGGATGGGAATTAGCCCCCAGGATATGTATAAAGGATAAGAAATGAGTGGAGCTCTCACATGGCACGTCTCACTCCATGCAGCTTCAGACCATGCTCTACAGCTCATTTTTCAGAACGCCCGTATGTATGAGGCATTGTAATCAAAAACGTAAATTTATTTTATTGAGATTTTATGTGATAGACCAATACAAAGTGGCACATTGGGAAGTGAAAGGAAAACGATAAATGGTTTTCAAAATTTTTTACAAATAAATATCTGAAAAGTGTGGCATGCATTTGTATTCAGCCCCCTTTACTCTGATACCCCTAACTAAAATCTAGGGGAACCAATCACCTTCAGAAGTCACCTAATTGGTAAATTGAGTCTACCTGTGTGCAATTTAATCTCAGTATAAATACAGTTGTTCTTTGAAACCCTCTGAGGTTTGTTAGTGAACAAACAGCATCATGAAGGCCAAGGAACACACCAGACAGGTCAGGGATAATGTTGTGGAGAAGTTTAAAGCAGGGTTAGGTTATAAAAAAAATATCCCAACATCTCACAGAGCACTGTTAAATTCATCATCCGAAAATGGAAAGCATATGGCACAACTGCAAACCTGCCAAGACATGGCTGTCCACCTAAACTGACAGTCTGGGCAAGGAGAGCATTAATCAGAGAAGCAGCCAAGAGACCCGTGGTGACTCTGGAGGAGCTGTAGAGATCCAAAGCTCAGGTGAGAGAATCTGTCCACAGGACAACTATTAGTCGTGCATTCCACAAATCTTGCCTTTATGGAAGAGTGGCAAGAAGGAATTGTTGAAAGAAAGCCATAAGAAGTCCCATTTGCAGTTAGCGAGGAGCCATGTGGGGGACACAGCAAACATGACAGGGAAACTGGTCAGAGTTGATATTTTTCACATATTTTGGACTTTTTTGCATTGGACTTTTATTTACACTCTTTTTTTTTATTATCATTTTTGAATATTGTGAATGCTTTTTGCACATTATGAATGCTGTGTTTATATCACATGCTTTAAAGTAGAACTATGGTCAAAATGAAGAAATCAATATGTTATGCACCTATACAGTCTGTTAAACATGTTACTGATTGATTTGCAGAAAGCAGTAAGGATGGTGAGATATCTACCTTGTCCCCAGCTCTCATGTGCACTTCTTTTAGTGAGGTGACAACTTTATTTCCTGGTTTTCGAATTGCCTGTGTTGAACAGCACACATGTTGTCCCCATTTGCGTCTACCTCTCTCTGCAGAAAAGTCCTGACATCACTGGGGTAGGGGCTCCTATATCCATGGAAATCTCAGCCATTCATTCTACATACAAGCCCCGATTAGGCTCGGCCCACAATCGGCCAGTGAAGCTCCGCCCACTCCCACCTTTGTCCCACCTTTGCCCATCCACTGTCCTGTCTATACAGCCAGCTGCTAGGTGGGATTTTGTTCTGCCAGTTTACAAATTACCAGAGGAGAGCAGGCAGAGAGAAGCACACAGATTAATATACTGATCTGTGTGGAAATTATCCTGTCATGACTTGTATGGTTTTACATAGCACACACCCAGCTATTGATTGGCAGATGGGTGTGTGTAATGTAAAATAGACTGAGCATCATAGAAGGCTGGAGGTCTGTTGGAGAGACAAGCCACTTCACTGAAAGGAAATTACATCTGACCTCTGCTCTGCTCTGCTGAACTCCTCCCATCATCGCTAGCAGTGTATAGCAAAGAAGAAAAGAATGGGAGATTACAGACCATACTTGTAGCTACATGGTAGGAAAATAATCATTTCAGTTGTTGTTTTTATTACTATGTGTAACTTTCAGGTATTTATATGAGGATTTACTAAAATATGTATGTTGCCTTTATTTGCACTTTAAGTTTGTAATATTCTATATATTTGGAGGTGCTGCATTGGTTTCTTTGTTAATATAAGTCATTTTTTTGAGCCACAAAATGGCTTTGACCACCTAATTAAAAGCGGTCAAAAAGTACAAATGTACTCTAAATAGTTATGGCTCCATTTCCAGAGGACACAATCCACTAGCCTACATCACCAATGCCAGTTAGCTGGTCTGATGGAGCACTTCTCTCTGCGTACTATGAAGGACAGGTGGTTGGTTGTCAATATAGCGGTGGATTGAAGACGGTGAAAAAAAAAAGCATGTAAAGCAGAAAGGTGGTCAAATAAAAAAAAAAAACCCTAACTAGTACAGAAAAAAAAAATCCCAGAGCTGTTTGTCACAATCTTTCCAATAACAACAGAGAAATATTACAATTAGTACAGCGGGTATTGTATATCGCAGTTAACATCAGGAGATAGAAGATGAAGAAAGCCCAATTGTTTATTAGCCTGTGGTTACAGAGGCAAGGGTCAGGGGGTTTGAAATCCAATGATCCCAAATAGCATCAATTGAGGTACCTTTCAGAGTAACAAATGATACCAATTAAACAGTTTTTGGGATGTGATATGTCAGGAAGGGCAAGGGTTGAGAATTTAAAAGTATTGACCTCAGACAGGAACGTGTGAACAAGTCAATAAGTCCAAAAACCGTGAAAGAAATCAGCCGAATCACCACAGCTGCTAAAACATTTAGCATTGAGGAATAAGCCTATCTTATGCAGCTTAGCAGGTGTAAAATGAGTTTGGTGAAACATGTATGATCTTATTTTTGGAGGAAATTACAGAAGACTGATAGACTCAAATTCAGACCAGTCCAAGTCAGTAATCTGTAAGTCTACTGACATCCATTTATGTTGGCCCATCAGGTGCCCAGAGCTGTTACCTCAGCTCTGGGTAACATTTTTTCGAGGGTGATAACCTCTATGGGGTTAGTGAGAGAGCCAAATTGAGTCCTGGCAGCATGGCAAAGTTGAAAATAAAAAAAATAGGAAGTTAGTAGGGAGATCAAAGTTTTTAAACCCTGTGGAGTATATAAATGGCACAAGCACTTGATGCCTCGGTAGGACCATCTCTTTATATCTGGAATAGTACTTAAAGTGGTTGTTAAGCCACTTGTATAAAATGCTCCCATCCCCTCTGTATTAGAACAATAAGTTCCCCTGTGTCTGTGTTATATCATAAAAATGCTTATCTGTACTGATAACACAGCATCTTCCTATGATCAGTTGCCTTCTTTCTCCTCTCCTCTGCCCAGCTGACAGTTCCAGCAGGTGGGGCAGAGCACTGCCATTGACATCAGCCGGGGAGGAGAGGAGAGAGGAGAGACAGAGCCGAGGAGTCACATGATCATAGGAAGACACTGTTTTATCTGTACAGATAAGCATATTCATGTTATAACACAGACACAGGAACTTATTGTTCTAATACAGAGGGGATGGGAGAATTTCATGTTAATTATGAGAGCAGAGCAGACAGTCAGAGAGTTCAGAGGATATGTGTTGACAGGAAGAGGGAGGGGGAGGAAGGGGGAGCTGAAGACAGGCACAGAGGAGAACAGGAGAGATGCGAGTGACACAGACATGCACAGACAACGATCTCTCAGGCTCAGCAGACATGACAATAACAAACATGTTATACTTACCTGCTCTGTGCAGTTGGTTTTCCACAGGGCAGCCTGGATCCTCCTCTTCTTGGGTCCCTCTTGGGTTCCTTGTTGGTATGAGTCACCAGACAGCCAAGGCTCTCATGGACATCTCTGTATTGAGAGGGGGCTCGGGTAAGAATTAGGTGGGGCTGGGGGGCTGCTGCAGACAGAAGGTTTTTTACCTTCATGCATAGAATGCACCTTCTGCCTTTACAACCACTTTAACAAAGAATGTGCTGTAAATAGAATGCAGTAGTCAGGAGTAAGAAATGTGAAACACAGTGAGGGGAATTTATCAAAACTGACGCAGCCAAAATGTGGAACAGCTGTGCATGGCAACCAACCAATTAGCTTCTATCTTCAGCTTGTTCAACTTTAAAAATGAAAGCTATTAGTTGATTGGTTGCCATGCACAGCTATTCCAAATTCTGTCTGCTCTAGTTTTGATAAATTCCCATAAGGGCTCATTCAGACAGGTGCTGAGACCAGTGGTGTATTTAGGTTTTGTGCTGCCCTAGGCCTGACTAAACTCGTGCACCCTTAATTTAAATATGACCCACCCATTCCTGTTAAGGACACACCCTTTTCTGTTTAAGACCCGCCCTGTCAACTGTAAACCACATCCCTTCATCTTTAGGCTCCACCTCTTCCTCTCTGTACATTAAAAATGGGTACCAAGTGCCTACTTGTAAGTTCCTTCAGGGCAGGGACTGATGTGAATGTACAATGCAGGGCTCAAAATTTCAAGTCCTGAGCTACTAGCCAGGCCTTAAGAGTTACTTGCTACCACTTGCTCCACCCACCCTATTTTGTAAATTGTCACATTAAAGTACTCTATTAAATCCACAAATCCCCGTCTGAATCCCCGACCCTTCCCATCCCCCACCCACCTCGTTCACCATCGTTCATTGAGAATTCCGGACCGATCATCGAGTCCTGAACTTTAAAACTCGGGACGTAACATGTAAGTGTAGTCAGGGACGGGACTTCCTTGAATGTTCATCCGTGAACCATGGGTAAAAATTACATGTCTCTCCTTCTCCACCTCGGATTTCTACTTCCCTACACCAAATGTCAACTGTCCCGCCCAGAATTTGTCTTTTCCCACACAGGAATTGTCCTTACCCACCCAGTATAAATTTAATTCCCACGTGCTCAAATCAGTCCGGATCCCGT
>BLSH010276290.1:45039-57419 GCA_018402905.1 Glandirana rugosa | reverse complement strand
GACACAGGAACAAACCACCCCCCTGGGGACACAGGGATCACCACTTCCCCTAGGGACACAGGGACCACCATCCCCCCTGGGGACACAGGGACCTCCATCCCCCCTGGGGACACAGGGACCACCATCCCCCTTGGGGACATAGGGACCTCCACCCCTCTAGTGGCACAGGGACCACCATCCCCCTGGGGACACAGGGACCTCCACTCCCCCCTGGGGACACAGGGACCACCACTCCCCCCTCTGGAGAAACAGGGACCTCCACCCCGCTGGGGACACAGGGGCCCCCATACCCCCTTGGGGACACAGGGACCACCAACCCCCTCTGGGGACACAGGGACCTCCACCCCCCCTGGGGACACAGGGACCACCACCCCCTGTGGGGACACAGGGTCCACCATCCCCCCTGGGGACATATGGGCCACCATCCCCCCTGGGAATGCAGGGACCACCATCCCCCCTGGGGACACAGAGACCACCATCCCCCTGGGGCACAGGGACCACCACCCCCTCAAGGACACCACTGCAAAGGTGGGGCTGGGGGGCTGCTGCACACAGAAGGTTTTTTACCTTAATGCATAGAATGCACCTTCTGCCTTTACAACCACTTTAACAAAGAATGTGCTGTAAATAGAATGCAGTAGTCAGGAGTAAGAAATGTAAAACACAGTGAGGGGAATTTATCAAAACTGGCGCAGCCAAAATGTGGAACAGCTGTGCATGGCAACCAACCAATTAGCTTCTATCTTCAGCTTGTTCAACTTTAAAAATGAAAGCTATGAGCTGATTGGTTGCCATACACAACTATTCCAAATTCTGTCTGCTCTAGTTTTGATAAATTCCCCTAAGGGCTCATTCAGACAGGTGCTGAGACAGGTAATGTATGCTGAGCCACTTTTTGCTGCATCTGCATCCACCGGAGAGCTTCACCTATAGAAGTGGGTGCACAGATCCAAATGCTGACGCTGTGCATTTGGATACATGCATCCCTTTCTGTCTGGCAATCAAATGTTGACATTCAACTATGTACATGCAGGTGCTGCATCCCAATCGACTTTGACTGGACTGCCTGCACAGGGATGCACAGAACATCAAGTATCTCCATGCGGTACACGGCCATCACACTGGGCATGGATGCATATGCTCCATGTGAATGAGGCCTAATTTTCATATGGGCCAGACAGCAGTAAAGAGGAGATGTCAGGTAATTAAAAGAGAAGTGTGGCAATTTTATTTATGAATCATACTTACCTAGGTGGATGCTGCATCTGTCCCCCGCAGGCTCTAAGGCTTAAAACCAAGTAATCAAACAGCCGATCACTCAGTTCTCTGTACTCACTGAGCAGAGAGCTGGTAGCTGTCAGCCTCTGGCTCTGCTCTGCCCCTCCCCCTCCTGGTGCTCACTGAAACACTGAGCTGTGGAGGGGATGGGAGTGGTCGGCTCAGGCTCTCAGCTGCTCACTGATAGGCTGAGCTGGGTGCCGGTCCAGGCATGTCAGCAGATCCCGACTACAGTATATTGTTGCGATCTTTCCCCAGCCTGGGCCAACAGGAGAAGTACAACAGGCTTTGGCTGTATTTCTCCTTTAATAAATCTATCACACGTCCTGTCTCTCTGTGCCTGTTTGGCATTACTTGCGACAATTGATAAATGTCCCCATTTATGTTGTGAACTCACCCTCCAGGGCCCAGGCAGGCTCCTCTGCTGCCCAAGCTTTAAAGACAGTCTCTTTCTCCCTGAAGCCGGAATGTCTTTCAGGCACCCTCTTTCCTACACCAGAGGGCCTCCACAGTTCCCCTCTCATAGTCCAGGGCCTCTAGACACCTACTGCCCTAGTCCAGGGCCTCCAGACACCCCCTCTCCTAATCTGGGATCTCCAGGCACCCCCTCACCTAGTCCACTATCTCCCTTGTACTCCTCCTATCCAGGGGCCTTTGCCACACCAACCACCATTTTCTAGTCAATGGTCTCCTCTGCACCCACCCCCCTAGTCCATACTTGCCAACAGTCCCTATTTTCCCATGACATTCCCGGGATTTAGACCTTTTTCCCGGCCTTAACGATTCCCGGGAAATGTCCCAGGAAATATGTTTTTTCCTGATTTTTCGCTAGCGTCCGCTAGAGGTCCACGGCCACCGGCACTTAGAAAGTCTCCACCGCCATTATGGAGAAGACCAGCGCTCGTGCAGCAAGCAAGAAATAAAAGAGGGCCCCCCGTCTCTTATTTCTTCCTTGCTGCACGAGCTCTGATCTTCATAATGGCGGTGGCTGCGGATGAACACACTAGGAAGTCAGTCAGAGTGAGACACCAGATGGGGACAAAGGGACCACCACCCCCCTAGGGACACAGGGACCACTACTCCCCTGGGGACACAGGAACCACCACTCCCCTGGGGACACAGGGACCACCACCCCCCCTGGGGACACAGTGACCTCCATCCCCCGGGGACACAGGGACCACCATCCCCCCCGGGGATACAGGGACCACCATCCCCCTGGGGACATAGGGACCACCATCCCCCTGGGGACACAGGGACCTCCACCCCCCGGGGACACAGGGACCTCCATCCACCCCTGGGGACACAGGGACCTCCACTCCCCCCTGGGGACATAGGGACCACCACGCCCCCGGGGACACAGGGACCACCATCCCCCCTGAGGACCCAGGGACCTCTACCCCCCCTGGGGACACAGGGGCCACCACCCCCCCTGGGGATAAAGGGACCACCATTACCCCTGAGGACACAGGGACCTCCACCCCCCTGGGGACAAAGGGACCACCACCCCCCTGGGGACACAGGGACCATCACTTCCCCTA
This sequence comes from Glandirana rugosa, assembly GCA_018402905.1. Taxonomy (NCBI): domain Eukaryota; kingdom Metazoa; phylum Chordata; class Amphibia; order Anura; family Ranidae; genus Glandirana; species Glandirana rugosa. The sequence goes on along the minus strand of BLSH010276290.1, from coordinate 54,603 downwards.
GGGACAGAGGAACCACCATCCCCCTGGGGACACAGGGACCTCCATCCCCCCTGGGGACACAGGGACCACCATCCCCCTTGGGTACACAGGGACCTCCACCCTCCTAGGGGCACAGGGACCACCATCCCCCCAGGGACACAGGGACCACCACCCCCCTAGGGACACAGGGACCACCATCCCCCCTGGGGACACAGGTACCACCATCCCCCTTGGGGACACAGGGAGCTCCACCCCCCTGGGGACACAGGGACCTCCATCCCCCCGGGGACACAGGGACCTCCACTCCCCCTCTCTCCTTCCCTCCTTATTTCTTTCTTTCTCCATCCATCCGTCATTCATCTCAGACTCGAACCACACCCCTTTGAGACACACCCCTTTAAGCCACACCCACTGTTTATCATAAGCCACACCCATTTTTTTGCCACGACACACTTCGCACACCACTTTTCTCCCCTTCTTTGTTGACACGCCTACAAACGGATGCCCTACCCCCTGATTGTAATACGAATCCGCCCACTAGTAAAAGTGTTGCTTATTTATTTATTTATAATTAATGAATTAAGCCATTTTATACCTCTGTTTCTGTGAATGTGCCCATATCAGCATTACATATGGTTTTTAATTATCATCAGTTATGCGATTAAATACTGCCCCATATTATATTATTCCCCTCCCCTGGCACTACCGTCTCTATATGAATAGTGCTCTGGCTGTTGCCGAGTCATGTTGTCATGCCTGAAAAAGGGACGCAGCTATAATACCACTCATAGCACGCATACCCAGTAAACGTGTCGCATTCGGCAACCTCATCCCTGCCCGCCGTTGAAGATTGCTTTCCAAGCCTCAGTTTGGCTTCCACACACAGCACGGCCGTGCTCTACACCACAGGAAGCCGCAGCCTCTACCCAGTTATCGGCCAGGGATGGACGTTTCATCACCGCTGACATACATGCATTGATCAATGTGCCTGTTTTTTCTTTTGGATCTGTGAGTTGCCACTTGTTTTTATCTCAATAAACTAATTTACAGTCTACACTCAGAGGTGCCTCTCTCCTTGTTTTTCCTATAGCTCTGTTGAACATGGCTCCAATTCAGATATGAGGCTGCCCTTGTGCTAAGACTGCTAAGGACTCTACTAAAAGACTGCACGGTCTGATTGCCCTTTTTAACATCTATATTGCCATATTGCCATTTATATATAATCTATATCATTGTTTATATCATTTGCTATCTTCTGACTGCACTGCCATCATATGAGGTAACTAGGTTGTGCGCTTACTCCTTGTTTACTTTTACCCCCCAGGTCAGGGCCTCCTCTGCACACCTGCCCAGCCCAGGACTTCCTCTGCACCCCCCAGCCCAGGACCTCCTTTGCATCCCCCAAGTCCCAGGTCTCCTCTGTGCCCCCCCCATGTCAGGGCCTCCTCTGCACGCCCAGCCCATGGCCTCCTCCATACTCCCCAGCCTGGGGCCTCCACTGCACCTTCCAGTCCAGGGCCTCCTCTAACCCCCCAGTCTGGGACCCTTATGCACCCCCCTCAGCCCAGGGCCTTCACTGCACACCCCAGTCCAGCGCCTCCTCTGCACGCCCCCCTAGTCCAGGGCCTTCTTTGAAGCCTCCCCTTCTCTGGGATGCCTCATGCAGAAAAAAACATAGGCTGTTTGGACACTGGGCAGGACTAGGAGGGAGACCTGCCTGTCCATTACACTTGATCGAGCGGCAGTGACACCCTTAGAGCAGCGGTTCCCAGTGCTGGTGGGGGTGGCACCACCCTAGTTTTGGCCCTGCTCACGGCCAACCACTGTAGTCTTCAGGCTTTGCTCACAGTCTCTCACTTCTTGGACCCCCAGCTACCTGCTGGATCCCTGAGCTCTTCTCACAGCTATCCTCTGTATTCTTCATGCTGTACCCATGCTACCCGCTGGGTTCCTGGAATCACAGCTACCCGCTCGATTCCTCTGGCTTGGCTCACAGCTAACCGCTGTACTTCTCTTCAAGCTTTACTTACAGCTACCCACTGTACTCCTTCCAGCTTTACTCACAGCTACCCACTGTATTCCTGGATGATTCTCTGCTGAAGCTTTCCCATTTGCTTCACCGTCCCCGGCTTGTGAAAAGTCTGCTCTGGTACTCCTTCAAAACGACATCCCTTCTGCACTTGCCTCCGGTAACAGGAGTGGTCTTCCCTTCGTGGCAACTGTTTCTCCTTTACCTCTGGCAATGATCAGTCTTCCCTCGGCCTGAGCCTCTACAAACGTGGCTAGGCCTCAGGCTTCAGGCCTAACCTTCAGCTGTTGCTCCACATACGTCCCCCCAGGCGGGAGCCCGGGGTGGAAATAACCCCAATCCCCTGACTCCTTTCTAATAAATAGACTATGCCAACATGCTCAGCGGCCAAAGAAAACTCTTGCTGATTGGCTGAGACAACATATTTACTCATAACCTAAATTCACTGCAATCTATCATCCTAATGCTAAAGGCAGCAGTGCCATCTATTGACAGAAGAGAGAGATGGCACACTGGACTCAGGCTTTGGACAGAAATCAGTGGATCAAAAACTACAAATTAGTCAGGTTAGTTACCACCTAGCACCAGTGTTGCCATCCACCAGTATTTTTACTGGCAGCCAGTAAAAAACAGGCAATTTTCTCCTGCCAGTAAATGCCGGTAAAAGGAAAAGGTTGCCAGTAAAAAATATGGCTGTGGTGCTAGGCTAAGTCTGGAGCTGGCCGAGACCATCTGACTGCCTGCTACAGTGTGTTTGAGTGGCTCTGGCGGAGGCAGTGTCTGAGCATGTCGTGTGATGTCATGGTGCAAGGGAACCAAGCAAAGCCTGGTTTGCGTGCCTGTGGTATGGGAGCAAGGCAGGCTGGGAGCAGGACTGTCAGTGCTGTTTGGACTGGAGGGACCACCTGGCTTCGAGAGAGACTATCACTGTAACTCAGGAGGGCACGTGTCGTGTTGGTGAGGTCTCATCATCATCTGTGCTGCTGCACACTGCTGTCAATGTCACTGTGAGAATCAATTTCGTGTGTGTGTGCCGCTCATTCTAATTTCTTTCCCTCCTAAGTCATGTCCCTGAGCTACTTACTTACTGTATCGAAAATAAAATAAGAAATATGTTTTGTGCCTTACCATCTACCTTAAATCATATTGCTAATTGCATATTGTACTTATTTGTAGCCAAAATTTGTACTTAAAACTGTAATTTAGTAACTTTTGGAAATGCCAGTAAAAACTTGGCTGTGCCAGTAAATTTTTGGCATTGTGTCAGTAAATTTCAATCTGGTAGGTTGGCAACACTGCCTAGCACAACTAAATTTGCTAGCAGCCCTGTTTAGGACAAGGGTGCTACAACAGACATAAAAGTTTGGAAAGGTCAGGTCCACCTTGAAGGAATTTCAAAGAATAAAGCAATCACAGTCACATGAAAGCTAAAGCAATCAAAGTCACATGGGTCAAATTAAGTGAGTCAGATAGATTGCTAGTGAAACTGCCTATAAACTAAAATGTATTTAATGTATTCTGTTTTGGACAGAGCAACCCCAACCACAGCCAGGTTATTTGTTAATTTTTTTTTGCAATCTGTGTACCATTAAGGAAATTTACTTTCGCTTTTGGTCCCAGAGATAGAAGATTTCCCCTTACCCCTTGCTCTATAATCTCCTCTCCCTTTCTTGCACAGTGACAAGGCCATCAGTAGAAATGGAGGGGCAAATTTCCCCAATGGGGACACAGATAGCAATATAGACTTGTCATAGGGTCCAACCCTTTCCCACTCTATCCATAATTGAAAAAAAAAATGTCTATAGATACATTTTAATTGTATACGTCAAACATTTGGATTTATTGTGTATATTTGTATTTCTTGCATTATGGAATTTTTAATGATACAGAAAGGGATTTTCACAGATTCTATATGACTACATAAGTACATAGATACAAGTTGGTTAGCAGCTTGCTCTTTTCGCACAGGAAACTACATGTGGTGAGATATTTTTTTTGGCAGGAAGTATGCATGAAACACACTTTTCGTCAAGATAGGCAGAGATACACATATAAGTAGAGAGAGATCAAGATACACAAAGGCACCAAGATTACATACCAGTAAGTGAAAGACAGACATGTAGAAATCACGCACCAGTTAATAGTTTCATATCTGCATGTTTGCACTCACTGAAATTCACTGAAATTCAGAATGTTTCCAAGATGTAATTAGTTCCACAAAAATTCTGCTTACATCCACATGATTTGTATGCACACTTACTGGGAGAAGAACAAGTGAGCTCTGTGGCCTCTGCTATTATATATTTGCAAGAAATTGGTACAAGGCCGTCTATAAGGTAATGAAGTTTATTTTTATATAGCGTTTATAAATATATTTTAATTGATCTTGTTGACACAAAAAGATTGAAAAAATTGTAGCATTTTCAGTCTGGTATCACTACAGATTCCAATGTCAGTCATTGGCTAAAGCTGATAAAATCATGAAATAGTCGCGCTGTAGTGAACCTCTTATGAGTTTAGAACTTGCAGCACTGCCATTTTTTAGGAGCCTGTTTACATCAGAGCTAGTCGAGGCTAGTTGGGAGGCTACTGATGGCGATAAGGAAGCCCTTGGCATGAAATGGTTTTTATTTGAGATGAGTTTTCCTACATAACTTTTGTATTGTTTGAAAATTAGAGTCCATTGCCCTTTTATAATAAGGGGTGATAGCTTTTAAATGCAGTCTACAATAGCCACCAATGAAGCTTTTGCTCTGCTCAAGATGGACAAGGACAAAAGTAATTCAAATTGGTTGCTACTGGCTACTACATTTAAGAATTAGCACTCTTTATTGAATGAGGTTGTATAGGTTTGGTCTTAGGCTTAGATCAGGGTCTAGGTTAGGACATTGGTTCATAGTTGGTCTCACCCTAGGACAAGGGTTCACAGCTGGTCTCGGGTTGGGCAAGGGTCTACAGTTAGTTTTAAATTAAAACAAAGGTTCAGAAGTTACAGTAGGTCTCAGGTTTGCACAAATATCTACACATTTGTCCCCAGGTTTATAAAATTAAATCTTGTTATTCAGAAAGAAAAGTCTAAGCTTCAAAGTGCTGTGTTTACCTACATATTAAAAACAGCTTTGTCTGCAATGTCTATGCAAAGCACACCGTACCTGTGAGCTGCCTACTGATAAATTCCCTTTATTTGATGAAGTTGTAATTATATAATAGAAAAGTGGGTAAAAGGTGTACATTCCAGTGACTAGTATATTGCATAATGCAAAGTAAGACCAACTGACTTTGTGATTTCGCTATGCCAGCTTTTTAATGTTTACCACGTTCATTAGGCAAAAGGTGCTCCTACATAATCTCTGTTGGTACTGTATATACTGTAGGGATACCTGGCTGGCAGGGTTGTGGGCTATGAACAGTACTGTGCAAAAGTTTTAGGCAGGTGTGAAAAAATGCTGTAAATTAAAGTACAACTATATTCAAAACTTTTTTTTTTTTTGGATAGTGCAAGGGAGGGTTATAACCCCTGTCAGTTTTTTTACCATCTGTGTGCCATTGGGGAGATTTACCTACATTTCCTGTCCCATAGCCAAACCGGAAGTGAAAGGGAATCCCTGCAAATTAAGGGAATTCCTTGGGGACCCCCAAGTCCCCAGAACTAATGTCCCTATTGGAAGATTTCCCCTTTATTACTTTTCTGGGGACAACCCAAAATGTAAGATTTTCTTTTACTTTCACTTTCAATGATATTGGTAAACAGGACAATTGGAGAGGGTGACACTCCTTAACAGAGGCACAGACAGTAATAAAAATGGACAGGTGTCCTAATCAATCTGTACTCTATCAAAAACTAAAAAAAGTTTTGCCTTTAGTTATACTTTAACCACTTGCCGACCGTCAATCGGCAATTGACGGCGGCAAAGTGGCTCTGTAACGCGGATCGGCGTCATATGACGGCGGCCGCGTGATCGCGCCTAGTGAGCGCGCGCGCCCGCGTGCTCACTGTGTCCGGGGAGGGCCGGGGAATGGGTGCGGCGGCTTCGATTGCCGCTGGCTACCCGCGATGGCCCCCCCGGAGCGAAGGAGCGAAGGTCCGTGTAAGTAAACACGGACCTCCGCTCTGTGAAGGGGGAAGGGCTGTGATCACAGCCTTCCTGTACATGAAGGCTGTGACCACTTCCCTTCTCCTGTTAGGGCAGTCCCCCCACAGTTAGAACACGCCCAGGGAACATACTTAACCCTTAGAGCGCCCCCTGCAGGTTAACCCCTTCACTGCCAATGGCATTTACACAGTAATCAGTGCATTTTTATAACACTGATCGCTGTATAAATGCCAATGGTCCCAAAAAAGTGTCAAAATGGTCCGACATGTCCGCTGAAATATCGCAGTACCGCAAAAAATCACAGATCGCCGCCATTATTAGTAAAAAAAAAAAATAAATAAAAACCCCAAAAATGAATTCTCATCACCCGTAAACGCGGCCACTTTTGCGCAAACCAATCAATAAACGCCAATTGCGATTTTTTTTATCGCAAATATGTGGAAGAATATAAATCGGCCAAAAGTAAGTAAGTAAGAAATTTGGTTTTTTTTGCAAAATTGTCGCTCTTCTTTTGTTTATAGCGGCGATCAGAAATGATGCAGAGGGGATCAAATACCACCAAAAGAAAGCTCTATTTGTGGGAAAAAAAGGACGCAAATTCCGTTTGGGTACAACGTCGCACGACCGCGCAATTGTCAGTTAAAGCGACGCAGCGCCGAATCGCAAAAAGGGCTCCGGTCCTAAAGCTGGAAATCCTTCCGGTCCTTAAGTGGTTAAGAATGTTTTCAGAAATAGAAGTGTTAATAGTTTACTTTAATCAATTAACAAAATGGAAAGTAAATGAACAGAAGAGAAATCCAAATCAAATAAATATTTGGTGTGACCACCCTTTGCCTTCAAAACAGCATCAATACTTCTAGGTACACTTCCACACAGTTTTTGAAGGAACTCGGCAGGTAGGTTGTTTACATAAAGTGCGGTTGTTGTTTATAAAGTGCAGTGATCAGGAGCATATCATATACAGTTCAGCATACAGAGTGCAGTGATCAGGAGCAGAGGCGTAACTAGAACCTTCAGGGCCCCGGTGCAAGAAATTATGAAGGGCCCCCTGACCCCTGTCCAAGGCACTTCCCTCTTCCCACTGATCCTGGGGTCCTTTACTCTTATCATGGGTCCCTTTATTACGATACCGCAGCGGGGCTAATAGTTCCATCACTGGAGTCAGTAGTTTTTAATTTAATTTTTTTTTTTTTTTACCATTTCATTTTATCTCTATTGCGTCACTTTATGTAAGCGATATGTAATAGTTGATATGAAATAGAGTCAATCCAAAGGGTTGGGAATAGTATCTTCTGCTAGCACGTTGGGACACGTTAAAGGTAAAGGGTAACAAAGAATGACAGAGTCAGGTCTGCAGACAGAACTAGGGAGGTAGCAAAGCAAGCATTACTTGATTGATGTAGTTAAACCAGTGTCTGCTATCAGTGTCTCTATACAACTAGGTAAACAGAAAGGTGGGCAGCTGCCCTGGTACTGGTGTGGTCTCTGGCACTACAGGATGAGCTCAGCAGTTCTTTATATCTCTGTAGAAGATGCAGCAGTTATACGACAGCCTGCTAGTGCACTGACAGCCATAGCAGATGATACCGAAAAGGGCTGTGAGCATCACTGGATAGTCGAGGGTGACTGGCTATGAATGTACTATGTTGCACTACCACCAGCAGAATGCTGACTCCCATAGTGGCCGAATGCAGAACGACAGCCTCCAACTGTCCTCTTTAATGTTCGCAGGGCAAAAGCAGTCAAATATATAGGCTCTCCCATAATCCTTTGTTGGATCAACTTTCTGGAATGAGTAGTTCTGAAGGTGCTCTAAAATACAGCTAGGGTCGATAGCAGGACTACAGATCCCAAGATCCTCTGTACTATTACAGAACGAACAGCTCCCCTCCTCTATAGGCAGGAAGTGATGTAACAATCTGGGCCCTGGGCACTAGGAGGGAACCAGTTAGTCTATGGTCCAGTTTGATAATGTCCTCTTGGTTCTTTTATAGTAGCCGGCACCTGGCTACACAAACACCTTGTAGAACTAACCACAGATCTTCTGTGGATGTAGGCTACCTCAAATCCTGCTGCCTCTTCATGTAATCCCGGGCAGACTTGATGATGTTGGGATCAGGGCTCTGTGGGGGCCAAACAGGATTCCTTATTCTTCTCTACGCTGAATATAGTTCTTAATGACATTGACTGTATGCTTGTAGTCGTTGTCCTCATGCAGAATAAATTTGTGACCAGTCACACACCTCCCTGATGACACCATTGATCCTGAACAAATCTCCAACCCCATTTTAGAAATGAAGCCCCAAACTTGTAAGGAACCTCCACCATGCTTTACTGTTGCCTGCAGACATTCATTGTTGTACTGCTCCTCCGCCCTTCGGCAAACAAACTGCTTCCTGCTACAGCCAAATATTTCAAGTTTTAACTCATCGGTCCAGATCACCTGCTGCCATTTTTCTACACCCCAGTTCCTATGTTTTCATGCATACAGTAGTTCAGTCGCTTAGCCTTATTTCCATGTCGGAGGTATGGCTTTTTGACCACAATTTATCCATGAAGACCACTTCTGGCCAGACTTTTCTGGACAGTAGATGGGTGTACCTGGGTCCCACTGGCTTCTGCCAGCTCTGTGCTGATGCCACTGCTGGAAATCTTCCAATATGGAAGGGAAGAAAGCATGATGTGTCTTTCATCTGCAGTATTAAGATTCCTTGGCCAACCACTGCGTTTTCAGTTCTTAACATGGCCCGTTTCTTTGTGCTTTTTCAAAAGAGCTTGAACAGCACATCTTGAAACCCCAGTCTGTGTTGAAATCCTTTCCTGGGAGAGAGTTTACTGATGCAGTATAACCTTGTGTCTTGTTGATGTGCTCAGTCTTGCCATGGTGTATGACCTGTGATGAAACTGTCTTCCACAATCTCACCTTAGCAGCAGTGTTTGTCTGTTCCTTACTAAGTATTAAGCCTCCTACACAGTTGTTTTTATTTCAGTAAGGCCCCTTTCACACTGGGGCTGGCGGGCGGTAGCGGTAAATCCCCGCTAGTCTCAGCGGGGATTTAGCGCTGTTATAGAGGCGCTACGGCGCCGCTATGCAAAATGGCGATGGCGGGCGGTCGGGGTCACACTTTCCCCGGAATGACTTTATTTTTGTTGACACATCCTCCGAATTATGAATCATTCCTTGTCTGTTTGTGACGACGATTCCACTCTAACACCTTCTGTCAAAGTAGTGTCCAGTATGTGGTACCGTTCTGACTCGTGTAGTTGTTCTGTGTTCCAATATGACGTAGTCATTTGAGAGAGGGTCCTTTCCTAAAGTTGTGTCTGACCCCAAAGTTCTACACGACAAGTTCGAGAAAACTTTTTCGTGTTTCTTTGCCCGGTACAATTCTTGACTTTTGCGTCACCAACCGGTTCCTTAGAATTATGACGTCTACTTTCTGTGTAGTACGAAAGAAGGGA
>BLSH010276290.1:6008-17446 GCA_018402905.1 Glandirana rugosa | reverse complement strand
TTTAGTCTGCGTTGGGGGTGCCATTGTAAATAAATAAGTAGTACTACCCCAGAAGGAGCTGCTAGAAATATGCCTGGGTTTTATTTTCCCAATAATTGCCTCACAGCCAGGCACATGGTCACAGTCACACTTCAGCTCTATAAGCAGTCCAGGGGCATTCTTTTTGGTGTTTTTATTATTGGTGTTTAAAAGCAGACTGTGGACTTGGCCTTTTATTAGTGAGGCAACCTCCGCAACCTCTGCTACATCTCCACTCTTCCACCCAACACTCTCCTCCTCCCAGCAGGCAGACCACACTATTTAAGGAAGCCTGCCCCCTGCCAACCCAGGTTGGGGATTGGTCAGGGCTCCTTAACATACTTCAGAAAGTCTCACCTCTTCTCCCATCCCCCTTTTCCAGCACCTTCTGGAAACAACGAGGAGGGGTTACCAAGGGGTGTTCCTTCCTGCAGTCTCCCACTCTCCCTGGGCCACTCCCCTGCCCAAATCAAAACAACCAGGCCTGACTTCCAGTCAAGCCTGACTAAATTTACCTATACTCACAAATATCTAACACTGTTGGCGCTATATAAATCCTGTATAATATAATAATAATAACACTAAGCACCTATTTACAATGGGGGCGCTACACAACTTCTTTTGAGCAATTAGAGCAGAGTCCCTTCACAAAGAACTAGATAGACTAAGCTCTTCAGGACACTAGCCAATGTCCCCTTTTAACACATACACAGCTGACTCTCTAGCACTAGAGGGTGGCAGCAGGCTGCAGTCTCTAGGATCTCTCACAGCAGTCTGCACTCACAAAATGTCCTTGGAAAGTTGGTTGCCTCCTTCTAACATCCATGTGACACCTTTTCTTCTGTGATACCAGACCAGATCTTCAGACGACAGCCCCTCTGTCAACTCTCTGTAACTCCAGCAAATCAGGCCCTCAGGTCGCCCACCTGAAGCCTAGCACCTCGCAAGCACATGGCTGGATAGCCTAAGGGAGCAAGCAGCCCCCCGCTTAGGTTGTGTTCCTCTCCTACAGGAAAAGACCTGGAAGCTCTGTGTCTCAGAGTATTTATACAGTTCCCAGCAGACTTCATGGCCACCCTACCTGGGATTGGCCAGGGCTGTATAAATATTCATTCTGCAATTTGCATTGCTCTATACCTGTGATCTAGAAGACACCCATAATCTATAGAGCTCCACAGCTCTCTAGAAAGCAGAGAGAGCAATCAAATGTGCAGCAGCTGAAACACTGAACAGATCAAGATAATCAACACAGATCCACCAATTGCAGTGAGCACAACTAAATTTGCCTAACAACAAAACATCAGGATACAGCCAGAACTAAATTTACCTAATCCTATCACCTATTTAGGAGGGTGCTAAAAAAAGAATTACAATGCACCACCTGGAATGTTATGTGTTACCATGCAGCTCACTAAAAGGTTACTGCTACTATTACTGCAATGCATAGTTGTGAAGCCAGCCTAAAATAGCTATTGATAAGATTATTTTACATTAAAGCGAAGTTCCACCCAACAGTGGAACTTCCGCTTATCTGCTTCCTCCCCTCCTCTGGTGCCACATTTGGCACCTTTCTGGGGGAAGGCTATTTTTGGCAGGTGCCCTTCCCCACTTCCACGGCGCCGTCCGTCGGAAGTTCAGCCCCCCCCCCCCCTTCATCCACTGCCAGGCCAGTTAGAAAGCACAGTGTGCTTCGTGCATGCGCAGTAGGCTTCACTGCTGGTTTCCCTTACCAGGAACGGAGGCGGCAGCACCTGGGAGCCAATCTAAAGATCAGCTGGTGTGCCAACATCCTGGGCTCCCTGGACAGGTAAGTGTCCACATATTAAAAGTCAGCAGCTACGGTATTTGTAGCTGCTGACTTTTAATTTTTTTTCTTCAGGCTGGAACTCCTCTTTAAGTGGTTATCTTTGCATACATACAAATTAAGCCATGTGTTTGATTGTATCATGTACTAGCTGAAACATGTTCATTGTGCTCATAATGTATATGTGACTTTACCAATGGCTAACTAAATTGGCTTAGTAGATTGACTTGCAAGTTCCAATTTGTGACTCCGATCAAGACCTGCAGGTTTTGATAGAATAATTACCGTAGTCAGAACGAACAGAAATGCTATCAGGGACACACTCGGACAAGAATACACTTTCAGCCCTTGTAGCAGCTTTGTACACAATGTGGTTGATTTCCTAAAGGCAATAAGGCTGTTAACAATGCAAGGGAAATTTCCCCAGAGCTTATTGAATGACGTGAAGCTCTCTTGACTTCCATCATCCAATTATGTGCAAGAAATTTTTTTTCTCGAATTTCCTTGCATGTGATTGGGTATTCTTCGCAAAGTGAAAATTTGCCACATTCACTAAGCTCAAGGAAAACTTACCTTGCAAAGTGAACAGCCTATTTTCATTCAGTAAATCAACCACAATGTTGAGCTGGTGAATAAGATTCAGGGGGCAGTATCAAGTGCATGGGGACATGCAACAACCAAGAATAGCGCCCGTGGGACTTTGAATGAGGTGAGCACAACAAAAAGGTCAATGAGAGTATACAAAGTAAACATAGTTTATAAATGTATTAAAATTGTATAACATTCATTGTATATGGAATGCATAAACAAAGGTGCCAAACCACTTGGCAGTGATTAATACAGCGCACCAAGCGGACACATACATGTACATTGGAATTGTTGATATACAGTAATACAGAGGCATAATAAAACTCAACGCGTTTTGCAAGGCACTGCTCGCTTATTCAGGAGCAGATGTAAATGCAGTGTATCTACAGAATAAATATATCCATGAGAAATATATAACATGAAGATAAATGCCATAAACAAAATATGGGGGGCCTTAAGCCAATGTCTCAAAAGCCAGTTAACCAACAGGTGGTGGCAAGGTGTGTCATGGGAACATGACCTCAAACTAGCAGGAGGAAAGTTCAAAACTAATTTTAGAAAGTGTTATTTTACCAAAAGGGTAGTTGATGCTTGGAATAAACTCAGCTTGGGTTCACGCGGCTGCGGTGTGAGACACTGCATGTAATTCGCACAGGAATCGCAACACATTCCTGTGCAAACTACATGCAGTGTCTCTGGGGTGCCATTTGAGCCATTGATTTGTATGGCTCAAATGGCACCAAACTGGTGCAGGACCCTGTTTTGTCCGCACCCGAATTAGATCACATGGGGGTTCTCACCCATGCAATCCGATTCTGCAAATCGCGCTACGTTTTGCAAACGGATTGCCGGGTGTCGTTGACTTAACATACATCAGTTTGCATGGACAGGTTGAGATTTAGATGCGGTGCCGAATCCACAGTAAATTCGCACCACATCTAGTGTGAACCCAGATTTAGTGTTTGGAATAGACTTCCAGCTGAGGCAGTGAGTCAGTCAACAGTAAGTGGGTTTAAACATGCTTAGGACAAACATAGATCTATACTCTGACAAAAAAGAAAAAAGGAAAACCAAAACCAAAATATATACAGTTGACTCGATGGACCACGTGACCACTTGGACTTTATACTGCCATCACTCTTCTGTGTTTCCGTGTTTCTTATTCTTTAATGTGATTAATCAAACTGATACATATCTATCAATATATTAAAGGTTCTTCTTTCCTGAGTGGATTGGTACAGGTGGCGCAAAAACCTCCCGCTGCAGCATCATGAATCTGTCTCCCGACCCTATTCTCAGCTATCAAGTAATAGACTATCTTTTCGCACAAGTAAGTTTATTGCAGTGTAGTATGAAAGTAACTGTAAGTTGTAAACTAATTTTATGTGTTTATTCATTTTAAAATTTAAAAATATTTTTCCATCTTCATATATTTCAATTTCCTGTTCAATACAATGTAACAGTTGTGGGCTGTAGATATTTTAGTGGTGAGTGAAACAAACAAAGGAAATCAAGAAGCCCATTGTCAGTGGATGGAATATGCTAAAATATACAACCCTTTGCATATTTTAAGCCTTGGAAAGTGATAATAATAACATAGTAAAGAGCACTATCCGGTGGCTTGAAAAATATTGTGAAATATTACTGTAAATAATAATTATAATATAATTGGTGTCCAGAGCTACAATAAATGTTTAATTTTTGTTGGCAAAAATACTGTAATAACATATTAGAACATCCAAAATCTGGTTGTGGAATGCAAATAGTCCATTGCTAGTCCATGTTCTCCATCAGTCAAGGTCCACACTGAATAAGCGTCCTTTTACACTAGCCAGTTGTAGCAACTAGCCACCATTGCGGTAGCTGGTGTGCGGTGCGGTCCGGTGGGAATCCCCATTCCCTAATTGTACTGTTCCTTTTTTTTTAACCACTTCAGCCCCGGAAGGTTTCACCCCCTTTCTGACCAGGCCATTTTTTGCGTTACTTTAACTCACAATTGCGTGGACATGCAAAGCTGTATCCAAATAAAATGTATGTCCTTTTTTCCTACAAATAGAGCTTTCTTTTGGTGGTATTTGATCTGTGGTTTTTATTTTTTGCGCTATAAACAAAAAAAGACAAATCATTTAGAAAAAATAAAAAAATATATATATTTTTTACTTTTCTGCTATAAAACATATCCAATAAAAAAATGTAAAAAAAAAAAATCAAATGTCTTCATTATTTAGGCCAATATGTATTCTGCTACATGTTTCGGTCACAATAAATCCCAATAAAAATATACTGATTGGTTTGCGCAAAAGTTATGGTGTCTACAAACTATGGGATATTTTTATAGCATTTTTATTTTTATTTTTACTAGTAATGGTGGCAATCAGAGATTTTAGTGGGACTGCGACATTGCAGCGGACAGAAAGTGACACTTTTTGGGGACCATTGACATTATTACAAGGATCAGTGCTAAAAAGAAAATGCACTGACACTGAATAAATTACACTGGCAGGGAACGGGTTAACATCAGTAGCGACCAAAGGGTTAAGTGTGCTCCTAGGGAGTGTTTGCTAACTGTGTGGGGGATGCTCTAACTGGAGGAAGACAGAGAACTGTGTTCCTGCTTAACAGGAACACAAGTTCTCCATCTTCCTCCTTCACAGAATGGCGGTCTGCCTTGTTTACATAGCGCTGCGCACGTGCGCCCCCGACTCAGAAGAAGCGACAACATACAGGTACATTGTCTCGTGCAGCCAGGTTGCCCTGCTCTGCTGCAAAAATGTGCAGTGGGCGGTCCGAAACTGGTTAAACAAACTCACACAGACATGGCTGATGCACTGCTCTGAAAGAAAATAAAACAGCCCATGCTCTACTTTTCAGCACACCATGCCCACACACCACCGCAACACAGTGGCATGAATCAGTCACACAGGAGACAAGGCATTTTGCCTTTTGCCTCCGCATCTGGTGTGAATGGAGCTTAAAACCCCCTGTTAACCAACCTCTAACTGACTTCCAATATGTGACAGGATAGAAACCAATATTGCTCTTGTGTTTCCTGGTACTCTAATCTGACAATCTGGTACTAAACCCAAAAATAAAAATGCAATATATTGCAGCTTACCGATTCTTAGATGTGGTGGCTCCATTCTAATGAATCCGCACATGAAGCTGTTACCTGGATTAGAGACAGATGTCTAAGCCTGGATGCATCTTTCTCTATCCAGCGGTGATTGTCTGTCTCTAACAGCAGGTAACTGCTGCATGTGCATTTACCAACGAACAACCAAGGCTAACCTAATCTTGTGATTCCGGCTGAATCTTGCTGCTGGAATTCACAGACCAGCCCCAATCACTTATGTGAAGGAGGCCTTACAGTGATACATGTAAAAAAAAACCTGACTTTTATGACAGATTTTATTACTCAACACCTGAAAGATAGCTTCTGATTTCTTTTTTGTTTAGATGCTCCAAAGGTCAGAACATGACCTGAAGAGGTAGACACGGAGTATAACATCTACAAATTGATGTTAAAGTATATGGAAACGATCACTTTGTAAAACAACCCATTCCTTTTAAAATGGAAATGAAAAGCAAAACATTTGTGTATAGATAAAAAAACATTATCAACACTTTTTTTTCTCCTTTTTTACAAGGGACCCCTCTGTTCTCAGCAGCATAAGAAGCTCAGAGAGCTGGGGGAGCAGAAACAGCAGCACAGTGATCTTCCCTGTGCGGGGGGGTGTCTGATCATTGGAGGTGAGCAGGCTGAGTTCTCAGCTCACCTAGAAAACTGATCATGCTGTGCTCTCGTGTAGAACATAAGGCACATTGGCCCAATGGCCTGGTAACACACTGAAGATCTGCATCCACAACCATAATGAAACGTCCACACCAGTTGTATGGCAAGTGTAGTACAAGACGGAGATCATTTGAGCATCTTGATCTGTTGAACATTTAGTATAGGGAGAGTAAGAATTATTTCTTTAAAGCTAAAAAATACTCAATCTTTATAAAGACAGGATTTCCCTTAACATTGGCTGCGCTGTGGATAGAGCTGAAAGACATGCCTGGAACTGAAGAGGAATGGAGTCAGTAAAAGGCATACATGACAGGATACAGTATACAGTATACTGCGCCAGCATCACAGGGCACAGTATACAGCTCTGCATCATAGGGCACAGTATACAGTGACACAGGTGGGGGCAGTTATGCAGCCAGTGACACAGGTGGGGCAGTTATGCAGCCAGTGACACAGGTGGGGCAGTTATGCAGCCAGTGACACAGGTGGGGCAGTTATGCAGCCAGTGACACAGGTGGGATTTCAGTTATGACACAGCCAGTGACACAGGAGGGGCAGTTTGCAGGCAGTGACACAGGTGGGGGCAGTTTGCAGGCAGTGACACAGGTGGGGGCAGTTTGCAGCCAGTGACACAGGCGGGGCAGTTTGCAGGCAGTGACACAGGAGGGGCAGTTTGCAGCCAGTGACACAGGAGGGGCAGTTTGCAGCCAGTGACGCGGGGGGGGCAGTTTGCAGCCAGTGACACAGGAGGGGCAGTTTGCAGCCAGTGACACAGGAGGGGCAGTTTTCAGCCAGTGACACGGGAGGGGCAGTTTTCAGCCAGTGACACGGGAGGGGCAGTTTGCAGCCAGTGACACGGGAGGGGCAGTTTGCAGCCAGTGACACAGGTGGGGCAGTTTGCAGCCAGTGACACAGGTGGGGGCAGTTTGCAGCCAGTGACACAGGTGGGGGCAGTTTGCAGCCAGTGACACAGGAGGGGCAGTTTGACACAGGTGGGGTACATTGTAGAGTCATCGCCCCCCCCCGTACTTACCCCATCCAGCAGGCAGGAGTGTTGCAGAGGTTCGGCATGCGGAGCGCGCGCTGGGTCTGCAGAGTTCAGGTGCCACCTGCAAGGGGGAGGGGTTAACTTTTTTTTTTTCTTCTTTTGCCGGCGGGGAGGCTGCGCCCCTCACACACCAGCCGCCGCTGGTTGGCATCATCTTCACACCCCCCTCAAGAGGCTGTGCACAGTGCAAAGAAGACCTGCTTGCTGAGGTAAAAACAAACCCAGACCCTGACATCCCCAGCTGACCCCCACATCCCATGTGCACTGATCAGGCTGTACTGATGGGCACTGATCAGGCTGTACTGATGGGCACTGCATTGGTTAGGCTGTATTGATGGACAATGATCAGGCTGCACTGATGGGCACTGTCTGCATTGGTGAGGCTGCGCTGATGGGCACTAATCAGCGTGTACTGATGGGTGCTTTCTGCTCTGGTTAGGCTGCATTGTTTGACACTGATCAGGCTACACTGATGGGCACTTTATGCACTGGTGAGGCTACATTGATGGACACTGATCGGGCTGTATTGTTTGGCACTGATCAGGCTGCATTGATGGGCACTGACAAAGCTGCGCTGATGGGCACTGGTGCCTGATCAGGCTGCATTGATGGGCACAGGTAAGGCTGAGCTGATGGGGTGGGCACACTGGTGAGGCTGCGTTGATGGGCACTGTCTGCACTGATCAGGCTGCGTTGATGGGCATTGATCAGGCTGCGTTGATGGGAATTGTTTAGGCTGCGTTGATGGGCACTGATCAGGCTACACCGATGGGCACTGATCAGGCTGCACTAATAGGCACTGATCAGGCTGCACTGATGGGCACTGCACTGGTTAGGCTGCATTGATAAGCACTGATCAGGCTGCACTGATGGGCACTGTCTGCACTGGTGAAGCTGCACTGATGGGCACTGATCAGGCTGCACTGATTGGCACTGAATGAGGCTGAGCTGATGGGCACTGGTGAGTCTACATTGATGGGCACTGATTAGGCTGCATTGATGGGCACTGATGAGGCTGCACTGGTGGGCACTGATTTAGACAGATTTGTGAACAATATTTGAGAGAAATAGGACTTTTGTGTACATAGAAAAAGTCGTAGACCTTTAAGTTCAGCTCATGATGATTAGGGGCAAACACAATAGTGTTGCGTTTATAATTGTGCTCAGTGTATATGGGGCTAAATGGGTTTATACACACAAGAACAGTACAAGGAATGTCAAGCCAGGTATAAGAGAAATGTGAAGTACAGTCAGATTATTAGACTGTCACACATTGTAATTTGATGATGTGAGTATCATAGCATAGGGTGACCAGACATCCCCGGTTTCAGGGGACAGTACCCGGATTGAGGACACTGTCCCCAGACCAAGTCTTTCCCCGGTTTTGTCCCCGGATTGGATTTGAACAGGGCCTGGGCAATTTCAAAGACAGTCAGTGCAGAACTTAAAAAAAAAATTCTGAATTACACACGCCAGCTCCATTGCTCCTACTAGCTTAGGGGGGTGTATTTTTTCAATTATCTGTGCCCCTGTGCCCCTGTGATGATCATCTGCTGGTCAGAGCAGAGGGACTATTTTTTCTGTTTTGGGCGTATGCCATTCCACTCGCATGTTCTTCTGCCTTGGCTCAAGTCCCGGCCAGCTGCCTGCCTGCCTTTCTCCTTCCCTTCCCTGGCGGATTGATTTTCCTCCGCTCCTCACCCAGTAGTAGCCGGGGCCCAGAGAGTGAGACTTAAGAGGCTGTAAAGCGGCTCAGGCGGAAGCGGTGACAGGCAGAGAGAGGCAGCTGAGCTCAGCTGACAGTGTCCAGCAGCAAGAACAGAGGGGGAGTGGATCTGATTGTGGGGCTGCCCATGCTTTCAAGGCTTCAGCACAGGTGTGCTTTGGGGGTGTCTGTGAATAGACTACATTGCACTGTGTCTGTCTCTCTTGCATAATAGATGGTATGACTCACAGGCAGAAGGCACTCTATCATGGCTCTGGCAGTGCACTGCCACAGTGTGTCACATATAATGGCTACTGGGTGCTGATTTTGTTAACATATTGTTCATAAGTATCAGCACCCAGCAGCCATGTCATGTGACACCCTGTGGCAGCCAGCCAGAGCCATGATAGAGTGCCTGCCACCTGTGTCTTATAATGCCGAAGATCTTAACCAGTACAGAACCGCGCTATAGCCGAAAGACGGCTACAGCGCGGCCCTGAAAATCCGGGAGGACGTCCATGGACGTCCTGCCTCGTGCGCGCTCCCTGCACGCACTCGCAGCCTGCGGCGGCGTGCTCTCGCTGCCGCCCCGCACGCTGCACGGGCGCACCCGTGGGTCAGGCGGACTCGATGTCTGCCCGAGACCCGCCGATCACTTGTGGCAGCTGTAGAACGGGGAACCGCCAATATAAACACGGCGGTTCTCCGTTCTGTGAATGGGACATGACAGATCTACTGATCCCTGTCACTGGGATCAGTTAGAACTGTTATGTCCCGACCAGCCCATCCCCCCCACAGTTAGAACACACCCAGGGAACACTGTTAACCCCTTCACTGCCCCCTGCAGGTTAACCCCTTCACTGTCAATGACATTTATACAGTAATCAGTGGACATTTAAATTTCTGATCGCTGTATAAATGTCATTGGTCCCAAAAATGTGTCAAAAACGTCCAACATGTCCGCTGCAATATCGCAGTCCCGATAAAAATCGCAGATCGCCGCCATTACTAGTAAAAAAAAAAAAATAGTAAAAACACCATAAATCTATTCCCATTTTTTTTACCAAAAATATGTAGAAGAATATATATTGGGCAAAACTGATAAATAATTTTCTTTTTTATATTTTTTTTTGGATATTTATTATAGCAAAAAAGTAAAAAATATTGTTCTTTTTTCAAAATCATCGCTTTTTGTTTATAGCGCAAAAAATAAAAACCGCAGAGGTGATCAAATACCACCAAAAGAAAGCTCTATTTGTGGAAAAAAAAATGATAAAAATTTAGTTTGGGTACACGCCGCATGACCGCACAATTCTCATTCAAAATGCGACAGCGCTGAAAGCCTAAAATTGGTCTGGGCAGGAGGGGGGTTTAAATGCCCAGTAAGGAAGTGGTTAACCAGTTGCCGACCGCCCCATAGCAGAGTTACTGCTACAGGGCGGTCACGCTGCACAGGATCATGTGTATATATACGTGATCCTGCATTTCTGGGTATCAGAGCCGATCAGTGGGTCTGGCGGACTCAATGTCTGTTGGTACCCGCCGATCGTTCTGTACACAGGCAGAACAGCGGTCTGCCTGTGTAAACAATGCAGATCACCATTTTGTCAGTATGGAAGACATTGATCCTGTGTTCCTGCAAAGCAGGGACAGGGATCTATGTCTTCTTAGTAAAAGCACCTCCCCCACAGTGAGAAAACACTGGTTAAGAACACATTTAACCCTTTCATCGCCCCTGATGATAACCCCTTCCCATCCAGTGTCATTAGTACAGAGACAGTGCATATTTTTCAAACTGATCATTGTATTAGTATCACTGGTTCCCACAAAGTGCCAAAAGTGTCATTTGGTGTCCAATTCGTCCTTCACAATATCGCAGTCCCGCCATAAGTCGATGATTGCCACAATTACTAGTTAAAAAAAAGATGTCCCTGGATTTCATTTTAAAAATCTGGTCAGCTTATCATAGCAGCCCTTTGTTAACCACTTGCCGACCCCCGATCGGCATCTGACGGCGGCAAAGTGGCTCATTCCCGCAAATCGCCGTCATACGACGGCGGCTGCGGGAACGAGTTTAGTGAGCACGCGCGCGCCGCCGGAGGCGCGCCCGCGCGCTCACTGTGTTCGGGGAGGGCCAGGGAGCGGGTGCGGCGGCTTCGATTGCCGCCGGCTACCCGCGATGGCCCCCCCGGAGCGAAGGAGCGGAGGTCCGTGTATGTAAACACGGACCTCCGCTCTGTGTGAGGGGGAAGGGCTGTGATCACAGCCTTCCTGTACGTGAAGGCTGTGACCATTTCCCTTCCCCTGTTAGGGCAGTCCCCATACAGTTAGAACACGCCCAGGGAACATAGTTAACCCTTAGAGCGCCCCCTGCAGGTTAACCCCTTCACTGCCAATGGCATTTAGGCGTCGGCGGCAGCATACTGCCGCTAAACGCCCTTACTCGGTGAAACGGCGGCAGTCTACGGCTAGCCCCCAGCCG
>BLSH010276289.1:511520-535437 GCA_018402905.1 Glandirana rugosa | reverse complement strand
AAATGAGGGCAGTTTAACCACTTAAACACTAGACCTTTTTCTGACACTAGTTGCTTACAAGTTAGAATCAGTATTTTTTGCTAGAAAATTACTTAGAACCTCCAAACATTATATATATGTTTTAGCAGAGACCCTAGAGAATAACATGGCGGTTGTTGAAATATTTTATGTCACACTGTATTTGTGCAGCAGTCTTTCAAACACAATTTTTTTTTTTATAATGACTTTATTGGGTAGTCACAAGAAACATGCTTGAACATGGATTGAAAGAATTACATATTTCGCATTAGCATAATAGAATTGGAGTACTCATGAATACAACAGAGAGTAAGTACAACAAAGAGTAGTCATACAGGGCTAAAAGTAGTTTAACAACTTTTACAGATTAGATAAAACTTCGGCAGAGTAGTTAACTCAGGGGTGGGAGGGGAGGAAGGGAGAGGGAGGAAAGGGAAGGTTAAAGCCTATGATCAAACCTGATGAAGGTATAGTCTAGTAAATTTGGAAAGAGCGGGTGATCAGGGCGTCTCCCCCCCCATTAGGGGGGGAGAGGGGGGGACCGCCCCATCCTCATCCAATACTGGGGATGGGCTTATTTCAGGTTCTAAAGGTGGTCAATAAGTACAGATTTGGTCTGCAAATGGTTTTACCTCATGGTTAATAGATCAGATGAATGGGGGGAAGATAGAGAAGTAACATAGCTAAACCAATAACTATACTAACATGAAGAGGGGGGGCTGCTAGTAGAGTCTCTGATAAGGGGATTTTGGTCAGAGAAACAATACTGGATAGCTAATAATAGGGGGGAAGGGAGGGGGTAGTCTAGGCCCACTCCTATGGTGGGGAAGTCCAAAAGTCTCCTGCTTGATCCAGAAGTAGGGGAGTTTGAGGTCTTCAAGTGATTTGTTAGGATAGGTTTTGCTTATGAAGGCTCGCCACCTCCGAAGACAATGCAGCTTTGTAAGGCGAGATGCGGTCCAGCTATTTAGAAGATCCCTGCGGAGCAGGAGGATTCGTTGATTTTGAATTTTGTCCAAAGTTGGAAGAGTTGGTTTGATTCAATGTTTTAGGATAGCTTTTCTGGAGGTTAAAAGGCAAATATGTACCCAGTGGTGGAGGCGGACAGGTGGAGTGAGATTCGAAGGCCCACTGGGGTCCCCTGAGGGTCTAGGTTCCGACCCAAATAGTATAAGTTGTGAGTCTAATGGGATGCTCACTGAGGACACTTCCCTTATGTACCTTGCAATTTGTTGCCAGAAGGAGGTGGTTTGCGGGCAGCTCCAGAGGCGATGTAGCAGAGATGGCCTCTTGGTATAGCACCACGGGCAAATTTTCTCATCTCGGGGGGGTCCCGTATTATATAAAGGGTTGTATGCTCTGTGGACAATCTTAAAATGGGTTTCTCTCCACAGTTCATTGGTACACAGTTTGAGCGTTTTCCTGTAGCCCTCTAATAGCATATTGGAGAGGTCCGTGAAAGGCAGGTCTTTAGACCAGGCTTTTCCCGTGGTTGCGTCCAGTGGCTTGGTGAAGGTGGGCAGAAGGGGCTTATAGATTGCAGCTGTCGAGAAGTTGCCCGTTTCAATTAAATTGTCCAAGAAGGTGTACTTGAATCTGATCTCAGATTTAGGGCAAGTGGCGTTAACATAGAACGCAATCTGGTGTATGTAGAATTTGTGATGGGGGGTGAGAAGGAATTCCTCCAAAATGGACTGGTAAGGTCGAATTAGGCTGGTTCTTATGTTGTACAAAGAGGCAAGTTTGGAGAGGCCCTTTAGTTCCCAGGAGGCAAAGGCCGCATGTTGGATGGAGGCAGGCAGCATTGGATTGCCTCGAATCGGGAGGTGAGCAGATAGGTGCGGGGATACCTTTAAGCGTTTCCTGGTTTCCCTCCAGGCGATGACAGTATCTCTTATCAGCACATTGGATCTTAATTGGAGCGGCAGAGCCCTTAGGTTACTGTGCAGGATAGCTGGTAGGTTGTAGGGTGCTGTCATTGCAGATTGTAGATGAAAGTTGGCATACTTCGACTTCTGGGTGAGCCAATCTAGACCTGAGCGTACCAGGCAGGATAGGTTATATACTCTAATGTGAGGGAGCCCGGCTCCCCCCTCGCCCTTCGGGAGATATAGCTTAGGTAGAGCAATGCGGGGTTTTTTGCCTTTCCACAGAAAGCCAGTTAATGCTTTATTTATTTTTTGGATATCAGCATGCTTGATTAAAATTAGGATTGTCTGCATGGGGTACAGAAGGCGAGAGAAACTCACCATTTTATATAGGTGGCATCTCCCAAATAGCGAGAGGGGGAGGCTCCCCCAAGATTCCAATTCGTTGATAATTTTTTTAATTAGGGGGGGATAGTTTAGCGAGTAGATAGAAGCAGAGTCTTCCTATGTTCACTCCCAGGTACGTTATGTGTTGCCGGGCTATTTTAAAGGGTGAAGAGAGAGTCCAGGAGTCCCTGCCCTGTCTGTTAAGGGGTAGAATTTCACTTTTGCTAAAATTTATCTTCAGGCCACGTTTGGAATATTTGGAAGACCTGTTGTATTTGGGGTATGTCCTTATGGGGGTTGGCTGTAAATATTAATATGTCATCTGCAAAAAGTGCTGTCTTTAGCTCTTCCTTGCCTATCTTGACTCCGTGTAAGGGGGCATGGAGGTTCAAATAGCGAGAGAGAGGCTCTAGTGCTATATTGAAGAGGATCGGGGATAAGGGGCACCCCTGCCTCGTCCCCTTGTGCAGAGGAATGGGGTCTGATACCAGGCCAGCTGCTATAACTCTAGCAGAGGGGCTGGAGTACAGGTTCCTGATGAAGTAGGTTATTTCGCCCGTGAATCCAAAGACCTCGAGTGTATTGAACAACCATTGAAGCTGACGTTGTCAAAGGCCTTCTCGGCATCAAGTGTGAGTATGGCTATGTCTTTGGAGGGATTATTTGTAGCCCAGTCTTGACAAAGCCAGTTTGCGCCGGGTGGATTAAGTCCGGTAGGATGGTTGCAAGCCAGGAAGCAATTATTTTTGATAGCAATTTGGAGTCGATGTTAAGTAAAGAAATAGGTCGGTATGACCCTGGTTCCATGGGGTCTTTGCCCTTCTTCGCTATTAATTTGATGTAAGCTTGTTGGCCTGAGGGGAGGTAGGGACCTCCTGCCCACTTTTGATTGAATACTTGGGTTAGCGTGGGAGAGATACATTTTTTGGTCAGCTTAAAAAATTCTCCTGTCAACCCGTCTGGGCCTGGGGATTTATTGTTGGCTGAGGAATTAATGGCATCCTCAATTGCAATCTGGGAGATGGGGGCATTTAGTGCATCTAGTTGGGACTGGCTCACTTTAGGTATTTGGGGGTGGTTGAGAAAGGTGTCCGCCAGGGAAAGATCCGTTTCCTCGCGGGCGTAAAGGGATTCATAGAAAGTATGGAGCACCCTACTAATATCTTGGGATTCATAGAAAGTATGGAGCACCCTACTAATATCTTGGGGTTTGGACGCTGGGTTGTCTTGGTTATCTCTGAGAGCTGTGATATGTGGGGGTAGAAAGTGGCCTTTGCTGAGTCTCGCAAGCAATTTGCCTGCCTTATTATCGTATGTATTTGTAGGTCAAAATGTGCGAATTTTATGCGTTCTTGGCGTTCCGTCCATCTGTCAAAATCTAATTTCGCCGCTTTCCATTCTGTTTTATTATCTTGCGTGTCATCTTGGATTAATCTTTTTTGGGCCTCTCTAAGTTGCTGTCTAGCTAGTCTGTATTTTTTAAGAGCCTCTTTCTTACGAAAGGCCGCTTATTAAATAATTTTGCCACTCAAGAAGCCTTTCCCAGCGTCCCAAAGCAGGTTTGGGTTGTTGGTATGGTCCTTGTTCGTATCAAGGAATTCGTGCCACGCTTCCTCTAGAACTGAAAAAACAGGTGGCTACCCGCGCTCACTCAAATATAAATACTAATATTCCATAAAGGAGAAAAAAATTTCTTAAAATTTTAAATAATTTAAAGGGGCAGCACGCATAAAACAATAGATCTAAGATTGTCCAACAAAATATATATACAACATATGCAGCGCCACAAAATGAGGTAGGTGAATATCAGTTCATTGCTTGAAGTATGAAAATCACATAAATAAACCGGTACTCCTTGTACTGATCAAGCCGTAAGAATGAAATAGGTGGAGGCTTACCAGATGATGGTAAAATCTGCGCAGTGGTATAATAGTGGTCAGCCTGGGTGTATCCCATCCACTGGGGACAAGAAGGGAGAACTCCTCTCACAGGTGGCTTTGGATATTGTAGGGGAATGGTCCTGGGTCCTAATGGTCTGCTACTCCTGATCCATGAGAGAGAATGGAGGGCTCCAGAGAAGAACTCGAGTCACACTTCCAATCGTCAGGTATCCTAATTCTTCTGCAACCACAGTTCCTGAACATGGGGTTGAAAGACCGGATGAAGGCACCTGGTTTCCAGTAAGAAAATTTAAGAAACCTGCTCTGTGCAATGGTCTTAGAATCTCCTCTTGTAGGGTCCACTGCAGGTAGGGTTGCCACCTCATCCCTTTAATCCAGGACACATATTAATTACACAGGCCCTGTGGCCGATTATGGTGGTAATTACCTGTTTTCCTATTACCATCAGTGGCTCCAACTCTGTGTGCTCTCTCCACAGTGCACCGATGCGAGAGACCTAATGTTTCAGGGATGCGTACTTCACAAAGTTGGTGAAGGGCATTGTTGGGGAAGGTTTCAGGGAGACCGATAACTCTTAAATTGTTTCTCCTGGATCTATTTTCTAGATCCCGGAGCTTGTCTTGGATTGCTTCATGAATTTTAGCATGCTGTTCCAAGGAGCCCGACAGCTGATAGAGTTCATCTTTAAAGTCGGATATCCGTGACTCTGCCGCTGATAACCTCTTTGCTTGCTCTCCTAGCTCTCTCTTACTTTGTTGCATGCCATTAGCAACTGCTGTATCTACTGCCGCCGTGATGTTGAGCAGGAGGATCGCCGCCACCGCCTGTGCTATCTGTTGATACCATTCCTGAGCGTTCGTTCCCAGCTGCTGATGGTGTTGGGCAGTGTGGAGCGGCTGAACGAACGTTCCTGGAGGATCCGAAGGTTGCATCTCAACGTTCCCTCCTTCCGAAGTAGTGACAGTGGCCATATTGCTTGCAGGCTGCGGGAGGCCCGGAGATGCCGAGCGGTCGAACGCTATCGCGCTGGTTCGGGAGCTGGTAAGGAACCGCTCCATAGATGCAGGCAGAGAGGAGGCGTCGGTCTGCGGGGTTGGTAGGCGGGGATAGCAGTATTTTAAAGCCCATTATTCCCCGTGAGTGTCGGAGCTACCACTCGCTACTCCTCACCCATCGGCGCCGTAACCGGAAGTGGACAACACAATTTTTTTGGAAAAAATACACTTTAATGAATTTAAAAAAAAATAAACAGTAAAGTTAGCCCAATTTCTTTGTATAATGTGAAAGATGAGAATCATGAGAGAATTGTGATCTTTATTCTAAGCAAAAAACAAAATCGTTATTCTTGATGTAGCACCAGCTTAGTATTGCTTCTGTAATATATGCAGAGTATTGCTCTCTAAAACATTGCATTGCATTTTTCTTCCTAAACTTTTACCTTACAGAAACTAGAGGAGAGACTCTATTGGTTATTGCTGTAGCTAAGAAGGAAGCCCACCCCTAACAACAAAGGCAAGGAAGGACATGATTGGATAGCAGCCCAGGAGAGCTGGGATTGGGTGGTCAGGCCATTTTTTGAGAGGGGAGGAGAGAGTGAGAGAGACAGGGGAAGGGGCCAGGTTGTTGTGTCTCAAGTGCCATCTGCCAGAGCCTGGTATTCTGTCAGTGACTAAAGGGAGGTGCAGATTTGAGAGTGGAGTTTGCAGTGTGTTATTCTGCCTATTTTTTGCCTGACCCCTGAAGATGTGCTAACAGTGCAGGGAGATGAAGAGACGGATTTTAGTACTGCAGCAATCATCATCATCATCCTCCTGTTGGAAGATTATGTGGCCTGCGTTGCTTCCATCACGATCCAGTCGGCTGAGACAGCGATCAATCTACCAATCGCTGAAAGGAAGATATATCAAGTGTATCTAATGGTGAGAGATCTTATGCCATCCTTGTGTGAGGGGATCTGGCTTAATCCTGCTAGATCCTATTTACCACTAATGTAGCTCTATCTGAAGGAGGATCACCACATCTGTTAACCTATGTTACCCTGTGACACTTTTCAAAGATACCCCTTTCATCCTATGGATTACAAATATTACTTCACAAAAGGCTGAGTACTCAACACAGGATTTTAAGG
The DNA here is from genome assembly GCA_018402905.1 of Glandirana rugosa. Lineage (NCBI taxonomy): Eukaryota > Metazoa > Chordata > Amphibia > Anura > Ranidae > Glandirana > Glandirana rugosa. The sequence continues at coordinate 529,135 of BLSH010276289.1, read as the reverse complement.
CCCCAACGCTAACAGACTCTGTGTGTAAGTGGTAAGCTAGAACCTACAAGATCTAGATAGGCTCTTATGGTCAGTAATATCACTTCTGGGTAATTGTTGAACATTATTTTTTGTATTGTGCAACTGACAGTGTCGTTCACCACTCGCTCAGTGCATTCCAGGGAAGGCCTCTCACTGGCGGTTAAAGCGAACAAACACCAATCCTGTTTAACTTTCTGAGTGGTTGTAATATATCATTGCAGTTAATATTCGTATCCTGTTAATCAGTTTATCTCTTTCCGGGGCTTATTGCTAGTTCTAATAAAGCCCGGCTAAAAGTTTAAACGGTGTATTGGTGTTACTTGGATCCAGGTGAGGGTGAGTCATCACTGGCGTGGGACAGAAGACCCATATATTACAGCGGCCCTTGCAAGGGTAGCGCTACATTATTTTAGCCAGAATCATGCAGCTCTACCTCATATATAACACTAAAATATTCAACGCACACAGAAATCAGTAGTAAGACAATAATTGATTGCAAGCTGAGCACTTAAAAGGCAATTCATAAAACCTTCCTGATATATAACAAATAATAAAGTGGTCAGTGCAGCGCAAACATAGTCTCTTAAAAGCAAATAGGAAGAACAGTCTCTTAAGTCCTCATTAATAAATGTTATAATCAGATCCCGGTGATATAAAGTGTACATAGATTCAGAAACATGCAGGTGAATAAAGCGTGGATCCTGCCACCACAGACACTCTCAGCCTCTCACCTCCTTTCCTCGACCCAGAGGGGTCACAAAGCACGTATCTAATCTCCCTGTATGGGATCACCTGGTCTGGTCAAAACTCCTGTTGATTCTGCAATTCTTCAGGATATAGCCTCAAAAGTTTTATGCAGATAAAAAAACAGAACAAATCTAGTGCTCTCTGTCTCGTATAAAATCTTCCATTTATTGAAACAAAAAATTACTCACAAGGCTCTGCACCTCCACTGGTGCAAGTATAGAAATAAAACAGCTGATGCAGACTATGGAGGACAGCGGTGGATAGTGACGACTAACGTGGCTTCAATCTCCGTACGCGTTACGTCCTGTGGGTGGGACTTCTTCAGCGCGAGATAAAGCACGTCAAACACTCATCCTATTTTATTGCATCACATCCTAGTCACATGACAACCGGCGCGGCCAATACAGACCAATGAACAGACATTCAACCTAAAGGGAACTGGAAGCACTACACGGAGGACGGCGGAATTACTGCGTGCGTTCCACCAAGGTGGTTAATACGCACAGACCCGCCCCATCCGGCGCATGTCCCCAGATAGCCGAAATATCCGCCGTTCACTTCCCGGAAGTCAGCAGAAACTAATACAATACAGTTTAAAAACACATTGATATAAAAAATTGTACCCATCCTAAAGGAATTTCTTTGTCAGCATGTCCATCGATACTATCATCAACATAGACACTAGACAAAACGTCCATAAAAAGCCAAATTATTTTGGCATACCCAAAATCACCTTATATTGAAACTTCTGTAAGTAGCCCTCTAGGGGCACAAACAGAGGGGTATGATCCATTTTATCAAATGCTAAAATTAAATTATAGTAAGAGATTTGATCCAAAAGAGAAAACTTTCCTTTTGATTGGACCCAAAAGCCACATTATCACCAATTGCACCGCTGTCCTGTACATACTAAATATTTCGAAATCCACCAATAAAATCATGATCACAAAAGTTAATTAATATGTTAATAAAACCACAAGTATAAATTGATAAAAAAGGGGGAATGGGGAAAAAAAAAATTCACCTAAATTCTCCATAGTCCCCAATAAACGCTACCTATCCGAGATGAAGCAATTCTGGTAGAATTCGACATTCAAGCCTGCAGGTTTGAGAACCCCTGTCTCATAAATCCAAAAGGGCTCCCTGCGGCTTAAGTGTCGGACAAAATTGCCCCCTCTCCAATGTCGTGACACCTTCTCATTTCCCCAGAATTTAAGACCTCTTGGGTCCTTATGGTGACACAACTTGAAATGTTTTCATACACTATGGGTAGTGCGCCCCTTAATGATATTATTAATGTGCTCAGCAATCCTTACATGCAACGCTCTAGATGTGCAGCCTACATATTGTAGACTGCATTGACATTCTAGCATGTATACTACCCCCTTTGTAGTACAAGTGATCAAATCTTTGATGTTCCTTATGGGTGTATATTGGGTATAACCCCTCACTGGGGTCCTCTGTGCCCCTAAAAAATGATCTCGTGGAACATGTTGTAAAGGGGCAAATCTATTGTACGTTGGAACTGTTTCTCGAGCATAATGCCAATTCCCTCTAGGTGAGTACCCATCCCTATGTTGATTTCTAGGGGTTTGGGGATGAGTGGTATATTGTTGAGAGGAATGGGCCCAAGTTTCCTCCTCATTACGAGTTGGGTGATGATAGGGTGCTCTGCCCCTTTTATTATTATTTTTACGACCTCTTCCTCCTCGATCATTTTTCTTCCTTTGGTTCCCCTGTGGTTGAAATCTATCCTCCCCTGAGTAGTCGTATTGATATACTGCTTCAAAGGGGGTTCCCGGAACTTCAGCAGGTACAGAAGTCTCGATCATTTCCTGATCAGTCACCTGATTTAAAATCTGAGACTGCCATTTGTATGCTGTGCTGTTAGAAAAATCCAAACTGTCTCGGATAAATTTCCTCTTCTTTTTTTCTTGTATCTCCCTATCCCATTTCATAATTTTATTCTTTAGTTCACCTGACAGCCTAATGAACTCTGAGGAGTCTTTAAGTGCTTCTATGCGTCCTTTAATTTCTCCTATTTGGGTATCTAAAAATGTTATCTTATTTTGTTTGCGTGTTAACAGAAAACCCATACGTTCAAGGCCCTTACTTGTAAAGAAATCACCCCATTGCTTGTATGATTCATCATCTGATAAGCCATCATTGGGGGGATATCCCATCGTAGGCGTCTAGGAATAATCTTGGCTGCTAAATATTGCTCAAAGGACACTACGTCCCACCAAGCTTTGGCTTTCCTTTTGAACAAATAGCCCAATTTCCTAAACGCAAAACTAGAGATCCCCAAATCCATTATCGGTTTCAGTAACAGAAAAAACCTCATTTATTTTCACTTCTCTTGTTTCAAAATATTGAAAAACTTCCATCTTAGTGCAGCTAAATAAACATGAATAAATCAGAACTCTATATAACACTAAAATATTCAGCGCACACAGAAATCAGTAGTAAGACATTAATTGATTGCAAGCTGAGCACTTAAAAGGCAATTCATAAAACCTTCCTGATATATAACAAATAATAAAGTGGTCAGTGCAGCGCAAACATAGTCTCTTAAGTTCTCATTAATAAATGTTATAATCAGATCCCGGTGAGATAAAGTGTACATAGATTCAGAAACATGCAGGTGAATAAAGCGGGGATCCTGCCACCAGAGACACTCTCAGCCTCCCACCTCCTTTCCTCGACCCGGAGGGGTCACATTTTCCCATTCCCCCTTTTTTATCAATTTATACTTGTGGTTTTATTAACATATTAATTAACTTTTGTGATCATGATTTTATTGGTGGTGCAATTGGCGATTATGTGGCTTTTGGGTCCAATCAAAAGGAAAGTTTTCTCCTTTGGATCAAATCTCTTACTATAATTTAATTTTAGCATTTGATAAAATGGATCATATCCCTCTGTTTGTGCCCCTAGAGGGCTACTTACAGAAGTTTCAATATAAGGTGATTTTGGGTATGCCAAAATAATTTGGCTTTTTATGGACGTTATGTCTAGTGTCTATGTTGATGATAGTATCGATGGACATGCTGACAAAGAAATTCCTTTAGGATGGGTACAATTTTTTATATCAATGTGTTTTTAAAATGTATTGTATTAGTTTCTGCTGACTTCCGGGAAGTGAACGGCTGATATTTCGGCTATCTGGGGACATGCGCCGGATGGGGCGGGTCTGTGCGTATTAACCACCTTGGTGGAACGCACGCAGTAATTCCGCCTTCCTCCTGGTAGTGCTTCCGGTTCCCTTTAGGTTGAATGTCTGTTCATTGATCTGTATTGGCCGCGCCGGTTGTCATGTGACTAGTATTCAAAAGATAAGAAAAATACAATGGAAAAAAACATCTCCATGCATTTTTCTTTTTTTTTTTTTTCTCTTGCATTTTTGTTCCAATGTATCTATTTGTATTTTTACATTTGCTTATATTTGTGTATTGTTTTGACGTGTCTCCCAGAGACTTAGATTTGTTTTCCCTTCTGTGCCTGAATAGCAATGAATTGTCGTTTTATTCAATCAAGCATTTAACCAATCAGAAGTGGAGGGAGGCACTAATGGTCATGTTAACTCTCTTTATATGTATGTTCATTTTACATTCACTTGTGTGCAGTGATCAAGGCTTGTTTGCCGAAACTAGTCTGCCATTTGTATTTTTGTACTCACTGGTGTGGTCTACATGAATAAATCATTAGAGGATTACGGAGTTGCCAGCTGTTTTTTCTTATCTTTTGAATACTATTTTGTATGGTGTGTGGGAACACATCACAGCGCAGGCACCCTGGCTACCACTTCGAGTTTGGATTTTCTCCACTGTGCAGAGCGTTGCAACCACATTGCTTGTAATGTGACTAGGATGTGATGCAATAAAATAGAATGAGTGTTTGACGTGCTTCATCTCGTGCTGAAGAAGTCCCCCCCACAGGACGTAACGCGTACGGAGATTGAAGCCACGTTAGTCGTCACTATCCACCGCTGTCCTCCATAGTCTGCATCAGCTGTTTTATTTCTATACTTGCACCAGTGGAGGTGCAGAGCCTCGTGAGTAATTTTTTGTTTCAATAAATGGAAGATTTTTTAAGAGACAGAGAGCACTAGATTTGTTCTGTTTTTTTTATCTGCATAAAACTTTTGAGGCTATATCCTGAAGAATCGCAGAATCAACAGGAGTTTTGACCAGACCAGGTGATCCCATACAGGGAGATTAGATACATGCTTTGTGACCCCTTCGGGTCGAGGAAAGGAAGTGAGAGGCTGAGAGTGTCTGTGGTGGCAGGATCCACGTTTTATTCACCTGCATGTTTCTGAATCTATGTACACTTTATATCACCGGGATCTGATTATAACATTTATTAATGAGGACTTAAGAGACTGTTCTTTCTATTTGCTTTTAAGAGACTATGTTTGCGCTGCACTGACCACTTTATTATTAGCTCTACCTCATAGTAATAACTAAAATGTCCTCCTTTCTCCATACAGCTATAAACACTGTGTCCCACAAAGTCTGCGTCAAAGTATTGTGAAGTTGAGCTTCTTTTCCCGTAAAAGACTGCGCAGGAGGGTACAGAACTCTTTGAGGAAGATCCGTGCTAGTACGCTTACTGTTCCCCTCATCAAAATTAAGTATCTCATGGAGTTAGAGAAACTGGACCAAGACTTTCCGACTGAGACATTTGCAGTTAAAAGCACACAGAAAGACAGTAAAGATCTGCTCATCAGGGTATCCGGGAGTGCAGGCATTATCTGGAAAGAGTTTGAGAGTGAGGTAAATATGTGTATGAGAAAAGAGTGTAAAGAGCAGATTTGTGTACCCACATCAGTTTATCCATCTCGTACAATACTTTAACTCATATTGGTGTATCGTTAAAAAATGAATGGATCAATTTGCTTACCAAAGCAAGTAACAATGTTTATAGATATATACTTACAAGCATACCACCAACTTCCTGAAATGATAATGAGGGATACCTTTTAGCACACCCTATGTAGGCAAAGGACTCGCCAATAGTGTTGAGCGAACCCGGACTGTAACATTCGGATCCGTACCGAACTTTCGGGTGTCCGGGGCACGGACCCGGACATTTCAAATATCGTTCGGGTTCGGTCCGGGATTCTGCTATTTTACTCCACGTGTTTTGAACCTGCAGGGCAGCCAATCAACAAGCGTTTCACTGGTTTGCCCTTAGAAGCCATCACAGCCATGCCTACTAATGGCATGGCTGTGATTGGCCAGTGCATCATGTGACCCTCTTAATAAGCTGGAGTCACGTAGTGCTGCAGTCACATGCTCTTGGGTTAGTGTAGGGAGAGGTATCTGACAGCGTGAGGGAGAGAATAGAGACATTTTAAGATCTGATCCTGCATCCTGAGATAGATTACTTTATTACTGCTGTGCTGTTGCTCTGAGGACAGATAGCAGAAATTAGAGATTTCACATACCGCTGCTTTGAGTTGCAGATCAAACTCTGCATAAAACAACGATCGCTACGATCGTGCTCAACGATCAGATTGTTGGACTAATTTGAGATTTCAAATACCGCTGCTTTGAGTTGCAGATCAAACTCTGCATAAAACAACGATCGCCACGATCGTGATCAACGATCAGATTGTTGGAGGAATTTGAGATTTCAAATACTGCTGCTTAGAGTTGGAGATTGCAGATTAAACTCTGTCTAACACAACGATCGTACATTCGTACACAACGATCAGATTGTGGGATCGTACACAACGATCAGATTGTGGGATCGTACACAACGATCAGATTGTGGGAGTAATTTGAGATTTCACATACTGCTGCTTTGAGCGATCTGACTGCACTAGGTAGAGGCTTCTGCTTAGAGGGACAGATTATTGTTCAAAAATCATCTCCTACTTATAAAGGGAGAGGTTCTAGCTGCAGCTGTAAGTGACAATTTATTGTTCAAAAATCATCTCCAAGTTTATTTGATTTTAATTTGTTTTCCCTATCCCCGTTTTTTTGTAGGGCACTTGCCCTACCCTTACCCCCATTTTACTTCCTTTTGCAGCCCTCTAGGGCTTTCCAGGACTTTGTTACAGCCATTTTTGTGCCTAAAAGTTCGGGTCCCCATTGATTTCAATGGGGTTCGGTGTCTGTGCGATCGTTCGGGTTCCGTCCGGACCCGGACCCGGACTTTGCCCCGAAGTTCGGCCGGACCAGCAGAACCCGAACTTCCAGAGGTTCGCTCAACCCTACTCGCCAATGCCATGGCCCTGCTTATACTAACCACAAAGCTTTAATATGCAGAAAATAATAATAAACCACACAAATGCTTTTGTGATCCCTATTTTTTCTTTATATTGGCTTTTTAAAATAACAAATGCAGTATTATAGACATTGGATAAAAAGTTTAGGGCAGCATAACACTTTTGGTAATACAATAAAGCACATTTTATATAGAGATATATATCATACCAAAAGAGGGGCAACTGAGGCTGAATGAGGGACAGAGTGATTTGGTCTCAGAAGAGGAACTGCACCTCCCAAATGATGGACAGTTGCCAAGTATAAACTTCAGGAGGTTATCAAGATGCAACAAAGGTACAGTAATTGTCAATTTAAAGGAGTTGTAAAGGCAGAAGGTTTTTATCTTAATGCATTCTATGCATTAACCTCCCTGGCGGTATGATTATTTCAGATGTTTGGTGCTGAAAGCGGTACGATTATTTTGCATGGAAATTTGGCATTTTATATTGTAGGCCTGTAATTCTTAGCAATAACTCACTTAAATCTGTCCAAACAAGAGTCTAGTAGACATCCCGGGTATGAAAAAGTTTGAAACATGAAATCATAAATTATAATATAATAAATAACTATAAATAATTATCAGAAATAATAACGTAATAGTAGTAAAATTTATTCAATAATGTAAATGCAAATCAAAAACACTGAAATGTGCTCATTTGCAGAATTGTCGCTGTCGTCACTTTCAGTTTCTGATGATAAATTTCCCCAAAAATCAGTATCACTCAATTCTGCAAATGATTCTTATTTACTATCGGTGTTTTCTAGCTGATCGAAAAACACTTTTGACGTAAAGGGACACTTTTTGGTTGCTATGGACATTCTCATGTTTCCAGGCAGAAAGAATGACATATATTATATACAAGTGCATGCAGGGCTCTGGGCAAACCACTAGGGACAAAGGGGATGTGAAATTATTTCATACAGTAATGTAATCTATAAGATTATAGTGTACTGTATGTTTACTGTGTGTTTCACTTTTTGAATTTCTCGCCGGTCTCCGTCCCCATGCGACGCGACACTCGCAGGGAACGGAGCCCGGCACACAGAGGCATCGGGCGGAGGGACAGACACGCTGACACCGCGGGAGGACATCGCTGAATCCAGGGGACAAGGTGAGTAACCCAGCCTGGATCCAGCAATGCAATCCCGAGTGTGGCTCGGGGTTACCGCTAATGGTACTGAAATTCCACCCCGAGCCACACTCGGGATTACCGCCAGAGAGGTTAAGAGAAAAAAAAAAACATCTGTGTGTAGCAGCTTCCCCCAGCACCCCTAATTACTTACCTGAGCCCCTTCTCTCTGCAGCAATGTCCACGAGTGTCTTAGCTGTCCCAGACGCTGTCAATCAAAGTCAGTCAGCTAATAAGGGGAGAGAGGGGGCAGGGCCGGGTTTCCGTGTCTGAATGGATACACGGAGCTCTGACTCGGCTCGGGTGCCCCCATAGGAAGCTGTTGGCTGAGGGGGCACTCGATTGAAGGGAGGGGCCAGGAGCAGCAAAGAGGGACCCGAGAAGAGTAGGATCCGAACTGCTATGTGCAAAACCAAATGCACAGAGGAGGTAAGTATAACATGTTTGTTACTTTTTTTAAAAAAAAAGCAAGCCTTTACAATCACTTTAAAGACCAATAAATGCTTTGAGGTCTAGTTTCCACTGGAATGCATGCATTAACCACATGTTGCATTAATTTATGTTGACATAAATCGTGGAAAGTGTGCATTGCATTTTTGAAAAACTCAATCTAAATTGACTAAAAGGGCTAAAGGTAGTAGTTTAGTTCCTCTGTATTCCCCTGTAAAGTAGATGCACAATGGGCTACTATGCATCGCATAGTAGCCCATTATGTGCCACTTACCTGAAAGCAAAGCCTGCGATGTCCAGCGATGTCCCCTGTGCTGGCCGTGTCCATTTTCTGCCCCTCTTCCTCTTCTCCGGCGCTGTGACTGGCCGGAGTCGCATGATGTCACTCCTGTCATGCGCACGGGAGCCATCAGTCATGGCACGATCACAGTGAAGAAACGGCATGGAGGCCGTTTCTTCACTGCGCATGTGCCGAAATGATATCGGCACATCTCTTACACTGTATATCTCCTGAGCCGTGCAGGTTTGGGAGATATGCAGGGAACCTACAGGTAAGTCTTATTATAGGCTTACCTGTAGGTTAAAGTGGTTGTCACGAGTTGACAACCACTTTAAGCTTAGTAGTACAGTGGAAAAGTAAATTAAAATGATGGCAAAATGTATTTGTAGTCCAGCAAGCATGAGTGAAACTGGTGGAATGGAAAAAGGGTGAAAAGTTTAGGGTACAGTGGGGAATTTTTAGGAGCTTATTGCTGTCTGTGTCCCCACTTTCTGGGGCAGAAATTGATGGGCAATCCAATTTTTTACAGTATTCACCAGAACAAGAGGCAAGGGACAATCTACCAATGGGCATATCTTTCTGCTGACAACTTTCCTTTTGAAACAGATGTGTCAGGTATTCAGTGGACTGAACTGCATAAAATATATCTGACTGGAGCTGCATTAAAGTACAGGGTGGGCCATTTATATGGATACACCTTAATAAAATGGGAATGGTAGGTTATATTAACTTCCTGTTTGTGGCACATTAGTATATGTGAGGGGGGAAACTTTTCAAGATGGGTGGTGACCATGGCGGCCATTTTGAAGTCGGCCATTTTGTATCCAACTTTTGTTTTTTCAATAGGAAGAGGGTCATGTGACACATCAACCTTATTGGGAATTTCACAAGAAAAACAATGGTGTGCTTGGTTTTAACGTAACTTTATTCTTTCATGAGTTATTTACAAGTTTCTGACCACTTATAAAATGTGTTCAATGTGCTGCCCATTGTGTTGGATTGTCAACGCAACCCTCTTCTCCCACTCTTCACACACTGATAGCAACACCGCAGGAGAAATGCTAGCACAGGCTTCCAGTGAAATGGGAAATTCCCATGCTAGGGATATGAGGGTAAGTATTCGTGTGTAGGAAAAAGCTGCCTTCCTGGGTTTTCAGTGAAGAAAAAGGTGGGTATGTTTAGCAATAGCAGGAAGATGGCGCTATTCCCTAAAGTATTAGTAACCACTGAAACGTGCTACCAGTGAATTAATAAATACATAATTATAACCCCTTCCTTTAGAAAAACATATTGTGTGAATACATAAGATGTGTTCAAGCTAAAACTATAAATGTATATAAATAAATGTATTTTTGTGCTTAATAGTAATTCAGTTGTGCAAAAATGGTGATAAATATAAACAAGTGTAAAACCACATCCGTTAAACACATAAAACCATAAAATGCAGTACACCGTATATCCGTATGAAATACATAAAAAGGTGATGAATGAAAAATAATGAAATAAAAAGGTGATGAATAAAAATATGTGTATAGCATAAATCAAAGTTCCAGCACTTTTCCCCTCTGCTGCTCTTTTGGTGCTTATGGGCTATGCCCAATTATGTGTCCATATACAGTTACTAGTGTATTGGGGGAATTTTCATTCCAGTAGCAGTCCAAGTTATAAGAATCCTTGCTGAAAAAGGTTATGTGCTGAAAAATTCTTTGTGACTCTTGTTATTTAGTACATAAAATCCACAAAGTGATCCAGTGACTTCACACACTCCTATTCGATATTCTGTGACTCCAAATCCGTGCTCCCCACATGTGTCCCCACTCACCGGATAGAAGTACCCCTGCAGGGGTGGCCCACTTTTGCTGTATCTTTACCCCAGTCAGCTCGGGTCTTGCACAGCCTGGGCGTCCTAGTTGCTCCTGTCTTCCATTGTTCCTCAATTTCAGTATACAGATCCTCCGGTATTGGGGTGTGGGTAAAAATAAAAGCCAAATAGTGTGATACCGTAAAAAATTGTATTTTATTTACTCCATAAAATAAACCAATTTAAAAACAATTTCTAAAACCATCCCCTATCCTGGGAGGTACAATGTTATAATCCTAGATGGATACTCTATATAAGAAGCAAAGATTGCAATCGTATTTTGGCAGCGCGGCTGCCGTGTTGAGGAAGGGACTGTTCCCTTCCTCTTCCTGTGGCTTGCATTCCAAGGAGGAGAGACGCTAGCCGAAAAAAACGGGAAATGACGTCAGAGCGCCTGTGCGTGATCGTGGCCCCGCCTAACGCATTTAGTCATCGGACGTCGTCGGAAGCGGTGGCCATCTTAGTGCTCCATTCTGTTTTTATATGCACTCAAAAGGGGCGGGTGGGCGGCTGATTAACACGTCATTTGAATTCTTCAAGTACGGGCGGCCATTGTTATGGTGGTATTACTGAGGATAGCCTCGGCCATTTTTTTGGTGGGGATTAACAGTTTATTGCGCGGAGACCGTACAAGGACGGATTGTTTTACAAAATGCTTTTGGGGTTGAACTTTATTGCAGAAAGGGGGGGTATTCGTGCGGAATAGAAAAGGCATCAAGAAATGATCAAAATTTCTGGGGAACAATACTGTCAAAAAGGTTGAAGATAATGTCATTAAAAAGATACTGACATTAGCAAAGGTATATCGTTCAACGGAGAAGTCATTCATACAAAGGGAGAGATATATCGTTCAAAAGATAAGGTGATATGGTAAAATCATTATGGGCCCGGGATATTAAATATATAAAACAGGGAATTCAAAAATAAACATTATGAAATTAAAACATATATGTAGAAAAATTAAAATAAAAATAAAAATAAAATAAAAATAGAGAAAATTACATGGTACTAAATAAGTTTATGTGTGTATAAGGAATGAGATATTATGAAAAAATATAGTGAAAAAATATAATGTATAAAAAATATATATAAAAAAAAAAATGAAGACCATATATGTAAAAAATATATAAAATAAGGACCATATATATAAAAAAGAAATATATAAGAACTATTTATACAGGAGATATATATAAGGAAGAGGGAGATTGCCTTAACACAGGAGCTGTCAAGCAGACCAGGTTATCAGAAGATATAATAAAAATTGTACATGGTTGCGTCAAAAGATATTTAGGTAGGAGAGCCAATCCAGAAGAGAGTCTATTGAGAGAACCAATGAAAGGAGAACCAATAAAAGGCCGAAACAAAAGGGGGTCAATAAAAAAGGACCGTGATAGCTGATAAAAATGTAATAAAATGTGATAAAAAATTATAAAAAATAAAATATAAAATATAAAATGATAAAGATGGTAAATACAAGGTGTGTGGGGTCCGAACCAGAAGTTAATTGGGGACTAAAATCACCAGTCACCTGTAGTAGCCCCTGACCACTCCTATTATTTTAAATCGCAAGCCGGACACCACAGGAAGAGGAAGGTAGGTCCTCCCCAGTGCATTCAGTATATGTATTCACGCTTACTGTCAATCACATACATGTTTGGAAGTGTGTTAGACATTGGAGGGTACATATATGTAGACATACATATGTAAGGTGCATAACATGTTTAAAAATTGGATAAAAAACAATTAAGGTCTATGTCAACATTCAGACCCCCTGGCACCAAAGTGCCTAGGCGATAAATCCATTGGGTTTCGTTACGTGATATTGCTATCCTTTTGTTGCCCCCCCTCCAATTGTTCTTAACTCTATCTATCCCGTAAAAAGTCATACATGAGGGATCTTTATGGTGGTATTCCTTAAAATGTCTGGAAAGATTGTGCTTTGGGAAACCCTTCTTTATGTTATTGATGTGTTCCCTAATTCTCATAAACAGTGGCCTCGTGGTCCTCCCCACATATTGTAGATGACACGGGCATTCGATGATGTAGGTGGCATGAGTGCTTGTACACGTGATCAATTCCTTGATCTGGTATTCTTTGTTGGTCGTTCTTGCCCTGAAGCTTACCTTCTTTCTTTGTTGTGCCTTACTAACTTTGCATGGGAGGCATTTCTGACACCTATAGAAGCCCTTTAGATTCCCTAGTAACTTTACTTCTGTTGGTGGATTTATCACATTATGAACTAGGTGGTTTCTTAAAGTCGGGGCCTTCCTATATATGAATCTCGGCTTGTCAGGTATCAGCTTGGATAAAATTCTGTCTGTCTTTAAAATCGGCCAATATTTTTTAAAAACTTTTTCGACCATTCTATATTGTCTGTTAAAACCAGTAATAAAAGTAACTTCTTCCCCTCTTTTGTGTGCTCTCGTGGAATTAGTAAGTAGGTCATTCCTAGGGATGTTCTTGACTGTTTCTTTGATTTTGTATAATTAGTTGGGAGAGTATCCTTTCTCTATAAACCTGTTAATTAATATGTCCGCTTGCATCTCGTAGTCTTCATCTCTCCCGCAGTTCCTACGGATCCTAATAAGCTGTCCTTTGGGTATGTTTCTGATCCACCCTGGATGGTGGCAGCTTGATGTTGGGATGTACCCGTTCCTATCGGTAGCCTTGAAGAAGGTTCTTGTATATAATTGGTTCTCTCTCTTGATTATCTGTAGGTCCAGATAGCTAATTTCCGAAGTGCTCCAGCTTCCTGTAAAGGAGATGTAAAATGGGTTGGCGTTCATATCTGCTAGGAATTTTTTCAAGGACTGTTCGGATCCTTCCCATAGGATAATTATATCGTCAATATACCTCCGATATAATCTCAATTCGGGTCTTGTGGTGTTGTAAATATGTTGTTCCTCCCACATGTCCATAAAGAGGTTGGCTACACTGGGTGCGTACTTGACACCCCCTTCTCTTGCACATAAAACTGGTGGTCGTACCAAAAATAATTATTTTCCATGGCCATTTTCAGACCTTCTAAGATAAATTCTTTCTGTTCCTTTTTGAGGTTGGGGTCCTTATTCAGGGCTTTTTCCACTCCTTTTAGTCCATGTTCTTGTATTATACTAGTGTACAACGAATTGACATCAACCGTGGCCAGTATACAGTTTGTTACATCCCCTATGTCATCCAGTTCTTTAATCAAATGTGAGCTGTCCCTAAGGTAGGATCTGCCCTCCTTCACTAGTGGCTTGAGAAATGGGTCCAGATATTCACCCAAGCGTGAGAACAGTGAGTTTATACCGCTTATAATGGGTCTCCCCGGTGGTTTTTCTGTGTTTTTATGTATCTTGGGGAGGTAATAGATGACTGGTGTCCTTGTGGATTCTGACATCAGGTATCTCCCTTCCTTTTTGTTTAAAAAACCTCTGTCCTTGCCTTTCTTTATGTAATTCTTTAATTTCTTTTCATATTCCTTTTTAGGGTTTTTCTTTAATTTCCTATATGTGTCTTTGACACTCAGTAGATTGGTCATTTCCTCCTCATAGTCCCTTTTATTCAAAATGACCAGGCCACCTCCCTTGTCGGCTGGCCTGATAACTATATCCTTCTTCTTACTGAGTGTTTTGATGCTTTTCCATATATTGGCTGTTTTTTTTTTTTCGTGCTTCTTTATTCCGTAGGTCTTTCAGATCTTTTTCCACCATCTTTCTGAAAGCTCCTATACATTCTCCCCCCGGCACATTGGGGTTGAACAATGAGTTGTTCTTGAGTGCCGTATGTGCGTATTTGGTTGTTTGAGGTGTTTTATCTGTCTTATTAAGGGCAAAGTATTTCTTTAGTTTCAATTTCCTTATGAACTTCTGTAAATCTATAAAAACTTCAAAGTCATCCAGATCCTTGTCAGGAGCGTATTTCAATCCTTGGTCCAATAATTTCAATTCCTCTGTACTAAAATTGGCATTACTTAGGTTAAAAATTCCTTTGCCTAGTGGTCTCTCCTTCTTTTTCTTCTGGCCCTTCTAGGGAGGACCTACCTTCCTCTTCCTGTGGTGTCCGGCTTGCGATTTAAAGTAATAGGAGTGGTCAGGGGCTACTACAGGTGACTGGTGATTTTAGTCCCCAATTAACTTCTGGTTCGGACCCCACACACCTTGTATTTACCATCTTTATCATTTTATATTTTATATTTTATTTTTTATAATTTTTTATCACATTTTATTACATTTTTATCAGCTATCACGGTCCTTTTTTATTGACCCCCTTTTGTTTCGGCCTTTTATTGGTTCTCCTTTCATTGGTTCTCTCAATAGACTCTCTTCTGGATTGGCTCTCCTACCTAAATATCTTTTGACGCAACCATGTACAATTTTTATGATATCTTCTGATAACCTGGTCTGCTTGACAGCTCCTGTGTTAAGGCAATCTCCCTCTTCCTTATATATATCTCCTGTATAAATAGCTTCTATATATTTCTTTTTTATATATATGGCCCTTATTTTATATATTTTTTACATATATGGTCTTCATTTTTTTTTTTTTATATATTTTTTATACATTATATTTTTTCACTATATTTTTTCATAATATCTCATTCCTTATACTTATTTAGTACCATGTCATTTTCTCTATTTTTATTTTATTTTTATTTTTATTTTAATTTTTCTACATATATGTTTTAATTTCATAATGTTTATTTTTGAATTCCCTGTTTTATATATTTAATATCCCGGGCCCATAATGATTTTACCATATCACCTTATCTTTTGAACGATATATCTCTCCCTTTGTATGAATGACTTCTCCGTTGAACGATATACCTTTGCTAATGTCAGTATCTTTTTAATGACATTATCTTCAACCTTTTTGACAGTATTGTTCCCCAGAAATTTTGATCATTTCTTGATGCCTTTTCTATTCCACACGAATACCCCCCCTTTCTGCAATAAAGTTCAACCCCAAAAGCATTTTGTAAAACAATCCGTCCTTGTACGGTCTCCGCGCAATAAACTGTTAATCCCCACCAAAAAGATGGCCGAGGCTATCCTCAGTAATACCACCATAACAATGGCCGCCCGTACTTGAAGAATTCAAATGACGTGTTAATCAGCCGCCCACCCGCCCCTTTTGGGTGCATATAAAAACAGAATGGAGCACTAAGATGGCCACCGCTTCCGACGACGTCCGATGACGAAACGCGTTAGTCGGGGCCACGATCACGCACAGGCGCTCTGACGTAATTTCCCGTTTTTTCGGCTAGCGTCTCTCCTCCTTGGAACGCAAGCCACAGGAAGAGGAAGGGAACCGTCCCTTCCTCAACACGGCAGCCGCGCTGCCAAAATACTATTGCAGTCTTTGCTTCTTATATAGAGTATCCTTCTAGGATTATAACATTGTACCTCCCAGGCAGGATAGGGGATGGTTTTAGAAATTGTTTTTAAATTGGTTTATTTTATGGAGTAAATAAAATACTATTTTTTACAGTATCACACTATTTGGGTTTTATTTTTACCCACACCCCAATACCGGAGGATCTGTATACTGAAATTGAGGAACAATGGAAGACAGGAGCAACTAGGACGCCCAGGCTGTGCAAGACCCGAGCTGACCGGGGTAAAGATACAGCAAAAGTGGGCCACCCCTGCAGGGGTACTTCTATCCGGTGAGTGGGGACACATGTGGGGAGCACGGATTTGGAGTCACAGAATATCGAATAGGTGTGTGTGAAGTCACTGGATCACTTTGTGGATTTTATGTACTAAATAACAAGAGTCACAAAGAATTTTTCAGCACATAACCTTTTTCAGAAAGGATTCTTATAACTTGGACTGCTACTGGAATGAAAATTCCCCCAATACACTAGTAACTGTATATGGACACATAATTGGGCATAGCCCATAAGCACCAAAAGAGCAGCAGAGGGGAAAAGTGCTGGAACTTTGATTTATGCTATACACATATTTTTATTCATCACCTTTTTATTTCATCATTTTTCATTCATCACCTTTTTATGTATTTCATACGGATATACGGTGTACTGCATTTTATGGTTTTATGTGTTTAATGGATGTGGTTTTACACTTGTTTATATTTACCACCATTTTTGCACAACTGAATTACTATTAAGCACAAAAATAAATTTATTTATATACATTTATAATTTTAGCTTGAACACATCTTATGTATTCACACAATATGTTTTTCTAAAGGAAGGGGTTATAATTATGTATTTATTAATTCACTGGTAGCACATTTCAGTGGTTATTAATACTTTAGGGAATAGCGCCATCTTCCTGCTATTGCTAAACAGGCTTCCAGTATCCGTAGTTTCAGGTGCTGCACATCTCGTATCTTGACAGCTTAGACAATTGCCTACGGATGACCCCAAAGATAAAAGTCTAAGGTGGGTCAGATCGGGAGACCTTGGGGGCCATTCAACTGGCCCACGACGACCAATCCACTTTCCAGGAAACTGTTCATCTAGGAATGCTCGGACCTGACACCCATAATGTGGCGGCCACGTGGTGGTGTAATACCCACAGTCCAGGCTCGTAAGGATCTACTTGTCAAAGGACCTTTCACCTAACCAGCAGCACCCGGTCAACTTACCGGGGGTTCCAGAGGGCTAGACTGGGTGGAATCTGAAAATAGAAACCCCAGTAGGCATCCGTTAACAGATTCGACAGTTCTATGCTCTACACGTCGTGGACTTTGATGCCTATGACCTTCGGACAAATCGTTATCGTCCTTCTACCGCGATAAGGGATTTCATAATTATTGGTGACTTTACACGATGGTCACTTAATTATTTATGTATTAATATTGGGGAAGGAAATCTTTTTGTATAACACACTTATGTA
>BLSH010276289.1:462619-483130 GCA_018402905.1 Glandirana rugosa | reverse complement strand
ACTGCCAATGACATTTATACAGTAATCAGTGGACATTTAAATTTCTGATCGCTGAATAAATGTCATTGGTCCCAAAAAAGTGTAAAAAATGTCTGACATGTCCGCTGCAATGTTGCAATACCGCTAAAAATCGCAGATCGCTGCCATTACTAGTAAAAAATAAAAAAAAAATAAAAACCCCAGAAAATTAATTCTCATCATCCGTAAACGCGGTAACTTTGGTGCAAATCAATCAATAAACGCAGATTGTGATTTTTTTTTACCAAAAATATGAGAAAGAATATAAACCAGCCAAAACCGATGAAAAAAAATGCTTTTTTATATTTTTTTTGGATTTGAATTTTAGCAAAAAGTAAGAAATATTGTTTTTTTTGCAAAATTGTCGCTCTTTCTTTGTTTATAGCGGCAATCAGAAATGACGCAGCGGTGATCAAATGCCACCAAAAGAAAGCTCTATTTGTGGGAAAAAATGGACGCAAATTTAGTTTGGGTACAACGTCGCACAACCGCGCAATTGTCAGTTAAAGCGACGCAGTGCAGAATCGCAAAAAGTGCTCTGGTCCTAACCTGGGAAATCCTTCCGGGGGTGAAGTGGTTAAACAAAAGCTTAAAGTCTAAGTTTAGGTGAGAAAAATCAGCACAAGGGACAGTACTTACATTCAATCGGACGTGTCCCCTCTGCTAGTGATAGCTGTCATATTTGTAAACTTCTGTTCTGTGCCCCTCCTCTATACTCTGCAGCTATAATCATCCAGTGCTGCAGGAGTCGGGGGACCTGTCACAGGCAACCATCAAGAGTCCGCCCTTGGAGGTGTGTTTGGGGTCATTATCATGTTGGAATACTGCCCTACAGCCCAGACCAAGATAAACTTATTTGGTTCAGATGGTGTCAAGCGTGTGTGGCGGCAATCAGGCGAGGAGTACAAAGACAAGTGTGTCTTGCCTCCAGTCAAGCATGGTGGTGGGAGTGTCATGGTCTGGGGCTGCATGAGTGCTGCCGGCACTGGGGAGCTACAGTTCATTGCGGGAACCATGAATGCCAACATGTACTGTGACATACTGAAGCAGAGCATGATCCCCTCCATTCGGAGACTGGGCCGCAGGGCAGTATTCCAACATGATAACGACCCCAAGCCCACCTCCAAGATGACCACTGCCTTGCTAAAGAAGCTGAGGGTAAACGTGATGGACTGCATGTCTCCAGACCTAAACCCTATTGAGCATCTGTGGGGCATCCTCAAGTGGAAGGTGGAGGAGCGCAATGTCTCAGCTCTGTGATGTCGTCAGGGAGGAATGGAAGAGGACTCCAGTGGAAACCTGTGAAGCTCTGGGGATCTCCATGCCTAAGAGGGTTAAGGCAGTGTTGGAAATTAATGGTGGCCACACAAAATATTGACACTTTGGCCCCAATTTGGACATTTTCACTTAGGGGTGTACTCACTTTTATTGCCAGCGGTTTAGACATTAACCACTTCAGTCCCGGAAGGATTTCCCCCTTTATGACCAGAGCACTTTTTGCGATTCAGCACTGCGTCATTTTAACTGACAATTGCGCGGTCATGCGACGTTGTACCCAAACAAAATTGGTGTCCTTTTTTCCCCCACAAATAGAGCTTTCTTTTGGTGGTATTTGATCAACTCTGTGTCACTTCTGATCACCGTTATAAACAAGCAAAAAGCGACAATTTTGCAAAAACCCAATATTTCTTACTTTTTGCTAAAATACATATATACACAAAAAAAATATATAAAAAAAATGTATTCATCAGTTTTGGCCAATATATATTCTTCTTCATATTTGTGGTAAAAAAACCTGCAATCGGCTTATAGTTATTGGTTTGTGCAAAAGTTGACACGTTTACGAACAATGAGAATTAATTTATGGGGTTTTTATTTTATTTTATTTTTTTTTTACTAGTAATGGCGGCGATCTGCAATTTTTAGCGGGACTGCGACATTGCGGTGGACATGTCGGACACTTTTGACACTTTTTTGGGACCATTGGCATTTATACAGCGATAAGTGCTATGAAAATGCACTGATTACTGTGTAAAGGGCAGGGGGGCGATCAAAGGGTTAACTGGGATGTGTTAATAACTGTGTGGGGGCTGGGCTGACTGGGGAGAAGAGTGATCGCTGCTCCCATATACAGAGAGCATACAATCACACTCCTTCTCCCCTGTCAGAATGGAGATCTGTGTGTTTACACACACGGATCCACGTTCTGTCACTGCGGGGGAGCAATCGCAGGTAGCCGACGGACATTGAGTCCACGGTACCCATTCCCTGGCTCCCCCTCTACACAGTGAGCGTGCGCCTCCGGCGTCGTGTGCACGCCCACAAGCCACAATCTCGCAGCCTCCGTCAGGTAATGGCGATATGCGATATCAAGCCAATTTGCCTCCGTCAATCCACGGCGGGTGGTAGGCAACTGGTTAATGGCTGTGTTTTGAGTTATTTTGAGGGGACAGCAAATTTACACTGTTATACAAGCTGTACACTCACTACTTTACATTGTAGAAAAGTATAATTTCTTTAGCGTTGTCACATGAAAAGATATAAGAAAATACTTACAAAAATGTGAGGGTATACTCACTTTTGTGAGATACTTTATTTATATAAATATATATATAGATATATATATATATATTTAGACTGGGGGAATCAATGGTGGAGAAAGATCTGGTTGGTCTGGTAGATCATAAGGCTAATAATAGCATGCAATGCCAAGCAGTTTCCAAAGTGAGCAAAGTCTTTTCTTGTATTAAGAGAGTTATGGACTCCAAAGAGAAAGCTATCATTTTGCCCCTATACAAATCATAAGACCTCATCTTGAATATGTGGTTCAGTTTTGGGCACCAATTCAAAAAAAGGATATCGGGGAACTGGAGAAAGTGCAGAGAAGGACAACCAAACTGATGGATCAGGCATGGGGGAGCTCAGCTATGAGGAAAGATTAGAGGAAGTGAATTTATTCTCTCTTGAAAAGATGAGATGAAGGGGGCATATGATCAACATGTACAAATACATAAGAAATCCATACATAGGTGTGCACAGCCTATTGCATTAGGGTGTTCATCCCAAAGCTCAAGCACACTGAAGCATAGTAAATTGTGTTTGCTGTGCTTCAGTTTCTGAATGAACACAGTGAGTGAATGTGTTCACTGTGTTCATTAAGATCCGGAAGGGGCTGAAAAATTACATATTGAACCCACTCTCCATCCTGAAACATCCCCCACAGCAGCTGAGGGGAGAGGAGAGAAGAGGAGGGAAGCCAGCAGCACTGCATAGGGGTGACATGGGGGGAGGCCCAGGCAATAGGGGGATTCGGCACTGCACAGAGTGATTAGGGTGTGCCCAGGCACACCTGGCACACCCTCTGCGCATGCCTATGGCTCTATATAGTTATCTTGGTGTACAGTTATTCACTTTAAGGTCATCACAGAGGATAAGAGGGCACTCTTCATGTCTGGAGGAAAAGAGATTTCATCTCCAAATACTAAAAGGTTTCTTCATAGTAAGTGCTGTGAAAATAGGGAATAGATCCCCTCCAGGGCTGGTTCTGGCCATATCAGTAGATTGCTTTCAAAAAGGCCTGGATTCTTTCGCAAATGTACATAATATAACTGGATACTAACATTTATAGGTAAAGTTGATCCAGGGAATATCCGATTGCCTCTTGGGGGATCGGGAAGGAATTTTCCCCTACTGTAGCAAATTGGATCATGCTTTGTTGGGCTTTTTTGCCTTCTTCTGGATCAACTGTGGGTATAAAATTGAGTATATAGGATTGTACTGTATATATTTTTTTTCTTTTATTGGTTGAACTAGATAGACTTGTGTCTTTTTTTAACTAGACTATGTAACTATTTTATACATTCTTGGTAATAATGTAACAATTTGGGAATATGCATCGTGCATGCAATTTGCATTTAGAAGTTCATCACAATATTTTATATTACAAAACAAATTTATATGTTATGTGCTGAGATTTATGATAATCATATAGCCAGTGAAATCACATTATTGAACAAGTGATGAACTCATGTTTTCCCAATGACTCTTTCTAATAAAAAAACTTAAAGATGAACTCCAGGCAGATATAAAAACACCATTACATGTTGTATAGCTGTAATTATTCTTCTTTTGTTTGCCTTTAAGTTGTAGATTTCTCTTTATATGTTCTAACAAAACAGACAGTTATAAAAAAAACCCCACCATTCATTGCGTTCAGCCATGTATACATTAAAAAATAGAATTTATTTTAGAATGCAAAGTACCTGAATATTTCTTTAGTTTTAAGTTCCAGGAAATCTCAGAAAAGCAAAAATGCTTTGGCGGGTAGCACAGTTGACTTTATAAACTGTATGCATTTCAAGTGTGCTTGTTTACTCTGATTTCAGCTTTAATACTTTTCTTCCCCTGCAGTTAATTTTGTTTTGTGGTAATACAGTAAAAATTGAACTTGATGTAATCTTTGTTAGTTCAGCTTTACCAAAAAAACTGCCTATGCAGGTAAGGGGCTCCTGTAGATAAAAACAAACTGTGCAGCTTGGACCAAAGTTAAATATTACCCTTGTCATAGGTGTAGGCCATTTACGTACAGTACCTCCCAGAGCCTGGCAAAAAAACTCTAAGAGTTGGCATCAGGGTTACTCAGTCGGCTCCCAGCTTATTTAAAGTGATTGTAAACCTTTTTTAATCTGCTCTGTGGTTTTGTACAGAGCAGCCCCGATCCTCCTCTTTTAAGATCCCTCATCACGCTCCTGGCTCGACCTCTTTGGCGAGTGCCCCCATAGGAAGCCATTTCCTATGGGGGTACTAATGTGGGCTTTATCCTGAGCTGCACTGTCTGCATCTATAGATGCAGAGAATGTGGCTTGGCATCGTCCCTTCTCCCTCATCACAGGATTTGATTGACAGCTACAGGAACCAATGGCTCTTGCTGCTATCAATATGCACTGTGCGGGGAGAGAGCCGAGAGAGTTGCTCTTGGGCACAGTGCTCTATCAAGATCAGGCCCGGGTAAGTATAAGGGTGGGTGGGATTCTCTGTCACAGAAGGTTTTTTACCTTAATGCAGAGAATGCGTTAAGGTGAAAAACCTTACGCCTTTAGAACCACTTTAAACCCCATTTGTCAGAGAACAGCTCCCACTCTGCAGAGCGATCGAGCTGCAGTGCACATTCCCTTGCGCGGGCATGCACGGGAGTGCACGCGCATGCAGCAGGTGCGCACTGTCATCAGTGCTAGGCTGGCTATTTAATCAGACAACACTAGGTTGCAAGTGCTGTCCATTCTACAACCTTTGTGTACCTAGAGACTGTTTCCTATTCCTGTGATTCCTGTGTTCGTGAGACCCGGCTACCCTGACCCTGATTGTTTGCTGCCTGAACCAACCTCTGCTTGCCCACTACCATGCGTTCGGATTAACCCTTTGTACCTCTGCTGCCAGCCTGCTGCTGACCCTGCCTGTTTCTGACCACTCTTTGCCTGCTCCTTCTGTACCATATTTGCCAGCCAGTTGCCGACCCAGCCTGTACCACTTCTCTGTGCATGAGACTCCATTGGACATCACACATCACCATCTGTGGACCAGTCCAGCCCTCGTGCCCCCCTGCGCTCCTGAACTCCCTGTCTACTCTACCAGGGGTTCGCGAATCAGGGCCGTAAGAGTGGTTGCTCCCTGCATAACCCAGACTGCACCGCCAGGATGTGGCACCCTTGCATGCTCTCTTTTTCCCGTGTTGCAGTAGCTCATGCTGCAATTTAGGAGATAGTAGCCCACACATGTGGGAGTTTGAGAACTCACTCCTGTAATGGTGGGGGTGAGAAGTAATAGATGGGAGTGTCTCAGCAATGTCCTAGCAAAAAGGCAAGACGTGATGATGCCATGCCTGGGAGTGCTTCAGTCAGGCTTCAGTAGGTACATAAAAGTCCTACACTTGTATATCATGGGCATTAGCCAGCTTTAGGCAAAGCTGCATGCACAGTTTGATTTTATATACAGTCGCCCCTACAAAGGCAGTTTTTTTGGATAGGGTGAACTAATCCTTTAAACATTGTAGTACATTATCTTGAATCTCTTTACAGTTGTTCATATTACAATCTATTTATTATATTCTAGTTGTGATGGTCCAGGAGTTTATAGTTCTGGGTGCCTTAGATCTCTACTTAAAGAGACAGCAACAAAAGGGTCCTATTCCTGTCAGCTGGAAGCTAGAAGTGGTCAAGCAGCTTGCCTACGCTCTCTGCTATATGGTATGACTGATAAATTCCAGGATTTAGTAACAAAAAGATATTTTAATGTGTATTTCCATTTCGCAGCCCAGTACTTGTTTCTATATGTTCACATTCATACAGCATACATAAAAAGATTAACCCAATCTATAAATAAACCTTACACTTTGTTATGTTAACAATGGAGCTGCTGCACCTTAACCAACCTGAATACCAGATCCAACATAATACCTAACAAATAGAAAGTATGCTGCCTCCTTAAATGACAATGAAGTCATAAAGTGAACTCCCACATATACACATATATGGTGTTTGTGAGGAGAACAATGACAATGGGAACATGTAACAAATTTAAAGTAGGTTTTTTTCCAGTTTGGCTCCAAAAGTAATGCATTCATTTCAGCCATTTCTAACATATTAGAAGACATGGGAAGATGCATTTGTGCTCAGAGACTAATTCTCATGTGAATATTCAGCAATTCTTCAGAAGCCAGATTTCTTTGCAAAACCACTTTTTATGATTAAACTGTTAAATGTGTAAGTAACTGAGGAAAGCTGTAATAACTTAAAGTGGTTGTAAAAGCCAAAGTTTTTTTTATTTTTACCTTAAAGTGCTTGTAAACAATCACCTTGTAAAACAACCCATTCAGTTTAAAATAGGAATAAAAGGCAAACCATTTTTGTATAGATATAACAATACACTTAAATACCCTTTTCACTTTTTTATAAGTGATCACATTCCCTCTGTTCTCAGCTGCATAAGAGCTGGGGGGAAGAAAAGCAGCAGCACCCTGAGCTTCCCAGTGAATAGTTGTGCAGCGAGGGTGTGTCAGTACAAGTCTGATCATTGGAGGAGAGCACACTGAGGCATAGCTAGAGAACTGAACACAGTGTGTTCTCCTGCTTAGTGTGGTCAGTTTTTAACAGAAAGGTAAAGGGACTGGCAGGAACACCAGTGAGTTCACATAAAGGAAGCATGCAAAGAGAACAGGGTACTTTCTCATACAAGTACAATGTACAGCAGGCACATATAAGGAATATGATGTTTTGGGGTAACAAATGCTTTAATGCATTCCCTGCATTAAGGTAAAAAATATTTTATGTGTAGCTCCCCCCAGCCCCCCTAAAAACTTACCTGAGCCTGATCTCAATCCAGCATTGTGCCCAAGAGCAGGGGCACTGCTCTATCTCTCTTCCTCCTCACTGGACTCAGCGAGAGCAGTGGGAGCCATTGGCTCCTGCTGCTGTCAATCAAATCTAGTGACGAGGGAGCGGGGGGTGGGAGCGAGCCGAAGTGTGTGTGTTAATAGACCCACGCAGTATGACTTGGGTTTGAGCCCGCATGAGTGCCCCCATAGAACCATAGAAGGTGGCCTTCTATGGGGGTACTCGGCAGGGTGAGGAGCCAGGAGGGTTGGCAGGGGACCCCAAAAGAGGAGGATTGGCGCTGCTCTGTGCAAAACCACTTCACAGAGAAGTATAACATATTTGTTACTTAAGAAAAAAATACTTGAACCCATTACAATCACTTTAAATATTCAACCTTCTGAAAGAAGGCTGTTTTTTTTCACGCTGATGAAACAAAAATGCAGGTCAAACTAAATTGCATATCCCCCGTATAAAAAGTACTGATTATCCACTCCTTAGAAGAACACGTATCTTTAAATGCATGTCTCTTGTCTCTACCACAGGAGGATAAGCAACTAGTTCATGGAAACATTTCAGCTAAAAAAATACTTCTGAGCCGTGAAGGTGACAAGGATACCCCTCCTTTCATTAAACTCAGTGACCGTGGTATAAGCATCAAAATCCTTGATCAAGGAAGTAAGCTCTTCAGAAAACATTTATCACATTTATCAAACATTTTATCCAATGCATGTACATTTACTGTATTCTCTACTTTTATATTGTCATACAATGCATCCTCTAAACAATGTAGCACCGTCTAGTGTGCTAGAGTGTAAATAGTTTTTTTGTGATAGTGTAGGTAAATTTGGGTTTGGCTGGCAATCAAGCCTGGGCTGAATCTGGGTCAGGGTGTGTGACTCCAGGAGGCTGGATGACTCATCAGGCAGCACCTCTGGTACCTCACCCTACTTAAAAAAGAAAGAAAGGGCGCACTGGCCTAGTGCATTATCCCAATGGATTGTTTTATTAAAACAAAGATTAAAAATACTCACAAACATGTGAAGAGTATTTGCTTATCTTAGCCTCCAAATCGGGGCATTCAGTCATATTTTGACAGCAGTCTCCAAATCACAATGGAAAGGACATAGGGGCTGCTGCTAGCTAACATGTTTCAAAGGAGCACCTTCTTCCTCTGAGCTCTGGGACATCCCCTATACTTGAGGGCAGCAAGGCCACAGCTATTATCAATGGAGTATCTGTTCACCTTACATCACACTATTGCGCAGGAGTAATTGTTTGTTTTCTACCCCCCCCTACTTGCTGGAACCTTGGAGAAGCTTCCAGAAGAATGGGGGAAGTTAGGAGGAGCTGCCTGGAGTATTGAGGAGGGCCCCAGCCAATCTCCAGAACGTGGGCTGGCAAGGGGTAGGCCACTCTTGTGAAGTTTTGGTGGAAGCTGCAGATGGAGTGCTGAGGACACTGTTGGAGGCCCTTGAGGTTAGCCCCCTATTCTGGGGGGTGACCTCAGGCCTGGGGCTCGGGTGCTGGAGGGATCCTCTCATGACACACAGAGGAATCCTGTCCAGAGGCACAGGAGCAAGAGTAATGACAGAAAGAGCCAGCTAGCACATCCGGGAGATTTCCAGGGAGAAGACAGCCGGGTAACTGGTAAATGAGACAGTCTGAGAGGACTGTGGGAAGTATCCAGGAGAGCTAGTAAAAGGGGCAGCTGCAGCCAGGCAGGCTGGCAGTGCCTGAAGAGGTGGTGCTGGGATCAGTAGCCACAGGAAGGTAGCTGGACACTGGATTATTTTTCCCTACACATTAAAGGGGCCTGCGGTCCCTGCCTGTAAAGGGCTGAGTGCCTTGCCAGATTCATCAAACAGTGCTCCAGCTGGGTCTGTGTTGTTTCTGCAAGGAAGTGATGAGGAAGAGGAGTATATCTAGATAGTGTATATAGTTAAAGTGTCCCTGAAGAAGTTTGTTCCAGTCAAGTGGGCATCCCATAATCATCTCATCCCTATCCAAGTTTAACCCTGAATAAAATACAAAAACAAAGTTGCTGGACTGTTTCCTGTTTCAAGTGAGCCTGTGGAAATTGGATGTGTGTGGCTGTACAGGGTTGGGGATCTCTATTCATCAGCGGCTCCTATGGGGGACGTGCTACAAGAAGAAATAACAATGAGGTGCGAGTCCCATGGCTTTTTGTATGTAATACTATTGTACCTTCTAGGTTACCAGTTCATGTAACTGTGGTTCTGTTATAATTGGAAAACCATTACAACATAATAAAGCTGACTCCGCTTCAAAGAAAGCTATAAACATTTTGGTCAATTTTATTTGATATTTTTTTTGAAGTTTACAATTTTTTAAACATGTTTTAGATTGTTTTTGTTTATTATTCATATATAATCCCTATCTAACCACTTGATGTCCGGAAAGTTGTTGTCCCTTCATGACCAGGGCATTTTAATGCTGCTTTAACTGGCAAATGCATGGTAATGCAAAGCTGTACCCAAATTAAATTGATATATATATTTTTAACACAAATGGAGCTTTCTTTTGGTGGTATTTGATCACCCCTGGGCTTCTTATATTTTATTATATAAACTAAAGTTTTGAAAAAAAAAAAGATTGTACTTTTTGTTATGAAGCATATCCAATAACAAAATCATAAAATCAAATGTCTACATAAATTTAGACCAATGTATTCTGCTACATGTCTTTGGTAAAAAAATCCCATTAAGTGTATATTAATTGGTTTGTGGGAAACTTATAGGGATTGGTTTACTAAAGGCAAATAGACTGTGCTCTTTTGCAAGTGCCTTTACACATTGCAAGTGCAGTTGCTCCAGAGCTTAGTAAATGAGCAGAAGCTCCGCTGACTTCCATCATCCAGTCATGTGCTATTATTTTCCTTGCATGTGATTGGGTGTTCTTTGTAAGGTGAATTTTTACCTCATTTACTAAGCTCTAGAGTAGGGGTCTCCAAACTTTTCATTTCGAGGGCCACATTGTAAATTTTACACATACTCGCGGGCCGAAAAAAAGCACTTATAAATAAATCCGCAGCAACGAAATAGAATAACATTTTCCAGTCTGCTGGAAGTGGTGCACCTGTATCCAGGGCTGCTGTTACAAATAATGGGGCCCCGTACAGCCTATCTGGCGGGGCCCCCTTTAACCATGCCCTTGACCCCGCCCCTGACCCCGGCTCAAAACAAACTGCAGGTTTGTTGTGGTTTACATACGCATGTGGGGCCAACGTGTGCGTTTGTATCTGCACATAAGCACAAAGGAGTGGGGGCAGTTTAAACTTCTTTTAAATTGTTTGGTGTCTTTTTTAAGTAAAAAATGTTTACACTGTATCTTTAATTTTTTTTTCTTTCTTTTTTGCTTTCACGAGGGATGTACAACATCTCTTGTGATGGCATGGGCCATGACAGGTTCTCTGTATGGGAAATCCGGGGGCTTTTAAGATCCCATATCTTGTCCTCTGGCCTCCAAAGCATCTGGTCAAACCAAGATTGGTTTGACCAGATGCTTGTTCAAGCCGGTAATGGCTTGTTTACATCAGATCGAAACCAGAATTGACAAAATCCTCATGACTTCTGTTTTCTGACATCACACAGTGAGAGGAATAACATCCACCCCTCTCACTGTGTTCCAGGAACTGCATGCTACTGTTTGCATCTTAAAGGCAGTAAAGGCCCCCTTTCACTGCCTGTAAAAGTAATCCAGTGCCTTCATAGCCACTAGGATTACTTTTACTTTGTGCAGAATTGTTTGGGCTAGCAAATGATATCTCTATCAATGCCGCAGTGATGACCGAGTATCACTCTTCCAATCCAGCGACGTACTGGGACGTTGCTGGATGGGATGCGGTTAAAGGGGATTGGTTTGGGGGGTGTAAAAATGCAGCTCCACTGCACATTTACTGCTCCCCCAAATGAAGTTTAAAGTGGCATCTTATGGTGTTGTATGATCGTCATTGCAATAATCACACAGGCAAACACATGACTGTATCATGGCTGTTAGGTGCTGACTTTGTTAACTTATGACTGTATTGTGTTACAGACTGTAGCACAGCACTGTCATAGCAGAGTCAGCACCCAAAAGCAGTGTCACGCAGAGCCAGCCCATGATAGAGCACCTGCTTACTGTGTGCTGCCTGTGGGGTTATTGTAATGTTAATTAAAATTATGATAACTTGTGAGTAAAAGAATAGGACACAGTGAGGATTCAATGCTCTGTTCTCTACTCACTGTGTCCAGTGCAGCCACACGCTCCTCCTTCTCTTCCATATCAGCCGTCTGCCTCCTCACAGTTCAGCACCCGAAGACGGGAGCTAGGAGTCGATTCACAGTATCACTCCGCCGGCCGGGACTAATTGAATAGCAGGGCGGCATGATCTACATGCGCCCCGATTCTTAAGAAATAGTCCCACCACTGCGCTCACCTTCTGGGCCCCTCTGTAACCTGATGGGGCCCAGGAAAATTATATATCCCCCCCTCCCCATCAACAAGTAGGAGCAGGGAGAAGTTTGGCAAGCTTTTATTTTTTTTAAATCAGCAATGAACTGTAATGATGCCCAGGCCCCTCTGTGGAGCTGATGGGGGTGGGCCCAGTACAACAGGGCTGGTTGTACTGCCCTATCAGCGGCCCTGCCTGTATCCTACTCCTGCAGCTAAATGCTGTAGCCTCATGCAGCGCGTTAAACTTCCAGTGTGCATTAGGGCCACCTGTGTCCCCCTGAAAATTGGTGTTCCCTTCATAGTCCCCACCCATTTGTGTCCCCATCACCCATCAGAGGATCTCTGCAAACAGGTGTCTTAATCAGAGCCCCTCTGTACATTTGTGCGCCCATTGGAGCCCCTCTGTACATTTGTGTGCCCATCTGAGCACCTCTGAACATTTGGGTGTCCATAGGAGCCCCTCCGCATGTTTGTGTGCCCATCGGAGCCACTCCACACATTTCTGTGCCCATCAGAGCCCCTCCACACATTTGTGTGCCCATCGGAGCCCCTCCACACATTTCTGTGCTCATCGGAGCCCCTCCGCACATTTGTGTGCCCATCGCAGCCCCTCCGCACATTTCTGTGCTCATCGGTGCTCCCCCACTCATTTGTGTGGCCATTGGTGCTCCCACACACATTTGTGCACCCATCAGAGCCCCTCTGTACATTTCTGTGCCCATCAGAGCCCTCCGCACATTTGTGTGCCCATCGAAGCCCCTCTGAACATTTGTGTACCCATTGGAGCCCCTCTGCACATTTGTGTGCCCATCGGAGCCCCTCCACACATTTGTGTGCTCATCTGTGCTCCCCCATGCATTTGTGGGCCCATTAGTGCTCCCCTACACATTTATGTGCTCATCGGAGCCCCTCCACACATTTATGTGCCCATCGGAACCCCATCCGTACATTTTTGTGCACATAGGAGTCCCTCCACACATTTGTGTGCCCATTGGAGCCCCTCCGCACATTTGTGTGCCCATCGGAGCCCCTCTCTACATTTGTGTGCCCATCGGAGCCCCTCCACACATTTGTGTGCTCATTTGTGCTCCCCCATGCATTTATGGGCCCATTAGTGCTCCCCTACACATTTGTGTGCTCATCGGAGCCCCTCCACACATTTATGTGCCCATCGGAACCCCATCCGTACATTTTTGTGCACATAGGAGTCCCTCCACACATTTGTGTGCCCATTGGAGCCCCTCCGCACATTTGTGTGCCCATCAGAGCCCCTCTGCACATTTGTGTGCCCATCGGAGCCCCTCTGCACATTTGTGTGCTCATTGGAGCCCCTCCCCACATTTGTGTGCCCATAGGAGCCCCTCCGCACATTTGTGTGCTCATCGGAGCCCCTCCTCACATTTGTGTGCCCACTGGAGCCCCTCCTCACATTTGTGTGCCCATTGGAGCCCCTCCGCACATTTTTGTGCCAACATAGCCAATCCATGCCTCACATACCATAAGTATCTCTGTACTTTACCTTCTGTACTTTTACCTTCTGCACCTTCCCATCTCAGCTCCCGCTGCACTGTTACACAGGCATGCTGTATGTAAAATTACACTGATGTAAACAGCGGGGCGGGAGCTGGGAAGTGCAGCCGGTCTGCACTGAAATACCTCATTGGTTGAGGCTGTGTGCGGGAGTGGTCGCGGGACCTGTGCTGCATACTTGTAGAGTGAGTATGCATCACAGGTTTCGCAATCCTACAAAGCTTTGGCAGAGAGACCAGCCCTGCGGCAAGTCTGATGACTCTAACTGTGGGTCGGTAAAAACGTACTAGCGGATGTTGCCCGCGGGCCGTACTTTGGAGACCCCTGCTCTAGAGCAACTACACTTGCAGAGTGCAACTACACATGCAAAAGCGCACAGTCTATTTGCCTTTAGTAAATCAACCCCATAGTGTCTACAAACTATGGTATACAGTATAAATACTTGAATTTACGCAGTTATATATGCTATACTGTAATGGTGGTGATCAGCGAATTATAGTGGGACTCCGACTGTAATAGGTTCCTGGGCAATCTGGCACTAACTGACACTATCTGGGAGGGTCATTAGCTGGCACTGACATCACCAGTAACACGAATACAGTGATCAGTGATAACACTGTACACTGACACTGTACTATTGTCACTAGCCGGGATGGGGTTTAACATCTAGGAGCAATTAAGGGGTTAACTGTATGCTTAAAGTGGTTGTCAACTCCTGACAACCACTTTAACCTACAGGTAAGCCTATGATAAGTCTTACCTGTAGGTGCCCTGTATATCTCCTAAACCTGCACGTCTCAGGAGATATACAGTGTGCTAGATGTGCCAATGTAATTTCGGCACATGCGCAGTGAAGAAACTGCCTCCGTGCCATTTCTTCACTGTGATCGTGCTGTGACTGGCGGCTCCGGTGTGCATGCGCAGGAGTGACGTGGCCCCGGAAGGAAGAGGGGCAGAAGATGAATGCCGCCAGCACAGGGGACATCGATGGAGGTCGCTGGCTTAGTTTGCAGGTAAGTAACACATAATGGGCTACTATGCGATGCATAGTAGCCCATTATGCTTCTAGTTTACAGGGAAATATAGCGGAAGTAAACCCTATCTCCTCTTTAACAATGTGTAATGTGTCCTGCTTTTACTTTACTATCTGACTGTTTTTTCTCCCAGTTTTTCAAGAGAAAGAAGTAGCCAGATTGCTGTTCTTATGCCCACAGAGTTCTCTGTTTTGTAAGCACAGAACTATGTATGATTAGACACAGCAAAATCATTGGCTAAAATCTGCTGCCAAACTCGTGCTGTGATCCAATCACAGGACGGGTCGGTAAAAAGGCCATCACATACATGTGTATGATGATGGCTGTACCTGCCGCCCACTCACAGTATATTTATGTGAGCAGTCGGCAGGTACTTTTTTTTTTTTTTAAGAGAAAGCACAGCAATCATTATAGTTTTTGATATAATCCCTCTCTCCCTAAAAGACCCAACTGAAGGCTTTACCCTTCCCCACAGGATTCAAAACAACAAAAAAAAAAAAGTTTGCCTTTACAAACACTTTACCTATAATGGCTAAGTCAATATTGCAAAATTAACCTCTTGCCACCCATTTAACTCATATAGTATGTTTGATGGAAAAAGGGTGGGCTTTAATGTCCACACATCGCACATATGTGTCTATGGGTGGTAGAGGTTTCTGTGCTATGCGCTCGGTCTGTGCTAATGATTGGGACCCAGCAGACTGTCTCCCAATCATGTGGCCACTGTGACAGCCAATAACAGTGGTGACATGATTAGGCAGAAAAAAAGGACGTCAATTTTGTTTGGGTACAATGTTGCATGACCTCACGATTGTCGGTTAAAGCGACGCAGTGCCGAATCGCAAAAAGTGCTCTGGTCAGGAAGCGGGTAAATCCTTCCAGGGCTGAAGTGGTTAAAGTGGTTCTAAAGGCAGAAGGTTTTTTAATCTTAATGAATTCAATGCATTAAGATAAAAACTAGACATGTGAGGAAAAAAATGTGTTTCGTTTTGTTTAGATTAGTTAATCTAGTTATTTTGTTTCGTTAAATTCAGTTGTTCAATTCGTATTCGGGATTCGTTTTGTCTTTTTCGAATTTCCTTCAAATTTACCATTTTTTTTCGATTCCAAATGTTCAAATCAATACATTTTGAATGGGCTGAATCTAAAACTTTAGTGAACAAACAAAAGAACAATCTTCATCAAATGATTACAATGACACTTCAAATTTCCTTTGGCTTAACTAAATTAACTAAATTAGCATTATTTTGAAATGGTACTCACACACAGTCTTTGATTTCAGAGACATGTTTACAGTTCGAATTAGACTGGAATTCAATGTAAAATTTGATTCAAATTTAAATTAGAATTTTGGAAATTCGGATGAATTTCGTTTTGTTATTCAGAACATTCGGTAAGCTTTGTTAATACTGTAATTTGGGTATTTGTATATATATATATATATATATATGAAAAATTTGTCTGATTTTTTATTCGGAAAGAAACTAACTACACATGTCTAATAAAAAACCTTCTGTGTGCAGCAGCTCCCTTCAGCCCCCCTATTACTTACCTAAGCTCCCTCTCGATCCAGCGATCTTGCACGAGAGCCAAGAAGTCCGGCGACTCTCCCTCCTCATTGGCTGAGACACAGCAGCGGACACCATTGGCTCCCGCTTCTGTCAATCAAAGTCAGTGAGCCAACGAGGGAACGAGGCCGAGCCGCGGCTTATTGTCTGAATGGACACAAAGAGCAGTGGCTTGGCTCGGGTACCCCCATAGCAAGCTGCTTGCTATGGGGGTACTCGCCAATAGGAAGGGGCAAGGAGTGCCGACGGGGGACCCAAAAAAAGGAGGATCTGGGCTGCTCTGTGCAAAACCACTGCACAGAGCAGGTACGTATGACATGTTTGTTATTTTTAAACAAAAACAAATAAGACTTTAGTATCACTTTAAGCTTTGACAAAAAAAAACTGGAAGCTGCTTGGGTTCTATGCAGAGCTGCACCAGATTTTGCATGCTCCAGTTTTAGTAAGCCCCTCCTGTTGCATCTGATATTTCTGATCTTTTTCTGAAAATGCTAGTTGCCAGCCCTTGTCTAGTTTCTGACACAGAGCAAGCATGCAGCAAGTGAAAGCAAAGTAAAGTCAAACTTACTGCATATGTTAAGGTGTACATTGTTAGTATTTGCAAATTGTACATATTTCAATACTCTTAAGACAATTTTGTGTACAGTACTTGTTTTATAGTATACTGTTTACATACTAACATGTTTTTTAAATGCCTGATTATTTACATTTGTAGTGCTGCTAGAAAGAATTCCATGGCTGGCTCCAGAATGTGTATCTGATCCCAAAAACCTAGCTCTAGAGTCCGATTGTTGGAGCTTTGGTGTCACTCTATGGGAGATCTTTAACGATGGTATTGTACCCCTAAATGCAGAAGAACCAGAGAAGGTGTGTACTATTAAGGATCTAAACAGTTTGCTTGTATGTCTTTGCAACATATGTTATTTTTCATTGGTAAAAAGCTTTACTATTTGCTTGTTTCTTTACACTAGTTTTTAAAAACTTTTTATATCCTGCAATACCCCCAAAACTTGGTAGCATCTTTAATATAACATAAGCAAGTTCCAGGAGTGCCAGATGCCTGTGTCCTCCATTCCAGGCTATGGTTCCATGCCATCCTGTGTTACTATAAGTCACAGCAGTAACAGACACAGGATGAAACCACGGGGCGCAGAGAGGAAATGTAATTTATTTACATTATCTTCAAAAATCAGTAAATCAATTTTAAAACAAACCATCACTGACCTCTATAGCTGCCAGTGTTAATTTCGTCGACTAAAACATTTTAGTCGACTAACGTAATACCATTTTAGTTGACTAAAATACGACTAAAACTAAAACAATTGAGATGACTAAAATACGACTAAACCTAAAATTGCATTTTAGTCAAAAGACTAAAAATGGGACTAAAACTAAAATGGTGTTTTAGTCAAAAGACTAAGACTAAAACTAAATTGAAATTTTACGTCAAAATGAACACTGGTCTGTATTGCATGTTCATACCTCAATACCATAAATCATAACATATTAGATTTTCCACTCCAGCAGTATATAATGAGTTTGGAGATTGTAGAGAAATGCTTAAATAATGCATTACAATTTAACTACACCCATTCGATTGTAGACAACTAAAATGAGTTTTAGTTGACAAATTATTTTAGTCTACTAAAATGTCTTGGAGATTTAGTTGATTAAATACGACTAAAACTAAAACAATTGCAGAAGACTAAAATGGGACTAAATCTAAAATGCCATTTTAGTCTTAAGACTAAAACTAAATAGAAATTTGCTGCCAAAATGAACACTGATAGCTGCAAGCACTATGAAGCAATTCATCCTTTAGGGCGGGTTCACACTTGATCCGACTTCATTGATATTCAATGGGCTGAAGCAGGATCAAAGTCGGACCAACTTGGTACAGGAACCTTTTTCAAAGTCAGACTGACTTGTATCGGACCAGTTAAGACGGCTCTCATAGGGAAACATTGATTTGGTGACGTCATGCGACTTGTGCTCACAATGTCGGTCCGTTTGTTGGACAAGTGTGAACCCAGTCTTAGGCTACTTTCACACGAGCATTCCGTTCAGGTCCACCTGTCCGTTTTTCAGGCGGACCCGAACGGACGCTCCATGCAGCCCTATGGAGCGACGGATGTCAGCGGAGACATGTCCACTGTCACTCTCCGATCCGATACTGTCCGTGAAATAGGGATGGAGACCCTATTTTCCATGGGTCTATAGAATCGGATTGGAGCAGATCGGTTAAAAACGGACTGGCAGATCCGTTTTCATCTGATCTCCATAGAGCAGAACGGGGCTCTGACAGATCTGTCTCCGCACAGTGGGCAGAGAGGGATCTGTCATCCGCCTGCTCAGCAGGGATCAGCGGATCAATCCCTGCTGAGCAGAACGGAGTCCGCAAATGAAAAAGCCTGTCTGAAAGGGGCCTTAGGCTCCATGCACACTGGTTTAAAAATTGCTGCTTCTACAGGAGTTTTGTGTTCTGCCTGTAGAAGCAGCTCAATGTTTTCCTACGTGACCATGCACATTAGGACGAATACAGGCAGGAAAAAAAACCTTCTGGTTTGATTCTCTGATTGAAGCTTTCTGGCAGAAATAAACGCAAAACTCTCCTAAACTCATGTAAACTTTGTACAAAAAATGCTCTATATGACAGGGAACTGGAGTTTTTTTAAGCCTAGTGTGCATGGAGCTTTAAAGTTTACAGCAGAGGCACAAAAAATTGTTTAATGTGGTAGTAAACCTCTGAAAAGAAAAATGAACAAAGCATATCATTTTATAGTGTGCACTTGCCTTGATCCATAGTACGTATTGTAATTTTCCCTGCTATTTGCATAATTCACAGTCTATGTGGACAGCAGACAATGCAAGGAGACAGCCCTATCCCCGCCCCCCCACCCTCCAGCACACAGCAGGTGATTGACAGCCTCAGCTGTACATGTTTCCCTATGAGACTGTGTAGAGAGGGATGTGGCCATTCCCTGCACTTACCGCGTTTCCCTGAAAATAAGACCTGCCCTGAAAATAAGACCTAGCGTGAGGGCTGCAATATAAGCCCTACCCCAAAAATAAGCCCCAGTAAACTCCTTGCAAAAAAATGTAATCTGTTTTGTAAAAAGATTATACCAGTATAAGGTGCAGTGTGGAGAATACCTTATTTACATCACTGCTGGGTGCTCACATGACCCTCTGGAGGTCTTCTCCTCTCCTCCCAGCGGACGTCTGTGGCCCCTTCCTCTGCAGTGCTTGGAACTGAGAAGGAGAGCTCCAGCGGGTCACAGGAGCGCCCAGCAGCGCTGTAAATAAGGTGTTTTCCACAATACAGTTACAAAGGGAGACACACTACACCTTATACTGGTATAATCTTTTTTACAAAACGGATTACATCATTTTATAAGGACTTTATCCAAGGTTTTTTTTGGGGGGTTGAAATGATGTCATAATGCTGACTCCTGAGCTGACAGGGGGAGAGAAGACAGGGCACACAAGAACGTTTTAAAGAATATTTTATTGTTTTATTCCAGGTTTTTTAGAACATACTGTAAATAAATAAGACATCCCCTGAAAATAAGCCCTAGTGTGTTTTTTGTAGCCAAAATGAATATAAGTCACGGTGTCTCTGATTACACAGCTCCCTGCTCTATGCTTTGCAGGACATAATGTCAGATCCCTGCCTCCTGCCATTTGGAGCCAAGAAGTGCTGTGTAAAATGTGTGCTTTAGGGGGCTATAGACTAGGAGAGAGGCTGCAGATAAACTTTCTCTTTATTACAAAAGCTATTGCTGTTAATCTTTTGTATAATCTGTATCAATCAATAAAACATTTTAACAAGAAAACCACAGACTTTTTGGCCGGATCACCAGGTGAAAATAAAAGAAAAAAAAATCCTTAAAGGAAGCTAATGCAACTATGACATATAAAAATTGGTAATCTGCTGTATAAATGTTTGCCTTTGGGTTTAATACCACTTTAAGTTAAATATCTGTATTTTGGCCACATATTCACTTTACATTAACCAGTTTTTGTTAAGTTGTGAGGAATACACCTACATTTAAGCTGACCATAGTTGGATTGAAATTCGGCCAGTTTAGCAGATCTATCCAACTTCTCACAAACAAGCTTGCTGGAAAACTCGCTGATCAGTGTATTCCAGTAGCAGAGGATACAATAGCACAGCGGGGAAGTTACATCTATCCACCTCACTTGTGTGCAGGGCCATCTTTAATATTGATTGGACCCTGGGCAAACATTTTCCTTGCCCCCCCCCCCATGCAATTTCACTCTCCACCTGCTTTAAAACATACAATAAATAGCAGCTAAACTCAAAATCAATTCAGTGTAGCAGATCAGGCAGAAATTGTGATTGGTTGCTAGAGGTTTCAGCATAACATTACCACTCACTTCACTGCTTAGTCACTAGAGGTTACAGCACATAATTTCTGCTTGCTGATTGGTTGCTAGAGATTACTGCACATCATCACCGCTCACCCATTGGTTGCTGGAGCTGGGAGGGGGTGTGATCAGTGGCAGTGGTGG
>BLSH010276289.1:448835-459709 GCA_018402905.1 Glandirana rugosa | reverse complement strand
CAAAAATGCTATTTAATGAATTTATAATATTCAAAGCAAACTCCTCCATTCATCCATGTCTCTATGCTTTATTTTGCTGAGAAATCACTTTGAAAAACACTCCCCTAGCATCCAGAAGGACATGGCTACCTTAAGTAAGTGCAAATGATTCATGAAGCATTGACATCCTGGAATCCATCTGCCCTTAGCATAAGCATACAAGCAGAAGGATGTGCTTAGTTGACAAAATCACTCCTCCCCTCCAGAAGACTCCTGGGTAGTATGACATAATTTGCCTAGGCAAGAAACAAGGAAACATAAAAAATAGTTCAAAACAAGTAACTATGATATATGTTCCTATCTATTTACTAATGCTAGCAGCATAAGGATTAAACATAGTCAATGTTAATTGAGAGAGTGAAGTTGCACTTTAGTTAAATAGCTGTGGGAATCAAGAGCTCAGTTTCAGTGTTTGCTGATGATCAGTGGTGGCCCGACCATAAGGGGCGCCCCCCCAATCCATGCACCCAGCCCCTAATCTAAATGCAGGGCGCTGGGTGCATGGATTTCAATGGGGGTTTTTTTTTGAAGCACATTATTAGAGTCTGAAGCTCTAACTGGCTTCAAAAACAGATGGGCTGCGCCCTTAGCCCACCCGATTGTGTGACAATAGCAAATTATTATACGCTATTGTCTTCCTGATTCTTCTCCTGGCCAATCAGGAAGCGGGTCTTGAGACCCGATTGGCCAGGGAGTCCCAGCCAATTGGGTCTCAGGACCCACTACCTGTTTGGCCGGGAGGAGAAGCCTGATTCTCCTGGAGCAAGGAGCAGCAGCCCTCTGTGTCATCTTCCTCCGTGTCATCTTCCTCCTGGTAAGGCCTCTAAACCTCTGCTATCCTGTCTGTCTCCCACGGGGGGGGGTGTAGACGGTGCGACTGAGAGGGGTAGGTTTGTTTGCTACCCCCCCCCAAAAAAAAATACTGAGCACCAGCTGCCACTGCTGATGACACCGAATTATGTCAGGGAAAAACACAGCATCATTGCAGGAAAACCGAAATGTGTTTTACCAAATTTTATACTTTTTTATCTCTTTTCTCAGGGTAATTTTGGCAGTGTTGAACTTTGCAGATATGATCCTTTGGGTGACAACACAGGAGAGCTGGTGGCAGTAAAAAAACTCCAGCAAAGCACAGCTGAGCACGTTCGGGACTTCAACAGAGAGAGCCTGATTCTGCGTGCCCTCCACAACGACTACATTGTCAAGTACAAAGGAATCTGTTATAGTGCAGGTCAAGCAGAGCTGCATATCTTATCTAAAATCCTTTTTTTCATCCGCACCAATTTATGAGTACTGTTTGTTTTCATTTATTATTTTTTATAATTTATTATTTTGTGTTTCAAAATTTATCATACCCGGAATGTCTACTAGACTCTTGTTTGGACAGATTTAAGTGAATTAGTCCTAAGAAATACAGGGCTACCATATAAAACAACAAATTTCCATGTAAAACAATGTACCGCTTTGACATTCAAAATATTTACATAATCAGACTGCCAGGGAGGTTAATTAATTTAATTGGCCAGAATAATAATTTATTCTAGCGATTGAAGCTGTATGGCGGCTCGCGCAGGCGCAGTTGCGGGTGGGAGCGCACGGCCGATGGTGAGCATGCCTGCGCGTCGGGCGGACTCGATGTCCGCCGCCGACCCGTGATCGCCTAGTACAGAGCCAGAACGGGGATGTGCCAATGTAAGCAAGGCGGATCTCCCTTCTGGCCAGAAACATGACAAAGATCTACTGTTCCCAGTCATCGGGAATAGTGATCTCTGTCATGTCCCTACCAGCCCATCCCCCCTACAGTTATAACACACTCAGGGAACACAGTTAATCTCTTGATCGCCTCCTAGTGTTAACCCCTTCCCTGCCAGTGTCATTTTTACATTGATCAATGCATTTTTATAGCACTGATCAATGTAATAATGTCACTGGTCCCCAAAAAGTGTCATTTGGGGTCAGATTTGTCCGCTGCAATGTCACAGTTCCGCTAAAAACCACATATCGCTGTCATTACCAGTAAAAACAATAAAAAAATATAAAAGTCCCTGAATCTATCCCATAGTTTGTAGACGCGATAACTTTTGCCCAACCCAATCAATATACGCATATTGAGATTTTTTTTTACCAAAAATATGTAGAATACATATCGGCCTAAACTGACGAATAAATTAGTATTTTCATATATTGTTTTTTATATGTATTATAGCAATAAGTAAAAACAAATAGTTTTTTTGTTTCAAAATTGTCGCTCTTTGTTTATAGCGCAAAAAATAAAAACCACAGAGGTGATCAAATACCACCAAAAGAAAGCTCTATTTGTGGGAGAAAAGGATGTCAGTTTTGT
Source organism: Glandirana rugosa (assembly GCA_018402905.1). NCBI lineage: Eukaryota > Metazoa > Chordata > Amphibia > Anura > Ranidae > Glandirana > Glandirana rugosa. Next base: position 457,326 of record BLSH010276289.1, on the reverse strand, counting down.
TTGGGTACAGCGTTGCACAACTGCGCAATTGCCAGTTAAAGCGACGCAGTGCCGTATTGCAAAAAATGGCCTGGTCATTAAGGGGTAAGGGGGCAAATCCTTCCGGGGCTGAAGTGTTTAAACACCTATGCATGCATGGACACATAGGCTGATATAGAGGGGTGTTTAGAGGCAGAAAAATCTTGCCAGGCACTCCTAACAACCACGCTAAAAATGTCCAGTGTGCATAAGGCCTCAAAGACACTTTCACTCCTCATCCTTCCCCCCTTAATAAATGTAAACTTTTTTTTTTTTTTGGTTCCTTTTCTGATGTCCCCTCCCACTTCGTTAATCCATAACTAGGCGAGGATGGCATCACCTCAGATTGCATTCCCCCCCCAACCCCCCCCCCCTCGCAGCCTCCTGGGAAAACCTGAGGGGATGAGATACACCGCATATCTGCAATGTCTCTCATCCCCTCAAGCACAAGGCAGCTTGCACCCTTACATTGTTGTGTGACACTCTGTATTTTTTACCAGCAGAGCACCTTGAGCAGTACTATCAGTGGCAGCCCGTCCATTAGGAGTGCTCGTTCCGGGCTCCACCCCCTCTATCCACACCACCCCCTATATGAATAATGGTTAGATTCATGCATAGCATGAATCTATCCACGTCCGCCGGGCCCCCCCTATTCATGCGTCTGGCCTCTTTCAGGATGCCGGGCACCTGAATTACAGTGACGGGGGGTGTTTTTTTTTAAGCCATAGGCTCTAATAGGCCTCAAAATAGGGTGGGCTCATCGCGCAGAGCATTGCGCCATGATCCCACCCAGGTGTTACAACAGAGAATGAATCCTGAATTCTCAATCCGGCCAATCGGAAGCATGTCTGAGACCCGTTTTCCAATTGGCCAAAAAGAGAAGAGTCTCAGGAGGAGGGAGGAAATGGAAGCCACCAATGCCCATGGAGAGCAAGGGAAGGGAAGGCTGTGGCTGCTGCTGAGCAAGGGAAGCCGCTGGTGAAACCCGGGAGAAGCGTTGCATAAATGGGGTAAGTCCCACCGACCGGGGGGGTTGCTACTGTTTGCCGCCCCCCCCAAAAAAAAAAAAAAAATTACCACCGGCCGCCACTGAGCACTATAAGTGATTATAAGCTCCTGGGACAACCTCACACATCCCTGGATGCTGATGGACTGGTTTACTGGTGCCATGCCATATTGTGCATGGGCAATGGGGAGTTGGCTGTAAATCATCAGGATGTCACGGCTGGGTCCCAAATTCAAGTGGCGGGGCCAGGGATCCGCAGCCCTAAGAGAAATCAGCTGCAGGGAAGACACCAATGTCCATGGAGAGCAAGGGAAGGGAAAGCTGTGGCCACTGCTGAGCAAGGGAAGCCGCTGGTGAAACCCGGGAGAAGCGCTGCATAAATGGGGTAAGTCCCGCCGACCAACCGGGGGAGTTGCTACTGTTTGCTGCCCCCCCAAAAAAAATAAAAATTACCACCGGCCGCCACTGAGCACTATAAGTGATTATAAGCTCCTGGGACAACCTCACACATCCCTGGATGCTGATGGACTGGTCTACTGGTGCCATGCCATATTGCGCATGGGCAATGGGGAGTTGGCTGTAAATCATCAGGATGTCACGGCTGGGTCCCAAATCCAAGTGGCGGGGCCAGGGATCCGCAGCCCTAAAAGAAATCAGCTGCAGGGAAGACAGCACTGGGCTCCATGGATCATTTTTTTCTAAGTCAGCATGTACAGTATTTGTAGCTGCTGGCTTCTAATTTCTTAAACCAGAAAGAAATTCATATTTAGGCTGCAATTCTTTTATTCACGCACCCAGAGCAGACTGCATGACTACAAGTATATACACTATACAGTATATGCCATGTCTTATCTCAGCTTTACAGCTCCTTTGGCAGGTAAAATAGGTTACATGTATATGTGTCACACTCCCAATATCTATGCATTTTCCATCCCATTTATTTATTTTGTTTCGATTTTATATAAGTGCAAATCTGTCTGTTTAACACATTTTTCCTAATAAGGTCGCCGAAGTTTCCAGCTGATTATGGAATACCTTCCTAATGGTAGTTTGCAGGAATATCTTCCTAAGCACAGGGATATGCTGGAGTTTCATCACCTCCTTCTTTATGCATCCCAAATCTGCAAGGTATGCTTTTTTAAACAAAACCTACAATGTACTGTACAGCTCTGAGATCCTCTAACATCGGTGTGCTTCTTTGCAGTGTTTTTATACCTACAATGCCTTGAAAAAGTATTCATACCCCTTGAATTATTCCACATTTTGTCATGTTACAACCAAAAACGTAAATGTGTTTTATTCTAATTTTATGTAATAGACCAACACAAAGTAGCACATAATTGTGAAGTGGAAGGAAAATGATAAATACCTTTCAAAATTTTTTTCACATAAATATGTGAAAAGTGTGGCGTGCATTTGTATTCAGCCCCCGAGTTAATACTTTGAAGAACCTCCTCTTGCTCCAGTTATAGCTGCAAGTCTTTTTGGGGATGTCACTACCAGCTTTACACATCTAGAGAGTGACATTTTTGCCCCTTCTTCTTTGCAAAACAGCCCAAGCTTTGTCAGATTGGATGGAGAGCGTCTGTGAACAGTGATTTTCAAGTCTTTCCACAAATTCTCAAATGGATTTAGGTCTGGACTTTGGGCCATTCTAACACATGAATATGCTTTGAAATAAACAATTCCATTGTAGCTCTGGCTGTATGTTTAGGGTCGCTGTCCTGCTGGAAGGTGAACCTCCACCCAGTCTCAAGTCTTTTGCAGACTTCTAAGATTGCCCTATATTTTGGCTCCATCTATCTTCCCATCAACTCTGACCAGCTTCCCTGTCCCTGTTGCAGACAGGGTGGTGTTCAGCACGTGGGTGGTTTCTTCAAGTGCTGTTCCTATGTGGACACAACCACTGATGCCCAGCTGTCAATATGGGATCAGTAGCTGTGTCCCAATAGATATGAATGGAACTGCCTACACATGAATGCAAACAACACCTGCGAATCCCATGTGGACAAACACTGCCTTGCATTTATATCTGCTGTGTCTAGAACAAAGACCTTGGACTTGTTGGTGTTCCACATGCCACTAATGTGCAGATACTTGATATAAACTGGATTACAATATTTTATCACTTTTAGTAGTTTTCTTTTGACTATGTTTTTTTTCTGTTAGTATATTACCACAACATTCTATTTTGTTTTCACTGTAAAATTACCATATGCCGGATATAGAAAAAATTCAATATTCTATAGAGAAAGCAAACCTACTACTTTAGCAAATTTCCAGATGGAAATGAGACTGACTGATCTGGGGCAGTTACTGTATGTCTCTATCAGCCTTCATTAAAACACTGATCTGATATGAGAATGGTGCTTGCTACAGCCCAATTTTCACTTTTATTTAGTCTGTGTCTTATAAATGGTCCAGTTCACTTCTTTAAAGGTGAGCAGAAATTGACAGTAACTGCTGCATGATGAGGTCAAAGCAACCTGGTGAGGAAAGATCAACTGCAAAGAGACCACAGACAATACCAGTGGCAGCTGGTGGTATATTTTTTTTTGGGGGGGGGCGGCAGTCTGTCCGCCCCTACACCCCCCCAGTCGGTTGGTCAGTAGCCGAGCACTAACCCAATCTATGGTGCGGGCTTCCTCCAGGTGGTGGTTTCACACTGCGTCTTCCTTCCTCGGCTTCACTGCGGTGCGGCTTCCCCTGCATAACGTCTCCTCCCTCCTCCTCCTCCTAGGCCAATAGGATCACTTCTCTTTTGGCCAATCAGGAAATGGGTCTCAAGACCCGCTTCCTTATTGGCTGGGAGGAGAACCAGTGTGAAAATAGCGAATATTCATTCGCTATTGTCACACAACTGGGTGGGTTCAGGGGAGCAGTGCTCTGCGCCCTGAGCCCAACCTTTTTTGAAGTCTATTAGAGCCTCTAATGGAGCAGCCTGGTGACTAGTCATTTGCCCTCTGCCTGCCTATTTTTGGGTTTCAGCTTTCAGAGTTCATTTCCTCTAACTTGATGTAAAATATGTTGGTCACATTGAAATCACTGTTCCCCTTTACTTTTGTCATGGTGACCCCTACTTTCCTCTGTATCAGGGCATGCTATACCTGGGACTGCAGCGCTACCTGCATCGGGATCTGGCCAGTAGGAATATTCTGGTGGAAAGTGTGAATCACGTTAAAATTGGAGACTTTGGCCTGACAAAAATCCTGCCACAGGATAAAGAATACTACGTGGTTCGAGAAAGAGGACAAAGCCCCATCTTTTGGTAAATTAAAGTAAAAAAATAAATAGATTACAAAGAACCACATGTTTCTTAGAATGTAATACTGAAAGTGTAGTTACCTGCACTGTGTCTGCTAATTCAGCTTGTCTTCTTTGTTCCTGCTATTCTCAGGCATGCCCCTGAATCCCTTGCAGATAATGTTTATTCCCGAGAGTCTGACGTATGGAGTTTTGGGGTCCTTCTGTATGAACTCTTCACCTACTGTGAAAGAAGTTGCAGCCCATCAGCAGTAAGTTCCTGACAAAATGTAAGCCATATCAAAACCCAGAGTATGCAAGTGTAAATAGTCGCTGCATGTACTCACACAGAATCTAGCTGGCTTCTCTCCCTGAATGAGAAGAGCTCAGTGAGGAAGAAACCAGGCAGATCTTGTGTGTTCTGTTTACAAACACACAGAGGTCTGTGCTGTGATTGGCCACAGCCGATCACCAGCTATACTGCCAAAATCATTGGCTGTAACCTGCTGACAGACTCTTGCTGTGGCCAATCACAGCATAGATCAGCAGAGGACATGCATAGCGCGCCCAAGAACCGAGAAGTAAGCTGCGACGTACCTGTACATTGCTTGGCCTGGAGCTGCCACCCTCCCACAGTAAATGTACTGTAGGTGGGCGGCAAGTGGGTAAAGAATTAACCATCACTTCTTCAACACTGTGGAGGGAATTCTGTGCTGCCTCTGCAGTATGTGAGAAATGCAGTTGGATCTATATGTATACAGTAGCCTATGTTGTTCTCTGGTTAATTTTTTATGTATTGCATTTTATATTCTGTATTCCCTTGCCCTTCTGTATTCTGTATTCCCTTGCCCTTCTGTATTCTGTATTCCCTTGCCCTTCTGTATTCTGTATTCACTTGCCCTTCTGTATTCTGTATTCCCTTGCCCTTCCCTTGCCTTTCTTGTGAGGTATTTTCCTGTGGGTTTCTGTAATTCTTCATCCTCTCAAGACACACATTGGGCTAGGAAAGCCAATACTCATTTTTGTCAGCATTAAACACTGCTATATCAAGTCTACCACATTTTATTGTATTGCCAGAAAGTTCTGCATCCAATAAAGTCATTCATGGGTTCTAAATGTTTGGTGAGTTCAGCTATCTGACGAAAACTGTCTGCAGTGATTGTCTCTGCTATATTCAGGCCAGGCATATGGATCACTGGAAAGGATTGATCTTTATTACTGCAGTTGGAGTCAGAATAACTTGACACTTTCTGCTGCAATGCCCCCTTTAACATGGCTTGTGCCTAATTCAGAAAGGCAAACATTTAAGGTCCAACACTTGCTAGATTCGGGTAGTTCATATTTCCGCCACTTTAAGAATTCAAAAAGAATTACCACAAATTTGCAAATAAGCTATCTGGCAGTAATTAAGACAAAATCTGAGTTTATTTACAGAGAGAAGCCAGTGCCCAGAGTGGGGAACAGGTTTTAGGTTGCCAGGACATTGGTGACCGCTGACTTATCCCCTGCCCCATTTAGCTACTGGTTGGGGGGTTCCCTGGCCCAAAGCTTATTGTAAACAAAAGGACAGGGATGCTTGCTGATGTGATTACCCAAATATGGCAATGGCCATACCTGGGTGATGACGGGAATCTTCTGAATGGCAGCTGAAAGGGGCTGGGGAAGCATCTTTAGTTGCCATGACACTGTCAGCTACACAGCTGAAGGCATCTTAGCAAACAATGATGCTGTGCCACTGGGGTTAAACATGCAGTGAACACAGGAGTGTCTCTGGTATTCATACTCCAACCTCAGTAACCACCCCAACCCCCCTATGCCTCTGATAAATTCATGTACCTGTCTATCTTGCTATAGATGCTCTTTTTGAACTCCCCAGGGTATGTGGTGAAAAGAGGTGTTAGTAGCATACATTTACACATCTATGTGGAAGCGACATTGCCTTGTCACGCCCCTCTGTACAATGTGGCACCCATCCAGGGACATGCATGGTAATAAATATGTCTGCCATTGTTCTTCTCCTTTAGATGGGGGATGGTTTTATTAGTATTTTACAGACAAAAGATAATTTGTTTTATTTGCTTTTAGCTCAGGGGAAGTAAAAAGGACACTGCATTTTTGGCAAGATCGGGTATTTTCTGCACTTGCTGAAAATGTTCTTAGCCTGAAAAAAAGAAAACATATGCAGCCATCACATCTAAGAATGGGTAAGCTGCAATATAGTGCATGATATACCTGTCTAGGGCTTAGCTTACTTTAACCTCAACAAAAATCAAATCATGTTTTTAATTTTTCAGTATTGCATGAAGGGCTGTAAATGAGCTGCAGTATAGGGAACCAAGGCTTATTTTTACTCTGTTAAGAAAGTAATTTATATATGCTTGCTTTCCTCAGGAGTACCGTCATATGATGGGACCTCACAATTCCCAGCAAACAGTGTGCGCTCTTGTAGAAATGTTACGAGCTGAGAAAAGACTGCCTTCTCCACCAAACTGTCTTGCACAGGTGAGCTTCTACAATGCTATGCAAGGAGCACTTTGTAGCCCTTTATATATTTTGTTTTTCTATACTGAATCAACAGTTATGTCACAATGAACCCCTTCATGACCGCCCAAAACATTATCGCCCACATACCCGCACGTAGCCATCACTGGGTGGTCGATGTTTATGTGCCGAGAGCATGCAACAGTGGGCACATAGTCACCTATCCTTCCCACCCCCCGGGCATTCAGAACTGTTTAGAGGGATGCAGGGGCGAGCAGGAAGGAGTTAAATAGCCCCCCCCACTTATAATTTTTTTTATCTCTGCTTACCTGGTTTGTCCTTAACCATTTCAGCCCGGAAGGATTTCACACTTTAGGACCAGAGCACTTTTTGCGATTCGGCACTGCATCGCTTTAACTGACAATTGCGCGGTCATGCGAGGTTGTGCCCAAACAAAATTTGCGTCCTTTTTTCCACACAAATAGAGCTTTCTTTTGGTGGTATTTGATCACCTCTGTGTCATTTCTGATCACCACTATAAACAAAAGAAGAGCGACAATTTTGCAATAAAACACAAATTTCTTACTTTTTGCTAAAATACAAATCCAAAAAAAAATATAAAAAAACATTTTTTTTTCATCGGTTTTGGTCGATTTATATTCTTCCTCATATTTTTGGTAAAAAAAATTGCAATCTGCGTTTATTGATTGGTTTGTGCAAAAGTTGCCGCGTTTACGGATGATGAGAATTCATTTATGGGGTTTTTATTTATTTATTTTTTTTTTACTAGTAATGGTGGTAATCTGCAATTTTTAGCAGTACTGCGATATTGCAGCAGACATGTCGGACCCTTTTGACACTTTTTTGGGACTATTGGCATTTATACAGCGATCAGTGCTATAAAAATGCACTGATTGCTGTGTAAATGCCATTGGCAGTGAAGGGGTTAACCTGCAGGGAGTTAACTGTGTTCCCTCACTGTGTTCTAACTGTATTGGTGCTGGGCTGGCAGGGGGAGGGGAGTGATCACAGCTTCCATATACAGGAAGCATTTGATCACAGCCCTTCCCCCTCTATGAGAACGGAGATCCGGACCTCCGTTCTTTCACTGTGGGAGGGCCATCGCGGGTAGCCGTCGGCGATTGAGTCCGCCCTACCCGCTCCCTGGCCCCCCCCCCCCGGAACACAGTGAGCTTGTGAGCGCGCCTCCATCGGCGCGTGCACGCCACAGTGCGGGATCTCGCAGCCACCGTCATATGACGGTGGTTTGCGATGTCCAACCACTTTGTCGCCGTCAGACGCCGGTCGGCAGTCGGCAAGTGGTTAAAGGCTAACTTCACCTTTGGAACATATTACATGTTCCACCTGTATTTAGGGTGGAACATGTAACATGTTCCAGCTCCTGCCTAGGGGACGGACGACAGTGTCCCTCCTCCCTAGTCCCCCTCTCCTCCGTCCTCGACCTTGTACAATGTACAAGGTGGGATTTATGTCCACCTTGTACATTATACAAGGTTTCCACTTCAATCGGAAATTGGTGAACGGCTGACGGCTGGCCGCAGACTGCCGCTGTTTCACCAACCTGTAGCGTTTGGTGGCAGTATACTGCCACCGACGCTCTAGGGCGTGACACCGCACGTGCGCGGCTACCTCCGCGCGAGTGTTCGAGTGACACAAGGCCCCCCCCCCCCGGTCCCTCGCCCATCCCGCCTGAGTTAGCGGCTGCCGATGGGCGCTACCGGG
>BLSH010276289.1:438224-448273 GCA_018402905.1 Glandirana rugosa | reverse complement strand
AGAAAAAAAATGCACCCAGGCAATGTTTCAACAACATTGCCAAACAGAAAGGTAAAAAGAAACAATGCTTCTTTTTGTATCTTTCTGTTTCTTCATCTACAGATCAAGGGGATGAACTTTGATCTGCAGATGAAGTCAGTTTAAAGCAACCTGTCAAGTAAAAAATGTTTTTGTTTATTTTATTAAATGTTCCTCTGTTTTAACCTCTTATTAACCCTTAATTTACTCTAAATAGCCTTAATTAACTCCTTATCCTCCTTCTCCATTTGAATATTATTTTCCTGCTGATTTTTTTTTTATTCACTTCTATTTTATAAACTATTCATAATTAAAATGTTTTTTTTTTTTTGTTTGCTTTGTTCATTAATATTTGTACAGCTTACACATATATTTACACGTTTCACATTGAAAAAAGCGCAAAAGTAAAAAAAAAAATGTATTTCATTTGTAAATAACTGTTTAATGCTTTGTAGCATTGCTGACAGCTGAAGTGTAAACAAAACAGTTGTGGTAGGTATCAGTAATTGGTATCGGCGAGTAAAAAAAGTATTGGTGCTCGTTGTAAAAAAGTTTTGCGTGTAAATATTTTATCTTCTGCAAGGAAGCACAAATGATGATAGTGCCAGTAATAAAAGCGCTGACACTTAGCTTTTGCCATTTTCCATTTTTAAACCTCCATTCAAAGGGACCATGTTGAGTAGGCCTAGTTATAACTCAATGAAGCTCACAAAGAGAACACGTTGGAAACCACTGCTTTGGATCTTGTAAAGCTGGTCTTTGATGCAGATTACTGCACATAATAAATCAAATGCTGAATAACAATGCAGCTTGCACTATTTTATGTCATTAATGCCGTGCTTACTATAAAAGTTCTACTCATATAAAACTTGTCCTTTCACTCCAGGTACATAAGATGATGCTGTCTTGTTGGTCCTTCGTCCCTTCTGAGAGGCCTTCATTTAGTGTTCTGGAACACCAATGTGAGCAATTAAGGAAGATGATCCAAAGTGGGTCCTGCAGCTGAATAAACAACAGATTTTCAGATCTGCACAATTTTAATAACTTTTATTATAACTTAATACCTTATAGACTGAATTCTGCTTAAGCTTTCATTCACAGTCATTATTCCAATAAGCCACTCACATCAACCATTTTTTATATGTCTATTTTCTCAAACACATAAATAAAGTTAATCTTTATTGGATACTTATGGGTGCTGTAAAATACTTTCAATGAGAAAGAGAAAAACAAAAGCAATGGGCTTTCAGCATATTTAAATGGATTTTCTGCTGCATCTATGAATTATTTTGTTTTAATTATTAAAAGATGAGGTATTCATGTTATCACTCACTCTTACAGACCCCTTGCTTTTGTTTTTACTGTCAGTTGGGGGGTTGGAACTAAAAACAATTGCATCATTGATTATGGCCTTTCAAAGACCTATATATCTCTGCTTACTGGCATGTTTTAAGCCAGTGAGGTTTAAAGTAAAGCAAGCCATAGATGTATCAGTAGGAACGAGCTGAATTTCAATCTGTAAGTGGCTGTCCCCATCCGATAGAAATTGATCATAGATTGACGTCTGTTGCACAGAGACGCTGGAAAACGTTTGTTGAACAGTGGCTGCATAGCCACTGATCATTGTATGCTGACAGCGGAGGGTTCTGCTATCAGAATACAATGTACCTGCAGGTGGGACTCCTTCATTCACCTTGCTTGTATGGGTGGAGGAATGTATTAATTTGTTTTTTTTTGTTCAGCTCACTGGCTGAATGAAAAAAGGCAATCCATCTATAGCCAGCTTTAGTGATATTCAAATGGAGTAAGGGAAGTGGAAAATATCTGAATGGCAGATTTTAAGGAATTGTTTTAAGGAAAGTCTGGAGAAGGGATAATGAGGGGTGTGCTGTATCAAAAATGTGGGCATGGCTACATATTGCTGAATAATGGGCATGGTTTTAGGGGGAATGCTTAAAACGTCTGAAACTAATAACAGCATACTGTACACCACACACTTGTTGCATAGTTTTTGTACCTACAAAATACTCTAATTACTGTAACACAAGTTTTATAAGTTTTATACTTCGCTAAATAAAGGTTTTCTTTTCTGATTGATCTCTCCTGATCAATGATATATATCAAAATATAATAATAATATAGTTGACAACCCATTTGATCGATATGATATACACAGGGAAGTTGATTTTGATTGTAAGTTGGATTATGCAGTTGTGATTTATCAAGCGTGTATCCTTTTGTACCCAACAATCTCATACACAAACTTTTTTTTTTCTGCCCTGAACACTCCTAACCATAACAACTCAGTTTGATTGGATCCAATCTAAATAAAGTCTAAAGTCCATTGCAAGGGAAGTTATGGCTATTCTATTGTTGCACATTGATCGCATAATAAAATCAATGTGTGTATGGCCTCCATTACAGACACATAAACTTACAGGATAAACTATCATTTTGAAATATTCTTCCATTACATATGTTTTTTTTTTCTGTCTGAGCCTACCTTAACCACTTTCCCTATTACCCCTCTACACCCCCTATGGACCAGAGCAGTTTTTACATATCTGCTATGGACCTGTTTATTCAACAATAACTGTGTAATTACTCAAGATAATAAAGTAATACATATATTATTTTTGAAAGTGATTCTAAAGGCTCGTTTTTTTAAAATATCAAACATGTTATACTTACCTGCTTAGTGCACTGGTTTTGCACAGAGCAATCCCAATCTTTCTATTCAAGCTGCTTGCTCTGGGTGCACTCGGAAGTGTCCACTCCCAAGCCAACGCTACTGAGACAGAGCATGGTTCAGTGCTGCCCCCTCTCTCTCATCACTGGCTGTGAGCCAATGGCTCCTGCTGCTGCTTCTCGGTCCAATTAGGAGAGAGAAAAAGCCAAGAGAGCTGCTGCTGTCGTGCACATAACTGGATCAGGATCCGGCTCAAGTAAGTATATAATTGGGGCTGGTAGGGGAGCTGCATGTAGAAGGTTTTTTACCTTATTGCATGGAATGTTTTAAAATTAAAGTACTTTTTACACCCCGTTGCAGTTTAGCAAAGCAGATCTGAGTTTTGCAATCTTAACACAATAAGTTCAGTGAAGATTTCCTGCAATGATCCAATCATGTGACAAACAAATTCCTGTATTTATTTCATCTGCACATGATTTGATGATTGAATTTGAATATTTACACTATTTGTTTATTTACCCCTTTAGTAAATCAGCCCAAATGTCTTGCAAGTGGAGACAGAGAAAACAATAAAAACACTTTTTATTAGAGTAGACAAGGGTTAAAGTCTCTGTCAGGGTTTTATTGCTATGTTTCCCTTATTTCTAGTTTTGATATCACCAGGACAGAAAGGAGGAATCTCACCAAAGGGTACATAGACAGTAATGAAAATGTAAAAGAGGTTTTATCTCTCCATCACCGAGGAAAAAAAAGGTTTTGACCAGATTCAGGCTTTAAAAGTGACTTTGTAACTTTAAAGCTGAAGTTTAGGTATGGCAGTTTTACCATAGTTACGATGGTCCAGCTAGGACCAAAGTAAGTATGTATTTGCCATATCTGTGGGAGCCCCCTGAGAAAATGCTAAGTGTTTCCTGAATGGCGCCCATGGTGTGAGAGTGAACCCCTGTATTTGCCAGGGCACCCGCTCAGCATGGGGCCCAGAAGCTAGCAGCAATCAATATAGTTAGCAATGCCTACTACAGTGATCTACAGCTTTAGTGGGGGATCCCACAAGCACATACTGTAGATACAGTGGAACCTTGGATTACAAGCATAATTCGTTCCAGAAGAATGCTTAATACACAACCAATCCGCGCCAAAGATAAAAATATGTAGAATTCACAAAAAAGAAAATCCAAAAAAACTCCCAACCAAAAGGGACTAATGACAGGTTATCATGAGGATGAGAATGCTTTTAATATATAGCACTCGTATATCAAAGCAAGTTACCCCATAGGAAACAAAGGAAACTCAGAGAATTCCTTCCACAGTGACTGCTTTTCTATGCAGTACTGTATGTGGCCAAAGGAGCAGGGGCGCTGGTGTATGTAATACCGCATGTGGCCAGAGGTGCGGGGGTGCTGGTGAGGCTCGGATACTCTCGGACAAACTCGGAGATGATCTGAAACACTCGGGAATGTTGACGTTTTCGGGTGCTCCGAGTGACTCCGAGGTCCTCCAAACCTCACCAGCGCCCCCGCACCTCTGCCCATATGCGGTATTGCATGCACAGAGGCCTAAATCCTGCTCGTATTGCGAGACATCGCTTGCAATCCGAGTCAGGATTTTTAAAAAATAAAAGCTCGTATTGCGAAATGCTTTTTAACTGCGCTACTCGCAGTCCGAGGTTTTACTGTACTTGCATTGGTCCAAACTGGATCAATGTAGCTACCATATGTATAAATTGCCATACCTGGAGGTATAAAGTGCTGGCGCTATCTACAGCCAAATCCCGTTTTGGAAAGAACAATGCTCTAACACTTTCTTGTAGTGATAGAGCTTGCCTGCCCCCTTCTTGCCTTGCACACATTCCCAATGCCCAAAGAGGCAACTCCATCATAGTGACGGGCCAATAATGGGCCAGTGTTGGCGAGATGAAAGTGGATAAATTATGACACTACACAGAAGCCTGCACCTTGTAAAGGTATTGGTTATTCTTCTAAAGCGACAATCACTTTGATTAAAAATAAACACTTATAATATATAGACATAAGGATACCAATGCATACTAGCCTCACCAAAATAATTCCAGGCCAATTATAAGTTCATTTCATACACTAGAATCGTTTATTATTTTTAATTTTTTTTTAAACACATATACATAAATAGAATTTAGAGAAAGAACAGATATAGTGATGGAGCTAGGAGAAAATAAATGAAGATCAGGTGACAAAAATAACCTGAGAATTTGCATTGCTATAACATACAGTTCACATTCTCCAGTTATTGCATTTTTTTTCTTGTAATTTTTTTAATTTGTTTTCTGATTCTGGTTGATAAGCAATATTGAAAGCCTTTGCTAAGCAGGAACTCTATTCTAAATACAAAACAGGGTATATTTTAAAAAAAAGAGTAACTTATAAAAACAGTCAACACCTTAATTACTGGTTTACTTGTAATGCCCAATAAAAAGGTGTTTGCCCTCAAAAAAGTTTGTACTTTTTTCCAAAATGATATTTGCTCATATATTAATTGCCCAGATACAAAGCCTACTTAAATTCGTTTTTCCATATACTTAAAGAGACTCTGTCAACTTCAAAAAATGCAGGTGAAAGTGCAGAAAAATCTAGTATTTTAAATGTTTATGTATAGTGTTTTTCCTTTCTTTAAACACATTATTTCTTTCACTTGCAATGTACCTCTGAACTTGTTAAGGAATTGCTACTCTAGAAAGTATCAGCTCTCTAGCAGAGTCCCCCTTGCACATCATAGCCCTCTAGTTTTGCGAGAGATCTCTATGCTGGCCCTTCACCCCTCTACAAAACATTTATGAAGCTGCTAGGGGTTGAACAAAGTGAAATACTATAGAGTGTCACTTGAGTAATAACTGTGTTTGCTCAGGCAGTGGCGGCCTGTCCATAAGGGGCGCACGGGGCACCGCCCCCTCATCCATGCGTCCGGCCCCCCAATCTGCATGCAGGGTGCTGGATGCATGGATTCTAATGTTTTTTTTTTTTAAGCACGTGATTGGAGCCAGAGGCTCTAATAGGCTTCAAAAAAGCCCTGAGCCCACCCAGTTGTGTGACAATAGCGAATGAATATTTGCTGTTGTCACACTGATCCTCCTCCCGGCCAATCAGGAAGCAGGTCCTAAGACCCAGCACCCTATTGGCTGAAAGGACAGGTGAGGAAGAGGCTCACGGCAGAAGCTGCCGTGATGCAGAGGAGGTGCGATGGAAGCCGCTGCCCATAGGAACGCTGCTCGCCTGCGACCTAGATGGTGTAAGTGCGGGGATGGATGATAGAGCGACCAACCGCCCGCCCGTGAGGGGTATTTGGGGGGGGCAGGTGACCTGAGCGACTGACAGTGTGGGGGGTTGGGGTGTGCCGCTGGTCGACTGGGGGGGGGTGCTTGTTTGATGCCCCCAATGAAAAAAAAAAAACACCAGCTGCCACTGGTCTACTGGGGCTGTTAACATCACATCCAAGATGCTGACATCCAGCAGTCCAGCAGCAGTTTCATCACTTTCTGTCCCAGTTACAGCCTGTCAAATGGGGGGAGGGGGGTTACTGAAACTGGAGCACACAGAATCTGGTGCAGCTCTGCATAGAAACCAATCATCTTCCATGTTTTATTGTCAAAGCTTAATTGAACAAGCTGAAGTTAGAAGCTGATTGGTTACTATTCACAGCTGCATCAGATTCTATGTGCTCCAGTTTTAGAAAATCTCCCCCTATGTGTCACCAGAAGTCAGGGTACATCTCCCAAATGGTGAAACGGACAGCAATAAAAAAAATCTTAAACACCTTTCCTCACTCTGCTAAAAAGGTCTTGTTAGTACTAAGTTTTATTGATATGTATCCCTGTAAGAGACACATCTTTCTGCTACCAGTCACAGAAAAAAGGGGAGGTACTAATCCCTACCCACTTGATCCACAAAACTTTTATCTGGAGTTGGGCCTTAAGATTTCATGTATATACAAGTATTCTATTTATTTGCAGCTGTACTTGGCAACACAGCTCATATTTGTGGGGTGAGATGCTCACACATAGATTTTTCTGACCACTATAATGAATTATCCTTTTATAATTTATAATTTGCACACAGGGGAAATTTACTCTGTACATGTATGGCTCATGTATGGCTGTACAGAGTACATTTCACCTGTTGTGGCACCGGGGAACAACAGCTGCTGTGTAATTTTGCCTATAGTCATGCATTGCAGAATACTCTGTGTGTGGCAATACATGCATAACCACTGGCATTCATGTTTGCATGTGCACACATATGGGTGTATTTTTGCAAAATGTTGCATTCAGAAAAATACACCCATAGGAGAGAGCGCAAAGTGTAATCTGTAATGCATATCCATGGGCATAATTTTGCTGCAGCTGTGGTTCCTGGGCACCACAATAATAGGTCCTGATTTATGGCAAGAGCCCTAAAAAAAAAAGAAAAAAAAAAGAAATATTAGAATATTTGTAAAGAAGGAAAAATCAAAAGAGGACAAGTCCTAATGCCAATTGACTTGTATCTGATATTATTTATGTTTGTTGTATAACAGTATGCTCCATATATAGTATGAATACATTGAACACACTGGAGTTGATTTTAAAGAGAGAAATTGACTGTTCACTTTACAAGGGAATTTTCCCCATAGAGTAATGATGCTCCGATGTCTTCCATCAGCTAATCAATCAAAAGTGCTGTTTTTTTCTATTTTCCTTGCACATAATTGTGTATTCTTCGTAGGGTGAAAGTTTAACACATTCACTAAGCTCCGGGGCTAATTCCCGTGCAAACAGTCTATTTCCCTTTAGTAAATCAATCACATGATAACCAGTCAGAACATGACTGCTATAACTATATTGCTGAAGCAGGGAGAAAGGCATGACAATAAATCAGGTGTGAGTATTGTTTTGTATATTAGATGAGCATCAGAGTTTCACATAGAAAACAGAAGTTCACTACAATTAATCTAAATGTTATCTGTGCTTGCTGTGCAGACTTCTTGAATACAAAAAAGAAAAACTAATTTTAGCAGAATTTCATGAGCTCATTCTTGGTGCAGCCCCTTTGGCAGCAGGATAAAGCTGGTCCTGCACTTCTCTTCATCCGCAGACCAACACCTTGCTGTTCCTCAGGAACAAGTGGATCATAGAGGGCACCATGGAGCTGCTCCATTGTTGGGTCATCTTTCTGCAGGGAACTGTAAGGGGGATTCGGTGCCATGTGGCTCTCTGCATACAGTGAGTTCAGTCGATCTGGATCCTCCAAGGAAGCTCTGTTTAGCCAGTCCAAAAAGTCACCTAATAAGAAATTAAGGCAACAACGTGTAATTAAAATTGTCACTGTGAAAAAAGTCCTGCTACATATGAGGTAGACGCACACATAGCCCCCTGCTCTCTCCTCACAGGATTTGACTGACAGCAGCGGGGACCATTTCAGAGTCCCCTGTTAGATCACAAAGAGAGAGCAGTGGCACAGCAGATGGGGACAGCACTGGATTGTAAGAGAAGTCAGGAAAGTGTTTGGGGGGACAGCTATAGGAAGGTTTTTTACCTTCATGTAGAGAATGCATTAAAGCGTTTGTTAACCCCCCAAAAAAATGCTGCCCCTGTCTCTTTAATGTGCAATTAGCAGCATGGTGCTTTTGCTTTTTAAATTATCCCTCTCTATGCCCTAAAATAGCTGTTTGATAATGCCAGGTCATGAGTGCTGACTCCCCTTGTATATAGCTTATCTTGAGAGCCCCATGGTCTATGCAGGCTATGTCAATCCCAGCTCTCCCATCTCCTGTGTGCCTGTCTTCAACTTCCCCCTCTTCCTCTCATAGCTTCTCCTCTCTGCTCTCATAATTAACTCTAAAAGCTTATATTTCCTCCTATTTCTTCCTTAGAAGAAGAAGTTCACCCGAGTCAGTGTTCTATCAGAAATATTCTTATCTACTGTATATAGATAACACAGCACTGCTTTGTCTCTCCAGCTGACTTCAGCAGCAGTGCTCAGCCCCTCCCTCAGGAACTCTGAGCTGAGAGAGAAAAGCAGAGGTGTAACTAGAACCTTCAGGGTCCCGGTGCAAGAAATTATGAAGGGCCCCCTTGACCCCTGTCCAGGGCCTTTATCTCTTCCCACTGATCCTGGGGCCCTTTACTCCTATCGCGTGTCCCCTTATTACAGTACCGCAGCGGGATCCTTTCACAAGTTCTGCAGCAGGCCTTCCCATGATGGTGAAATGCCAGGGTCCGGTCACAATTGCAACCTTTGCAATCCTGATAGTTCCCTCACTGTTGTCAGTAGTTTTTAATTTTTATTTTAATTTTATTATTTTTTTACCATTTAATTTTATTGATTTTACAGTTTTATCTTTACACTTTTTTCGATTTTTTTTTTAGGAGCTCTGTTGGGGGGCTCTGATGAGATATCAGGGGTCTAAACAAACCTCAGCCCTCAATCTCCATCTGTGTAGCCTCAGCTGCACAGAATGAATGGACAGGAATAGCTGTGCACCGAGCCTCCCATTCATTCAGAAATGGAAGTATAGTAAAAACAGTTTAATATGCTTCAGTTATGAATGAACCAATTGGTACCAATCACTGACTCTGTCCTTTCAGAAAAGGAAGGAGCCAGTAAATTACAAATTTACCGACCCGTTCCCATCTCTCTATCATGACACATCTTCTACAGCAGCTGGCAGGAGAGAGGAGGGGGGAAGACAGCAGCTCTGTGAGGGAGACCAGGGAAGCACACAGGGACTCTGGGAACAGCAGAAGACAAGTAACCAGGATAGAAGAAAATGGAAGAGATTGGTTTGCCCCCGCCATCCCTCCTATTCAGGTGTACTAGGGAGGCACATGGGCCCTGGTTGCAATTGCAACCCCTGCAACCCCTGTAGTTACGCCCCTGGAGAAAAGCTGGAAAACGACAACTGATCCTAGTAAGAAGGTGTGTTATCTATACAGAGAAGTATATATATGTTATAACACAGGCACAGGGCAACTTCTTGTTATAATACAGAGCGGATGGGAAGGTCCCCGCATTGATGTCCCCAACGTCCCCAACGTTAACGTTGGTCCCGGGTACACGGAGGGATCATGTGGACTTATCCTCCCTACCGCCCCCGTTTGGTTAGAGAAGGTAAAAGAAGATAGGACCAATGAACAGAAGACGACAAGGGTCTCAGGGACACACGAAGGGACCAGAGGGAGTGTCTCGACGACAGAAGGGGGGAGGAGAGAGGACGGTCGACGACATCTTCTACACAGTACTATCTCTCTACCCTTGCCCAGCCATTTAAACATTAAATGACCGAGGAAGGAAAAGACTTTCCTGTCTCAGTCACTAACCATGGTTAACCAAGT
>BLSH010276289.1:427354-438214 GCA_018402905.1 Glandirana rugosa | reverse complement strand
GCCCCTCCCTCAGGAACTCTGAGCTGAGAGAGAAAAGCTGAAAAACGACAACTGATCCTAGTAAGAAGGTGTGTTATCTATACAGAGAAGTATATATATGTTATAACACAGGCACAGGGCAACTTCTTGTTATAATACAGAGCGGATGGGAACTTTTTATACAAGTGGCTTAACAAACACTTTAAGGTTAAAAACCTGTTTGAGTTTAGAATCTCTATTTAACCACTTCCTTACTGGGCACTTAAACCCCCCTCCTGCCCAGACCAATTTTTGTCTTTCAGCGCTGTCGCATTTTGAATGAGAATTGCGCGTTCATGCGACGTTGTACCCAAACTAAATTTATATCATTTTTTTCCCCACAAATAGTTTTTTTTTTGGTGGTATTTGATCCCCTCTGCGTGAATTCTGATTGCCGCTATAAACAAACAAAGAGAGATGATTTTGAAAAAAACCCAATATTTTTTCCTTTTTGCTATAATAAATATCCAAAAAAATTAAAAAATAAAAATGATTCAACGGTTTTGGCCGATATATATTCTTCTAAATATTTTTGGTAAAAAAAAATCGCAATCGACGTATATTGCTTGGTTTGCACAAAAGTTACCGCGTCTACAAACTATGGGAATTGATTTATGGCGTTTTTATTATTTTTTTTTTTTTACTAGTAATGGCGGTGATCTGCGATTTTTATCGGGACTGCGATATTGGGGCGGTTATGTCGGACTTTTTTGACACTTTTTTTGTGACCAATGACATTTATACAGCGATCAGAAATTTAAATGTCCACTGATTACTATATAAATGACATTGGCAGGGAAGGGGTTAACCTGTAGGGGGAAGTGAAGGGGTTAACAATGTTCCCTGGGTGTGTTCTAACTGTGGGGGGGGCGGGGCTGGTTGGGACATAACAGATCTAACTGATCCCAGTGACAGGGATCAGTAGATCTGGTATGTCCCCTGTCACAGAACTGAGAACCGCCGTGTTTACAACGGCGGTTCCCCGTTCTGCAGGTCTGACAGGGAATCGCGGGTCTCGGGCGGACATCGAGTCCGCCCGACCCGCGGGCATGGCCACGCAGCGTGCCGCGGGCGCGCGCCGCCACCTGTGAGTGCGCGCCAGGAGCGCGCACATGGCCAGGACGTCCATAGACGTCCACCCGGCATTTCAGATCCGCGCTGGAGCCGTACTTTGGCTATAGCGCGGATCTGGACGGGTTAAATCCCTTTTAATTGTGCCAAATATGATGGTTAGCTGTTAAAGCAATAAACTGAAAAAAAATCATAGTATTTAAAGTGGTTCTAAAGTCTAAACATTTTTTACCTTAATGCATTGCAATGTTTAGGGATCGATTTTTGCCCTTCGCCCCCCTTATACTTTCCTTAGCCCTCATTTTATCCAGCGCCATTCACGTCTGCAGCTGTTCTCTCCCCTCACCTCTGTGTCTCACTGACTTTGCTGGGGCACTGGGAGCCATTGCTCCCAGTGCTGTCAATCAAAGCTAGTGACGTGGGAGGTGGGGCCGAGTCCTGCTGTCTGTGCCATTGGACACAGCTGTAGGGCTGGGGAGTGAACATTCACAAGTGCCCCCATGGAAAGCGGCTTACCGTGGGGGCACTGGGCAGAGAGGGGACCCAAGAAGAGAAGGTTTGGGGCCGCTCTGTGCAATTCCATTGCACAGAGTGGGTAAGTATAGAGATGTGTGTTGTTTAACCTGTTGCCAACCGCCCCACGCACAGTATCTCACAAAAGTGAGTACACCCCTCACATTTTTGTAAATATTCTATCTTCTCATGTGACAACACTGAAGAAATTACACTTTGCTGCAATGTAAAGTAGTGAGTGTACAGCTTGTATAACAGTGTAAATTTGCTGTCCCCACAAAATAGCTCAACACACAGCCATTAATGTCTAAACTGCTGGCAACAAAAATGAGTACACCAATGTGCAAATTGGGCCCAATTAGCCATTTTCCCTCCCCGGTGTCATGTGACAAAGTCTCAGGTGTGAATGGGGAGCAGGTGTGTTAAATTTCGTGTTATCACTCTCACTCTCTCATACTGGTCACTGGAATTTCAACATGGCACCTCATGGCAAAGAACTCTCTGAGGATCTGAAAAAAATAATTTTTGCTCTTCATAAAGATAGCCTAGGCTATAAGAAGATTGTCAAGACCCTGAAACTGAGCTGCAGCACGGTGGCCAAGACCATACAACGGTTTAACAGGACAGGTTCCACTCAGAACAGGCCTCACCATGGTCTCTTCTAAAGATGATGCACAAGAAAGCCCACAAACAGTTTGCTAAAGACAAGCTAACTAAGGACATGGATTTCTGGGACCATGTCCTGTGGTCTGATGAGACCAAGATAAACTTATTTGGTTCAGATGGTGTCACGTGTGTGTGGCAGCAATCAGGTGAGGAGTACAAAGACAAGTGTGTCTTGCCTACAGCCAAGCATGGTGGTGGGAGTGTCATAGTCTGAGGCTGCATGAGTGCTGCCGGCACTGGGGAGCTACAGTTCATTGAGGGAACCATGAATACCAACATACTGAAACAGAGCATGATCTCCTCCCTTCGTAGACTGGTTTGCAGGGCAGTATTTCAACATGATAACGACCCCAAACACACCTCCTAGACGACCACTGCCTTGCTAAGGAAGCTGAGGGTGAAGGTGATGGACTGACCAACAATGTCTCCAGACCTAAACCCTATTGAGCATCTGTGGGGCATTCTCAAATAGAAGGCGGAGGAGCGCAAGGTCTCTAACATCCACCAGCTCCGTGATGTCGTCATGGAGGAGTGGAAGAGGACTCCAGTGGCAACTTGTGAAGCTCTGGTGAACTCCATGCCCAAGAGGGTTAAGGCAGTGCTGGACCATAATGGTGGCCACACAAAATATTGACACTTTGGGCCTAATTTGGACATTTTCACTTAGGGGTGTACTCACTTTTGTTGCCAGTGGTTTGACATTAACAACTTGCCGACCACAGCGTGACGGGGGCAATGTGGCTCGATATCGCAAACCGCCGTCACCTGATGGCGGCTGCAATAACTAGCATTGTGAGCGCACTCACTGTGTCCGGGGGGGGGGGCAGGGAACGGGTAGGGCGAACACCGGCTACCCACGATGGCCTCCCCGCAGTGAAAGAATGGAATGTAAACACGGATCTCCGTTCTGACAGAGGGAGAAGGGCTGTGATCACAGCCTTCCTGTACATGGAAGCCGTGATCATTCCCCTCCCGCTGCCAGCTCAGCCCCCATACAGTTAGAACACACCTAAGGAACACAGTTAACCCTTAGATCGCCCCCTCCAGGTTAACCCCTTCACTGCCATTGACATTTACACAGTAATCAGTGCATTTTTATAACACTGATCGCTGTATAAGTGCCATTGGTCCCAAAAAAAGTGTCAACATGGTCCGACATGTCCACCACAATATTGCAGTATCGCTAAAAATTGCAGATTGCCGCCATTACTAGTAAAATAAATAAATAAATAAAAACCCTAGAAATGAATTCTCATCATCCGTAAACGTGGCAACTTTTGCGCAAACCACTCAATAAGCGCCAATTGTGATTTTTTTTTAACCAAAAATATGAGAAAGAATATAAATCGGCCAAAACCGATGAAAAAAAATGTTTTTTAAGATTTCTTTTTTGGATTTGGATTTTAGCAAAAAGTAAGAAAAACTGTTTTTTTTTGCAAAATTGTCACTCTTTTTTTATTTATAGCGGCGATCAGAAATGATGCAAAGGGGATCAAATACCACCAAAAGAAAGCTCTATTTGTGGGGAAATTTCGTTTGGGTACAGCGTCACACGACCGCGCAATTGTCAGTTAAAGTGACGCAGTGTCGAATCGCAAAAAGTGCTCTGGTCCTAAAATGTGAAATCCTTCCGGGGCTGAAGTGGTTAATGTCTGTGTGTTGAGTTATTTTGAGGGGACAGCAAATTTACACTGTTATACAAGCTGTACACTTACTGCTTTACATTGTAGCAAAGTGCCATTTAGCGTTGTCACATGAAAAGGTATAAAATATTCACAAAAATGTGAGGGGTGTACTCACTTTTGTGAGATTCTGTATATGTACTGCGGGGCAGCGGCTCATACAGGCAAAATCACATACCTGTACATGATTCTTTCCTCCGGGTTTGCGGCGCTCACGCGCGCCACTGGCGTCCATCTCCCTGGAGCACACAGCAGGAGCCAATCAGCGGGTCCGGCACATCTGATTTTCTCTGGGACCCACCGATCGCTCCTGACAGAGGCAGGGAAGATAGAGATTCTGTTTTTCTGCTAAGCAGGAACACGGATCTCTGTCTTCCCACAGTACAAGCACCCCCCCCCCCACACAGTTAAAAAGCACTCCCTAGGGGCACATTTAACCCTTTAATCGCCCCTGGTGTTAACCCCTTCACTGCCAGTGACAGTGTTTTTTTTTTTATCACTGATCACTGTATTGGTGTCACTGGTCCCCAAAAAGTGTCACTTAGTGTCTTGTCTGCCACAATGTTGCAGTCCCACTATAAGTTGCTGATCACTGCCATTTCTAATTAAAAAAAAAATAAATTAATAAAAATTCCATAAAAATATCCCATGGTTTGTAGACGCTATAACTTTTGCACAAACCAATCAATATATGCTTATTGGTATTTTATTACCAAAAACATGTAGCAGACTACATATTGGCCTAAACTAATTTTTTTTTATTGGATGTGTTTTATAGCAGAAAGTAAAAAATAATGTTTTTTTTTCAAAATTGTCGGTCTTTTTTTTGTTTATAGTGCAAAAAATAAAAACCCCAGAGGTGATGAAATACCACCAAAAGAAAGCTCTATTTGTGGGAAAAAATGACATAAATTTTACTTGGGTACAACGTCACATGACCGCACAATTGTCAGTTAAGGTAATGCACTGCCATATCGCAAAGAATGGCCTGGTCATGAGGGGGGGATAAAGCTTCTGGAGCTGAAGTGGTTAAAAAGGAAAAAAAAAACATTTCCTTTACAATCACTTTAATCTGTACTGTCTTTGTAGTTCATGTCACTATATTGTACATAGTTAGTTTGGTGAGGCATGGATCAATGTAACTATGCACATACCATACCTGTAGGATCCCTCCAGAAGATAGACGCCATTTAGAGAATGTTGCATTTTCTCAAGGAATTCAAAGCATTGTTTGATAGGACGAGGTAGAGAGGTGTCCCCACTTCATTCAATCTGAGAATGCTAACAATGCATTGAGAAAATGAAAATCATTCTCTGAATGGTGTCCATGTTTAAGTTGGAAAGGGCTAGGCCACAGCTTTAATAAATTCCAGCATAACAACGTAATCAGTGTCAGTTACAATGTGAGCACACATGAGCAGTAAATTGACATAGTCCTTACCATGAGTGCCAGACAACCATTAGGGCAGGTTCACACTGCTGCGACTTGCGCTCCGACTTGTGTCGCCCCAAGTTGCTTGACATCAGAAATTTCATTGGAATGAATGAGAGAGGTCTTAATGTATGCTACTGAAGTCACTCCGACTTCAAAAAATGTTCCTGTACTACTTCAAGACAACTTCTATACGACTTGTGCCCATAGAATTCAATGGGAGTCGTCTTGAAGTCGGATCCCCATCTATATTGAAGCGACTTTACAGTAAAAAGAAAAGAATTTACCAAGGTACTCCCCACGAATTACCCAGACAACCCCTTCCCTCCCTTCTCTGATTGGCCACAGACAAAGTCGCCCGGCATAGTCGAGTTTGAAGTTGCCTTGAATTTGCCTTGAAGTTGCCTGGCAAAGTCGCCCCTGAAGTCAGAACGCCTATGTGTGAACCGGCCCTTAGACTGACCCAGATTCCACACGGGGGCATAGCCAATTAAGGCAACATTCAGGTAGTGCCCCATCATCCTGTACCTAGGTAGGCAATCACCTAGGTCCTGGGTAGGCAACCTGGGGCCCTCCAGCTGTTGCAGAACTACAAGTCCCATCATGCATCTGGGAGTAATTGTAACTGCCAGTCTTGCAATGCCTCATGGGAAATGTAGTTCCGCAACAGCTGGAGGGCTACTGGTTGCCTACCACTGACCTAGGTGCTACATTAGCATAGATGCTTATGTCCCCATCCAATTGCTTCCATCAGTCAAGACCCCCATTACCCTAGGGGCTTAATGGGCCTTCATCATGCTTCATGATGACAGCCGCAGACAGAATAGTCTATAGCGATTTTCAGACTTAAAGTCACTTTGCTTATTTAGGGCAGCCATTACAAATACCCAGTAATTCCAATTATGAGGAAGTATGTGAGCTCCTCCCAACATGCTTTGCTCAGGCCTGAGTGGCCAATTGGCAAGCCCAAACATGGTGACATGAAGGAGGGGGTGACATCAACACCCCTATGTTAACTCTGAAACCTCTGAAACTATCTAATATAAAGCTTACACAAGGTTTGACTCCAGACAGTGTAGGTGAATGTAAGTGGCATGGTGGGGGGGCTAGTAAGAAACTCTGTCAGTTTGGGGTTGATTTACTAAAACTGAAGAATGCAAATATCTGGTGCAGCTCTGCATAGAAACTAATCAGCTTCCAGGTTCCTTTCTCAAAACTTAATTGAACAATCTGAAGTTAGAAGTTGAATGGCTACCATGCACATCTGCACCAGATAATGCACTCTCAAGTTTTGGTAAATCAACCCCATTGTCTGTACTTTAGTGGATGGCTTGAAGTGGCACAAGACATGTAATAAACACTGTTGCGAAGTTTAGTATTTTACTACTCTGCATTGCAACATTAAGCTTGTCAAAAAGGTGGAGTTACTGTTTAACCGCTTGCCGACCGCTGGTCGGCAATTGACGGCGACAAAGTGGCTCTTTCCCGCAAAACGCCGTCATACGTCATAGTGAGCGCGCGCGCGCCGCCGGAGTCCAGGGGGGGCCAGGGAGAGGGTGCGGCGGCTTTGATTGCCGCCGGCTACCCGCGATGCCCCCCCCGAGCGGAGGAACAGAGGTCCGTGTATGTAAACACGGACCTCCGCTCTGTATGAAGGGGGAAGGGCTGTGATCACAGCCTTCCTGTATACGAAGGCTGTGACCACTTCCCTTCCCCAGATAGTGCAGTCCCCCTACAGTTAGAACACGCCCAGGGAACATAGTTAACCCTTAGAGCGCCCCCTGCAGGTTAACCCCTTCACTGCCAATGACATTTACACAGTAATCAGTGCATTTTTATAGCACTGATCGCTGTATAAATGCCAATGGTCCCAAAAAAGTGTCAAAATAGTCCGACATGTCTGCTGAAATATCGCAGTACCGCTAAGAATCGCAGATCACCGCCATTACTAGTAAAAAAAAACCCCAAAAATGAATTCTCATCATCCGTAAACGCGACCACTTTTGCGCAAACCAATCAATAAACGCCGATTGCGATTTTTTTATCGCAAATATGAGGAAGAATATAAATCGGCCAAAAATTGTGAAAAAAAATGTTTTTTTATATTTTTTTTTTTGATTTGTATTTTAGCAAAAAGTAAGAAATTTGGGTTTTTTTGCAAAATTGTCGCTATTCTTTTGTTTATAGCGGCGATCAGAAATGAGGCAGAGGTGATCAAATACCACCAAAAGAAAGCTCTGTTTGTGGGGAAAAAAGGACGCAAATTTCGTTTGCGTACAACGTCGCATGACCGAGCAATTGTCAGTTAAAGCGACGCAGCGCCGAATTGCAAAAAGGGCTCCGGTCCTAAAGCTGGAAATCCTTCCGGGGCTGAAGTGGTTAAAGTGAGATTCAAAGCAAGCCTTTTTTCACTATTTAAGATATAGGGATATTTAGAACCTTTGTCAGATGTTTACTGTGTTACTCATTTACTCAAATTACTCATTTTGTAGAGTATCAGAGCCAGATTTTCATCACTGGAGTCTGTAGGCACTAACATTGGGGTTAAAAGCTACATCCTTTGGCTGCACATATTATTTTATTGGTGTATTGGTCCTCAGCTGACCTAGAATATCATACCAATGTGTAAGTAAACATATGAGATTATCACAGTGATGATGAGAATAAAAGCCATTACTTATAATTGTATAATAGGAAAAGCTGTCTCTTTGTCTTGACTATAGCAGGGGTAGGCAACATGGGAGAAGTCAAGGATCACCAGTCACCGTGCCTCCTCCTCACACCTGAATTAAACCTCTAATTGCAGGAATACCGTGTCGCAAATGCATGCATTGCATGGCAATCATGGGTTTAAATTAGGTGGTGAGAAGGCAACATATCGCCTCCTCACCACCTATCAACACACACTCAGATCGCTTTTCAGAGGAGCAGCACTTGTGCTTGTTCACATGTAAAGTTAGGGGGTGGTAAAACAGCAGGATATAATAGAAGTCTATGGCTAAGCGCAGCAAACCCACAGGAAAGCTGCAGGTACACTGCACTGCACCCACTGTGTGTATAAACCGCAGCACATCAGCGTGAAAGAAGACCTACATGAAAAATCCCCAGAATATTGCTTCACACTGACCTGAAAATCTTTTCTATCCTGCTGCTGGCACCACTCTGGAGACTGCTAGCTGGGATAGGAGGTGGAGTGCAGTTGGTATCACTCTGCATGGCACAGGGGCCAGCAATACAGAGGAGGCATTGGCTTATGTGGCTCTTGTTCCCTACAATAGCTGCAACTTTACAAATACTCCCCATGCATTGCACTCTGATGCACTGGAATGGCAGGTCAGCAAACCCAGACAGATCTATCAGCCACCTATCTGGGATCTCTCTCACGATCTACAAGTTTTTGACCCCCGCTCTATAGGACAGGACAGGACAGGATAGGATGTGCATGAAACCTAAGTTCAGTAACAAAAAAGAAAAATCCAGCACAAAGGAGATTACTTAAAGCGGTAGTAAACCCGCTGACAAAAAAAAAAAATCCTGCAAGACAATAGCATAATATGTTAGTATGCACCGCATACTAACATATTATGAAATACTTACCTTAGAACGAGGCCCCCGATGCCCGAGTCGGTCAGCGCTAAGGACGCTGACATGTTTGTCCTCTTCTTTCTTCCGGGTACGCGGCTCCGGCGCTGTGAGTGGCCGGAGCCGCGTGACGTCACTCCCGCGCATGCGCGCGGGAGCTCTTCGCTCCGGCAGCCAGCTCTGAGTTGGCGGCCGCCTCGGCCGGATCGTCAGAGCGCATGCGCCGCTAATGTCAGCGGCTGCATGCAGGGCAAATATCTCCTAAACCATGTAGGTTTAGGAGATATTTTTTTTACCTGCAGGTAAGCCTTATTATAGGCTTACCTGTAGGTAAAAACAGATTTTAGGGTTTACTACCGCTTTAACATCAATGCAATGTATCCTTATGCACTCATCAACAGTGCCAACTATGCCCATCTATTCCACCCCCCTTGCCCATTCATAGAAGCTGTATGATAGCTTATATGGGTGAAAAACAATCCATGAATGGAGGAGGCAGGCCTTTCATTCATCTGCCCATCCTATGTTCATAGATTGCTTTTCATTTATAGAAGCTATAGTACAGCTTCTATAAATGGAGGAGGGGGGGGGGGGCAGAAAGGACTGGCATAGTAGGCACACTTGATAAGTGCATTTAACAGGTCCCTTGGCTCTATTAAGATTAAGCCAAGATTTTGAAATACAAGGGAGAAAAACAACGTAGGTTTTAATGGTAAGTGACTAAGTGGTCAGCACATCTGCCTAGCAGCACTAGGGACGTCGGTTCAAAACCCAACCACGGTACTACTTGCCTGGAGTTTGCATGTTCGCCCTGTGCCTGTTAATTTTGTTCACAAAAATATTTTTTATCAACTGCATGTTTTCAGTGATGAAAACTAAAAGAAAAGAAAATTAGAATGAAGTCAATTGATGAAAACTATGACGAAAATCAATTCCAATTTTCCTCAGCGAGCGAAAACAGAATGAAAATGTGAGGGAGAGACATATACCCACCTGAACTTCCACTTTTTTTGAAGCTCCATCTGTCTATTAAAGCCCCCTGACAAGCTGTATTGGCTGAGAGACGCAGGCTCCCTCTGTCTGCCTATTGCTGTCTGTGAGTTCTGGAACAACGCCCCGCAAACCTTGTGGTGAGTGGTTCCCCTATCAGCAAGGTAGCAGTGCTTAGCACTGTGTAAAATAACAGCCTCCCAGGCCATTTACTGTGCACGCCCTCACTCCCATTTACTTCCCCATCCCCACTATATTTTATTCGATTTTTACTCCAGGAGTATATAATGAGTTTGGAAATTCTAGAGAAATGCTTAACCACATCACCCCCGGAAGAATTTCACAGTTTAGGCCCAGAGCACTTTTTGCGATTCGGCACTGCGTCGCTTTAACTGACAATTGCGCGGTCGTGCGACGTTGTACCCAAACTAAATTTGTGTCCTTTTTTTCCTACAAATGGAGCTTTATTTTGGTGGTATTTGATCACCTCTGCGTCATTTCTGATCACCGCTATAAACAAAAGAAGAGCGACCATTTTGCAAAAAAAAAACAAATTTCTTACTTTTTGCTAAAATACACAGCGAGAAGAAAACAAATATCGCCACTAGTCTTTACTGCGTCTCCACTAGTTTATGGTGGTTTTATTTCGAGGTAAACATCCTTTTTTTCCTGTGTTTAAATCAAACCCATGTTGCAGCGTGCTGGCGCGTTAACAGTCAATTTCGCTGCGTCACGGCTTAGCGTTTTTCACGAGACCCGGATTTGACACTTTAAGAAGGCCCCCACTACACCAATTCGTAAAGAGATCTTAAAGGTTTGAGTAATATATGAGGACCTCATTTTTAGCTTATTTTATATCACCCCTACCCCTTCATTTACCCTCACTCCCGCACGTGTCATTTACCG
>BLSH010276289.1:380912-399557 GCA_018402905.1 Glandirana rugosa | reverse complement strand
CACATTTAACCAAAAGAAAGCTCTATTTGTGGGGAAAAAAAGGACAATTTTGTTTGGGTACAACGCCACATGACCGCGCAATTGTCATTCAAATAGTGACAGCGCTGAAAACTGAAAATTAGTCCGGGCTGGAGGGGGGTTTAAGTGCCCAGTAAGCAAGTGGTTAATTATTAGAAAAGGGGGAAAAAGAGGGGGGAAAACAATTAACTAAATTGTCATAATATCAAATAAATTAAAATAAAGTAGTGTAAGGGAACAGCCAATCCTCCCCTGGATGGAACAAAACACCACTCATGATTATGGTTGTAACCAGAATCAGAGAAAGCCCCCCAAAATCCCACTGGGAAAGATGCCATCACTGTAAGAGACACACATCCGTGTATTAAAACATGTCAATTATCTTATACATACAGTAAAACAGATCCATAATAAATTATATATTATACAGTATAAACATCACTTCCATAGATACAGGCAAAGCCTAACACATACGTCAATTCCATAGGAGAAAAAGGGGGGGGGGGGAAGGGGAGAATCCGAAGGGGAAACACCATGCACTAGGCAGACCCTCAAATGCCCCGCACTTCAACACATCAAGAGGATCAATACGAACTTGACGGTTATCATCTATGTGCATATGTATAAAATCACAATTTGTAAGTAGAAATTATACCAGATATATGACCCCATACAGTGAGCAATTTTTCAAAGGACAATGTCCAAAAAACAAAAACATTAAAGCGGTTGTCTACCCATTTTGTTTACTTTTACCTACAGGTAAGCCCAGAGGCGTAACTAGAACCTTCAGGGCCCGGGTGCAAGAAATTAGGAAGGGCCCCCCTGACCTCTGGCCAGGGCCCTTCCCTCTTCTTGCTAATCCTGGGGCCCTTTACTCCTTTCACGGGTCCCTTTATTACGGTCCCACAGCGGGACCCTGGGAACAGCAGAAGACAAGTAAACTGGATAGGAGGGGCGGCAGGGGCAGCATATAGAGGAACCAATCTCCTGCATTAGGAGGAAAATGGAATAAATAAACCTTCTAAATGCCACCCTCGCCATCACTCTTATCCAGGTGTACAAGGGAAGCACATGGGCCCCCTGGAGCATGGGGCCCGGTTGCAACCGCAACCCCTGCAACCCCTATCGTTACGCCCCTGGGTAAGCCTAAAATAAGGCTTACCTGTAGGTAAAATTAATATCTTCTAAACCTGTACAGTTTAGAAGATATTCCCTTTCTAATTCAATGTGGAGTTACGGCGCATGCACCATGTATGTCCCGGTGCATGCGCCGTGTATGTCCCGGCAAAGGCCCAGCATTAGTTCCGGACCTCGCCGGGAAAATTGGGTTGGGAGTGATGTCTCGCGGCTCTGGCCAGTCACAGCGCCGGAGCCGTGTACCCCGAAGCAACATCCATGGGAAGATGTCCACTCCCACAGAGGGGACCGAGCAGCCCGGTCGGATCTTCGTTTCAAGGTGAGTATTTCATAATGAACTAGTATGCGGTGCGGTGCTCATTATGCTATTGTCTTGCAGGTTTTTATTTTCTTTTTATTTTTTTTAGGGTAGACAACCGCTTTAACATTATATAGTTGAAACGAGACATATCGTGGATCAAGCCCTCATTATCACAGAAATAGATGCTGGACAAAAAGATTACTCCATGACCTAGGTGGGTTATCTGTCATAATAATGTGTGGCATCCCACTCATAATTCATGCCTTCTGGAATCCTGCTTCTTAGCTTATGGATCTAAAAGACCATCCATTTGCAAAGGAGGTGAAATAAGTCTCCTCCACGTTGGTTCAGTGTAACCTTCACTATAACCTGTACCCCCATGAGGGATGTATCCAGGGCCGCTACAATTGAAAAATGTATCAATGGAGTATCGCCTGTCATCCACCACAGAACTGAAACTGTTCCCCTGCAAGATGTGTGCACAGCAGGGACAATCCCGTGCACCACACTTGAAATTACCTCTACAATATAGCAATGTAAGGGATCGTTGAACATTCCTGTTTGGTTGAAAGAAGCTAGGAGATAAGTAATTGCCAAGTGTCTTCGCTCTCTTAGCTACAATATTAATCCCATTGTCCAACAATTGTGAACAAATAGGATCTGTATTCAACAGGGGTAGATGCTTAGTAACTATGCGTTTTACTTCATTATATTCTAAGCTATATCCCAATACCAGAGACAGGTCATTGCCGCCAGGTCTAATGGGGCTGCTGGATTTATCAGTCAAGTTCTCTGTCTTATTTCTATTGTTTCCACCAACCTTGGTATATCTATGTTGATTAACCAATAGATCCTTCCTACTTTTCCTGGACGCCATGAGATATGCTCTATCGAGCATCCACTTGGGATACACCCTCTGAAGAAAACGACTATAGAGTTTAGCCAACTCAGCCTCAAATGCTGTCTCCTCACTGCAGATGGGACAGAGTCGTAAGAATTGTCGGACAGGTATACTTTTAATGGTATGATGCTGGTGTCCGGAGCTGGCATGCAACACACCATTAACGGACCGGGGCTTCCTATAAGATTGGCAGACAACCCTGTCATCACCAGTGCATAGTTGTACATCCAAAAAGTTGACAGTGGTGGTAACCCAACATCCAGTAAACCGCAGATTCAATTGGTTAGTATTCAAAAACTCAAGGAATTGGTCAAATGGAAACCGATCATGGCAGATAAAAATCAGATTGTCTATGTACCGATAATACAAGGTGATCTGTGCCCGAAAGGCATAACCATCACCAAAAACGTAGGACCGCTCCCACCGTCCCATAAAGAGATTAGCCAATGAGGGCAAAAACGTAGTACTGTGACATACTGAGGCAGAGCATGATCCCCTCCCTTTGGAGACTGGGCTGCAGGGCAGTAATCCAACATGATAGCGACCCCAAACATACCTCCAAGATGACCAATGCCTTGCTAAAGAAGCTGAGGGTAAAGGTGGAATGGTCAAGCATGTCTCCAGACCTAAACCCTATTCAGCATCTGTGGGGCATCCTCAAATGGAAGGTGGAGGAGTGCAAGGTCTCTAACATCCACCAGCTCTGTGATGTCTTCATGGAGGAATAGAAGAGGACTCCAGTGGCAACCTGTGAAGCTCTGGTGAACTCCATGCCCAAGAGGGTTAAGGCAGTGCTAGAAAATAATCGTGGCCACACAAAATATTGACACTTTGGGCTCAATTTGGACATTTTTACTTAGATGTGTGCTCACTTTTGTTGCCAGTGGTTTAGACATTAATGGCTGTGTGTTGAATTATTTTGAGGGGACCCGGCAATAGCATATAGTTCCAGCTGCAGCCAGCCTGAGACAGAGGAGGGCAAAGTGATATCATTGCCAGAGAAGCTGTGCAACCTTTGACGGTAAATCATTCATGCAGGATGGGGCTTTGTCTATTTATGCTGCTTAGATGTGGGTTTGTGACTGTCTCTGAGCTGGATTGGGCTGCCTCTGAGCTGGATTGGGCTACCTATTAGTTGGATTGGGCTGCCTCTTAGTTGGATTGGGCTGTCTATTAGCTGGATTGGGTTGTCTATTAGCTGGATTGGACTGTCTCTGAGCTGGATTGGGCTGTATATTAGCTGGATTGGGCTGTCTTTTAGCTGGATTGGGCTGTCTTTTAGCTGGATTGGGCTGTCTCTTAGCTGGACTGCGCTGCCTCTTAGCTGAATTGGGCTGTCTCTGAGCTGGATTGGGCTGTCTCTTAGCTGGATTGGGCTGTCTATTAGCTGGATTGGCTATCTATTAGCTATATTGGGTTGTCTATTAACTGGATTGGACTGTCTCTGAGCCAGATTAGGCTGTCTCTTAGCTGGATTAGGCTGTATATTAGCTGGATTGGGCTGTCTATTAGCTGGAGTGGACTGTCTCTTAGCTGGATTGAGCTGTCCCTTAGCTGGATTGGGCTGTCTCTTAGCTGGACTGCACTGTCTCTTAGCTGGATTGGGCTGTCTCTTAGCTGCATTTGGCTGTCTCTTAGCTGCATTGGACTGTCTCATAGTTGGATTGGACTGTCTCTTAGCTGGATTGGTTTGTCTCTTAGCTGGATTGGACTGTCTCTTAGCTGGATTGGGCTGTCTCCTAGCTGGATTGGGCTGTCTACTAGCGGGATTGGGCTGTCTCTTTGCTAAATATATGGGGCATGTTTCTTTGCTGAATATATGGGGCATGTCTCTTTGCTGGATATATGGGGCATGTCTCTTTGCTGGATATATGGGGCATGTCTCTTTGCTAGATATATGGGGCATGTCTCTTTGATATTTGCATATCAGAGCTGCAAAAAGTTAAGGGTTTCTTAGGTAATTTTTTTTTCTACAGTTCCCTCTGATAAATAACATTAAGCTCCCCAGTGGATGTCATTTATAAAAATATGCTGTATAATAGCTTACTTCAGAGTGCTGTTCGGCGCTCAGCTGACTGCCCGCCATTCTTTTCACCACATATGATAACTGCAGGGGGAGATGCTGGGAAAACCCCACTGAGCCGAGACAAGGAGAGGAGGAGACCGGTGGGCAGTCACCTGAGCACTGAACGGCATTCTGAAGTAAGCTAATGTAGCCATGTACCCCCTTGAGAGTGGCTGAAAGTAGTGGTTCACCTGCTAACTGACCCTAATCACACCATATCACACATCCAGAGACACTGACCAGGCCGGCTTTTGTTTTTGTTGTTTTATTGGGGGAAATAACTTTGATGGGGATAAGTCATTACTTAGTACTTAGTTTCCAGCCTAAAAGGAATTTATTAGGCCTCTACTCTTGGTTCTTCACCGCGGTTAGCACGTGGCGAGGCCTACCCTGTTCTGGCAGGACTTCAGGAACACCCATTACAGGCAAGAGGCACACGGGCTTCCTGTGCAAAAAAGTACTTCTGTGCTAACCAGGCCTTTGACGGACAACAACATCCAGCCCATTGCTGACTCCAGGTTCCCTAGACCTTCTCTTTTCCTCAGTGACTGCATGCCCATATTTTATTTAACTTTTCCGGGGTTTCTTTGGATTGATGGACCAGAGCTTCCATTTCAACCATTCTCTCTACACATTTAAGCCATTCTGTCACGGTAGGGGTAGATTTCTTTTACCAATGTATTGGGATACACATTTTGGCTGCATTGATCAGGTGGATGGTCAGGGATTTTTTTATAGGCCGATTGCGGTATGGATGTGTGGTGTAGGAGATATTGGCTCGGCCTGTACTCAGATATCAAGGGTATTGACATTAAGGGAAGAAATAGGATTAGGGCTGTATTGGGCTAGAAAGGATTTGATGGCCTCCTGTCTTTCTGTGTTTTGGGGTGATCTAGGGGGTACCAGGTTGTAGAGTTTAGTATAGAATTTAACAAATTGCTCGGCTTTTCTGTCCGAGGAGACAATTTTGTTACCCGAGGGGTCTGTGATAGAGTGAATGGTTGAGGCAGCTTTTTGCGCTTGTAAATCTCTAGCAAGTGGTTTCCTATACTTCTTAATCGGATACTTTGCTGCCCTGGTTTGACACTATACTGCCATAATCTGACACTATACTGTCCTTCTCTGACACTATACTGATCTCAGCTATTCTTTGTGTGGAGAGGAGGAGCTCTGCTGCCTGTGCCCAGGCTGTGTACAGTGCAGGAAAATGAGCTCTGCTAAGTGCCCTGCCAGCAGTGTCCTCTGCCCTTCCAAAAGTGACCGCTGTCCTCTGCCCTGCCAGCAGTGCCTTCTGCCCTGCCAGTTGTGAGCCCTTTCCTCCACTCTGCTGACCCGTGTGCTCCAGCCTGCTGACACCTGTACATTGCCCTGCAAACTAATGGCGTCTGTACACTGCCCTACAAACTGTTGACCCTATCCTCTGCCCTGCTGACCTCCCATCCTTGTGGCCCTCATGTGACATTTTTTATTACACCCCAACATCGGACAGGCTAGATCTGGTCCTGAGGAAGGCTTGGGGGTTTGGTGCACTGGGATCACTTTAACTTGATAGGGAATCACTAGCTGAAAAAAACAACAATGAAATCATGGTTGTAGCCTCAACCATGATCCTGGTATAACCACTACCATCTTAAACTATTAATAAATGGCCTAAGTACAGGAAATGGTTAACTTTAATGTACGCTGATGTGTGTTGTGTTAAGGAAGCCTATTCAATTGAATAGGCTACCGATGTATTAGAACACACAAAAAACAGTACCTGAAGCATATTTAGCAATGTAGTCCACCAGATGCGTAGTGATGCATTACCATGCTTTGTGGTGCACTGCAATTCTCCTACCAGAGCTCTAAATAAACAGTTCTGTTTAGGCAGGCCATACATTATGCAATTGTCTTTCCTTCAGCTATGGGTTCCGTCTATGGCTGGCTTTAGGCTTTGTGTCAATTTGCATTCCTGACTGTGTAAATTTGTACTCTTAAATTCAGATATTTTGTTTAATTCACTGCTGGAATTTACTGCGGGATTAAGACTGGGAATTTTTAATTTTTATTTTTGATAGAGTTAGAACTTCTGTCAGTTTATTGCTGTCTGTATCCCTGCTGGGCGATTGACTTTTTCTATTTGTCTTGGTGATTGCTGTCACTGAGAATAAAAGTGATGGGAAATCCAAACATTTACAGGTGTAACCAGAGCAGAAAGTGGGGTGGGGGGGGGGGGGTGGGGGGGGGCTTCCAATTGTTTGTAGATGGGTCCTCATCTCTGCTTAACGTGGCCATATTCTCAGGGGTGTTGTTAGGATTGTAAAAGACCTGGGACGCCTTTGAGCACCCTAAGGAGAGCATTAATGAGGCATGTTACAGTGGCTGTGGCTCAATTGCTTTAACAGTAGGATGGGTTTAAAAGGGCGTGGTCAACCACTTGAAGACACTTTCTGGCACTTTTTGTTTACATGCAAAAATCAGTATTTTTTTGCTAGAAAATTACCCCCAAACATTATATTTTTTTTAAAGCAGAGGCCCTAGAGAATAAAATGGTGGGTGTTACAATTTTTATGCCACTTAGTATGTGCACAGCAGTTTTTAAAGTGCAATTTCTTTGAAAAAAAAAAACACGTTAATAAATGTTAATGCACAAAAACTCAATATAGTACCAAATTGTTTCGTGAAATATAAAAGATATTGTTACGTTGAGTAAACAGATATCAACCATATCACGGTTTAAAATTGCACTCTCTGCGCACTGTGCTGCAACAAACTGCATACATTTTATAATCTATAGGCGACACTTTAAAAGCCTTTACCGGTCACCATTTTAGATTTACACCGGAGGTCTGTTGCTAGAATTATTGCTCTTGATCTGATGTTTACAGTGATACTTCACGTGTGATTCGCCTTTCTGTGTGAGCACAGTGGGGACGGAGGCGCTTTAACAATTTTTTTTTTAAATGTATTTTATTTGTTTTTTTACAGGGATTATCACAGGGATTATACATTTTCCCTGTGATAGAAATACTGTAGGCAGATCTCTTTACTGAGAGATCTCTCCTCTGTCCATTAAAGCTGTCCATGATCAGTATGATCCAATGCTTTTTTCAAACCACTAATAGTTTGTTTACAACAGGCGAAACCGGAAGTGATGAAATGCTCATCGCTTCCGGTTTCTCAGGCCATAGAGATGATTGAGGCCAATGCAGTCTCCAATCAGCGCTCTGGTAGACATGTGCAGAACAAAAACATTTGTCTTGTTTTGTTTTGATGCGTTATTTACATAAATTTGTTTAGTTAGATTTGTTTCATTTGTTTCATTTGTTTTTGGAATTTGTTTTGTTTATTCGCTTTCAAATCGATTTGAAAAGTTTTCAAATCAATTTAGAATAGTTTTCGATTTCGAAAAGTTTTCGAATTAGAATTGTTTTCAAATTCGAATAATTTTTTAATTCAAATCATTTTCGAATTTGACTCATTTTTGAATCTGAACAGTTTTCAAATTTGAATAGTTTTCCAATTTCCAAAGAGAATAAAATAAAATAGAAAATAAAGGAATAGAATAGAAAAAAATAGAATACAATAGAAATGAATATAACAGAAAATAGAAGAATATAATATAACATAATAGAGTAAAACAGAAGAACATAGGATAGAAAATGAAAGAACAGAATAGAATGGAATATAATAGAAAGACATAGAAGAAAATAGAAAGATCATAACTAGAGTTGATCGAACCTCTGGAAGTTTGGGTTCTGCTGGTTCGGCCGAACTTCGGGACAAAGTCCGGGTTCGGGTCCAGGACCCGAACTTTGACACGGACCCCGAACCCCATTGAAATCAATGGGGACCCGAA
Source organism: Glandirana rugosa (assembly GCA_018402905.1). Classification (NCBI taxonomy): domain Eukaryota; kingdom Metazoa; phylum Chordata; class Amphibia; order Anura; family Ranidae; genus Glandirana; species Glandirana rugosa. The sequence continues at coordinate 391,294 of BLSH010276289.1, read as the reverse complement.
CTTTTAGGCACAAAAATGGCTGTAACAAAGTCCTGGAAAGTCCTAGAGGTCTGCAAAAGAGCTCCCTCTACAGTCTCCGGACTTGGCTGTGAGTTTTGGAGGTAGGAACCATAGGGAGTGCGTGTTGGACACTCGGACTCCCAGTCCAAGCACCAGCATGGCTGGAGGCCAGAGCCAATCAGTGTATCTGTGTGCGCCTTGTGGTGAACACAGTTGCACTTTAGAGGCCGGCCAATGGGCTTTGGGACTTACTGTCAAAAGACAGCAAGTTTCCCAAAAAAAAGCCGGGACAGCGTGTCCCGACGGCTTATTATTTATTTATTTTTTTAGATTGCAGTGGGGGAGGGGGTGGCACACAGGTGCCCTCTATGGAGGAGCCGCCACTGGTGGTCAGTGTGAATGCTCCTATCACATTAGTGGTCAGTGTGCATGCTCCTATTACATTAGTGGTCCGTGTAAATTTCCATTACATGGGAGGCCAGTGTAGAAACTCCTCCTTATATTGATAATCAGTAAAAAATTCAGTTTAGGATCCTCCCCTACATTGGTGGTTCATGTAGAAGCCCCCTTTAATTTGGTGGTGAGTGTAAATCCCCACTTACATTGATGGACAGTCTAGAAATCCACCTTTATTGGTTGCTGATGTAAAATCCCACCTTTATTGGTTGTCAGTGTAAATTCTTCATTACTTTGAGGATCAGTGTACATTTCCCTTTATATTGGTGATAATTGCCCTTACACTGGTGGTCAGTGTAAATCCCCCTTTACATTGGTGGCCAGTGCAAATCCCCCTTAACAATGGTGGTTGGTATAAAAGTGTCACCTTACTTTGGTGGTAAGAACAAATCTCCTCGACAATGGTTGTCAGTGTAAATTCCTCTCTACATGGAGGTTATTGTACGTTCCCCCTTACACTGGTGGGTGGTGTAAATGCTCCTATTACATTGATGTCAGTGTAGAAATCCCTCTTTATATTGGCGGGTGGCATAAAATTCCCCGTTACACGGTGGTCAGCGCAAATTCTCCTCTCATTGTTGGTCAATGTACATCCCCCCTCACATTGGTGGTCATTGTAAATTCCCCATTACATTGTTGGTCAGTGTAGAATCCCCCACCATATACTTGTTAAAAATTTCCAGCTTTGCTTTAAATCATTCAGAATTTGACATTGTGTACTGCTTCCTAACTAATCCCATCCCCCCACCACTGATACCGATTCCATCAACCCTCACCAAATTGCCACTGACCTCCTCCCCCCCTCCTTCACAGCATTGCCACTGATCCCAGGAATCCTAGGATCCCTGGGAGTTTTCTGTCTATTGATGGCTTCCCTCAACTCCCCAGTCCATGGTCTGCAGGCAGTGATGAAATTATGTGCTGTAACCTTTAGCAACCGATTAGTGAGTGCTATCGATGTACAGTAATCTCTAGCAACCAATCAACAAGCAGAAGTCATGCGTTGTAACCTCTAGCAAATAATCATTGAGCCATAATGTGTGCTGTAACCTCTATTACCTCAGTGGGAGGTAATAATACACTGTGACCTCTGGCAACAATCGCTGCCTGATCTGATTCAGGAAACTGATTTTGTGTCTGGCTGTTATTTATTGTATGTTTCAGCGCAGGTGGAGAGCAAGATTACATGGAAGGTGGGGGGGTGGCAAGAAAATGTTTACCCAGGGTCCAATCAATATTAACCACTTCCCGCCCGGCGCATTGACAAATGACGTCCGGGCGGGTGGCTCATTATCCTGACTGGACGTCTATTGACGTCCTCAGGATAATCCGCGATCGCGCGCCCCCGGGGGTGCGCATTGCGGCGATCGGTGGTGCCGTGGGTCAGTCTGACCCACCGCATTACCGACCGAGGTAAAAGGCTTCGATCCGAAGCCTTTTACCATGTGATCAGCCGTGACCAATCACGGCTGATCACAGTGTAAATAGGAAGAGCCGTTGATCGGCTTTTCATCTGCTCAGGTCTGCAGACCTGAGCAGCGGAGAGCCGATCGGCTGCTCTCCTGACAGGGGGGGGCTGCGCTGAACATTTATCAGCGCAGCCACCCTCAGGATCACCCCACTGGACCACCAGGGAGCCGGATCAGGGCCACCAGGGAGCCCCCCCCCCCCGCCGGACAGCACACCCAGGCCGCCCAGGACCACCATGGAATGAAATCAGAGGCCGCCCAGGACCACCAGGGAGCCCCCACTAGACCACCAGGTAAGGGCATTATTGTGCACTGTAGGGATGGCACTGTGCCCATGTATGATGCCTGCCAGTGCCATCCCTAACAGTGCTTGTTGCATCTGTGCCCACCACTGCCACCTAGAAGTGCCCACCTGTGCCCACCTGTGACACCTATCAGTGCCCACCTGTGTCACCTATCAGTGCCCACCTGTGCCACCTAAAAGTGCCCTCCTGTGCCACCTAAAAGTGCCCACCTGTGCCACCTAAAAGTGCCACCTATCAGTGCCCATCAGTGCCCAGTGCCACTTATCAGTGCCGCCTATGAGTGTCCATCAGTGCCGCATATCAGTGCCACGTATCAGTGCCCGTCAGTGTTGCTTGTTAGTGCCGCCCATCAGTGCTGTATATGTGCCCCATCATCAGTGCAACCTTATCAGTGCCACCTCATCAGTGCCAATCTGTTCTGCCTCATCAGTGCCCATCAGTGTAGCCTCATCGGTGCCCATCAGTGTAGTCACATCAGTGCCCGTCAGTGAAGGAGAAAATGTACTTTATACAAATTTTTGTGACAGAAACAAAGAAAAATGTTTTTTTTTTTTCAAAATTTTCGGTCTTTTTTTGTGTATAGCGGTGATCAGAAATGATGCAGAGGTGATCAAATACCACCAAAAGAAAGCTCTATTTATGGGAACAAAATGATAAAAATTTTGTTTGGGTACAACGTCGCACGACCGCGCAATTCTCATTCAAATCGCAACAGCACTGAAAGCTGAAAATTGGTCTGGGCAGGAAGTGTTCTAAGTGCATGGTATTGAATTCTTTGCTTACCAGTTAAAAACAGTTTTTTTTGCTATAAAATTACTTAGAACCCCCAAACATTATATATTTTTTTTTCCTAACACCTTAGAGAATAAAATGGCAGTCATTGAAAATATTTATGTCACACCGTATTTGCGCAGCGGTCTTACAAGCGTGCTTTTTTTTTAATAAATTCAGTTTTTTTAGTTAAAAAATAAGAAAACAGTAAAGTTAGGCCAATTTTTTTCCATATTGTGAAAGATAATGTTACGTCGAGTAAAATGATACCCAACATGTCATGCTTCAAAATTGCGTCTGCCCCTGGAACGGCGATAAACTTTGCAAATTAAAAACCTCCATTTAAAAAATTCTACAGGTTAGCAGTTTTGCGTTACAGAGCTATAATTGTTGCTCTCCCTCTAACGATCGCGGCAATACCTCACATGTGTGGTTTGAACACCGTTTTCATATGTGGGCGGGACTTACGTATGCGTTCGCTTCTGCGCGCGAGCTCGGCGGGACGGAGCGCTTTAAATTTTTTTTTTTTTAATTATTTATTTTGCTTTTTACTTTTTATTTTTACACTGTTCTTTTAAAAAAAAAAATGATCACTTTTATTCCTATTACAAGAAATGTAAACATTCCTTGTAATAGAAAAAAGCATGACAGGTCCTCTTAAATATGAGATCCGGGGTCAAAAAGTCCTCAGATCTCATATTTACACTCAAATGCAAAAAAAAAAAAAAATATGAAAAAAGTGACAGAAGAAAAAAAAAAACGGGCCCTTTAAGACCGTTGGGCAGACGTAATTTCTGACGTCATTTCCGCCGGCCGTTTTATGGAGCCGAGTGAGGGGCTTCAGCCGCTCAGTCGACTCACAGACACTGGGGGGAGAGGATCCGATCATCTCCGCCGGGTCCGGTAAGTGGCAGAGATGACCGGAAAGTGGCGGGAGGGGGGGCACCTCTCCCGCCGCTGATAAAAGTGATCTTGCGGCGAATCCGCCGCTGAGACCACTTTTATCTTGCAGGGAATCGCCTGCTGAAAAAAACGGTATCTGAATGGTATGTGAAAAAAACGGTATCTGAATGGTGCCTGCAGCTGCAGGCACCATTCAGATATCACCACTCAAACCCAAGGACATCATATGACGTCCGCCGGTACGGAAGTGGTTAAAGACGGCCCTGTCAGTAGGTCTAGTAATACATTATCTCTTATTGGTACATTCACCAACTAGTCCACAAAATTATCCTGTAGTGATCCTTAGATGAATGAGCAGTTCCTTCTGCCCAGTCAATATCTGGATAATTGAAATCCCTCGGTGTCTTTACAATTTTAAAATTTCCACCAGTGTATTAATAAATTATGACTCTTTTTATAGCTGTCTATTTATAAAGAATATCCATTCAGAAAAAAGCAATGCTGGCTTTTTTTGTCTTTCTTCAGTTCCTGTGATGTTTATAGTCTTGTAAATTGTACAAATGTTTGCTGTGGTATGCAATGAATGTGTTATAGTACTGTATATAAATTGTTCTGCAAATAAAGGAAGTCATGTGGCTTTGCGTAAAACATTGTTGCAACACATACTAGACTAAAAGGAACTATTTAAAAATTGTGAAAAAATCATTTATCAAATGAAATATTGTGTAGGTTTTTTACCTACAGTATCTCACAAAAGTGAGTACAACCCTCACATTTTTGTAAATATTTTATTCTATCTTTTCATGTGACAACACTGAAGAAATGACACTTTGCTACAATGTAGTGAGTGTACAGCTTGTATAACAGTGTAAATTTGCTGTCCCCTCAAAATAACTCAACACACAGCTATTAATGTCTAAACTGCTGGCAACAAAAGTGAGTACACCACTAAGTGAAAATGTCCAAATTGGGCCCAATTAGCCATTTTCCCTCCCCTGATGTCATGTGACACATTAGTGTTACAAAGCCTTAGGTGTGAATGGGGAGCAGGTGTGTTACATTTGGTGTTATCTCTCTCACTCCCTCATACTGGTCACTGGAAGTTCAACATGGCACCTCATGGCAAATTACTATCTGAGGATCTGAATAAAAGAACTGTTGCTCTACTTAAAGATGGCCTAGGCTATAAAAAGATTACCAAGACCCTGAAACATAGAATGCAGCACAGTGGCCAAGACCATACAGTGGTTTAACAGGACAGGTTCTGTACAGAACAGGCCTTGCCATGGTCGACCAAAGAAGTTGAATGCACATGCTCAGCGTCATATCCAGAGATTGTATTTGGGAAATAGACGTATGAGTGCTGCCAGCATTGCTCCAGAAGTTAAAGGGGTGGAGGGTCAGCATGTCAGTGCTCAGACCATACGCCACACACTGCATCAAATTGGTCTGCATGGCTGTCTTCCCAGAAGGAAGCCTCTTCTAAAGATGATGCACAAGAAAGCCCCACAAGTTGGCTGAAGACAAGCAGACTAAGGAAATGGATTACTGAAACCATGTCCTGTGGTTTGATGAGACCAAGATAAACTTATTTGGTTCAGATGGTGTCAAGCGTGTGTGGCGGCAACCAGATGAGGAGTACAAAGACAAGTGTGTCTTGCCTACAATCAAGCATGGTGGTGGGAGTGTCATGGTCTGGGACTGCATGAGTGCTGCCGGCACTGAGGAGCTACAGTTCATTGAGGGAACCATGAATGTCAGCATGTACTGTGACGTACTGAAGCAGAACATGATCCCCTCCCTTTGGAGACTGGGCTGAGGGCAGTATTCCAGCATGATAACGACCCCAACACAAGATGACCACTGCCTTGCTAAAGAAGCTGAGGATAAAGGAGATGGACTGGCCAAGCATGTCTCCAGACCTAAACCCTATTGAGCATCTGTGGGGCATCCTCAAATGGAAGGTGGACGAGTTCAAGGTCTCTAACATCCGCCAGCTCCGTGATGTCATCATGGAGGAGTGGAAGAGGACTCCAGTGGCAACCTGGTGAACTCCATGCTCAAGAGGGTTAAGGCAGTGCTAGAAAATAATGGTGGCCACACATAATATTGACACTTTGAGCCCAGTTTGGACATTTTCACTTAGTGGTGTATCCAAGGCAAAGGGAGTGGGCTGCTCCAGGTGTGTTGAATAACTAATTCAAGTATCCAGGTTCAGGTCCAGTCCATGATCCAGATAGTAGTCGAAAGCAAAGATTTTGACTGCACACCGGAGCTTGAAAAAAGTAGTGAAATTTATTGATGAATCTTCAAAGAATCATAAATCCCTGTACGCCCACTGGGGGCGCACATCCGACACGCTCTGTGATTGCTGTGTCCTTCACACGCAGCTAATCAGAGATTGTAGTAAAGGGCTAATCACAGCAGCCCTTTACCACATGATCAGCTGTATCCACTCACAGCTGATCACTTGTAAACAAACTTGCCAGTTTTTGGCATTCCTTTCCTCACACGCTGTCACAGTGTGAGGAGAGGAGAGCTGGTAAATGACAATTCTGACAGGATATTTACACTGATATCAGTGCCCTGATAATCAGTGCAGCCCCATCAGCGTTGCCTATCAGTGCCTGTCAATGCCGTTGATCAGTGCCGCCTATCAGTGCCTCCTCATCAGTGCCGCCTATCAGTGTCCATCAGTGCCGCTTATCAGTGCCCATTGGAGCCACCTATCAGTGCCCATCAGTGCAGCCTATCAATGTCCATCAGTGCAGCCTCATCAGCGCACATCAGTGAGGGAGAAAAATTACTTATTTGCAAAATTTTATAACAGAAACTAAGAAAAACTTTTTTTTTTCTAAATTTGTAGTCTTTTTTAATTTGTTTAGCAAAAAATAAAAAACTCTGTGGTGATTAAATACCACCAAAAGAAAGCTCTATCTGCTCCAAAAAAAAATAAAAAAGTCATATGGGTACAGTGTTACATGTACGCGCAATTGTCATTCAAATTGTGAGAGAGCCCTGAAAGCTGAAAATTGGCCTGGGTAGGAAGGGGATGAAAATGGCCAGTATTGCACATGATACTCCTGTTTGAGCATCTATTTTTTTCCGACTTTTTTTTTTTACATATTTGTGCGTATTTTCGCGCATGTGTTAACGCAATTTCGTACAAAATTATTCTCGTGTTCTTGTTCTGCAGATTGTAAACAATGGCCATTGGCGCACAATTGTATTTGCGTGCACTTACGCGCATTTGCGCGTATATAGGAGTAATTTCCTGACCAAAAATGGGAGATTTTTCTATTTTTTTTACTGAAGAATACACGGTCCTGTGTGCATAGGCACATTACAATTAATGGGCTGTATTTTAGCTCAGTAAAAAAATAAGCTATACTGAGCATTTTTAAGCTGCAGTGCGCAAGAGGCCTTAGGCTTTTTGAATTGGGTTCTCTGTTTATTTTTCACAGCTTGAGGGCCCATTCAGACTATGAATCTCACAGGAACGTGTGACCCAAGTGCAGTGCGGTGCAGTGTAATTTCAGCCCTTTTATTTCAAATGGTGCACCACACCATAAGTAGTGCATGTGCTACTATTGGAAATGCACTGCAGCTGGATTGCATGGCATTTCTGTACCTGTTCTGCAATTGTGACCTGCATTTTGGGTGTCATGAACTTTGCATTGACACCCGCTGCAGATCACAAGGGCAGTGCGTTTGGAATGCCGTGTGGGAAACGTGCAGGGAACGCGGGTTTCCCGTACAGCGTACCAATGAGAGCTCCCTGCTCCACTATGCCAGGCTGCATAGGACTGCTGCACACTAGAATGCAGCGTGTTCCAGCTGCACTGCCCTTGCGATCTGCTGCAAAGTTAATGACACCCCAAACACATGTTGCAAAAATTATTGGTGGGGGTTGACACCATGTTTTAACGCACCAGGTGACACCAACCCTAGTGACGCTAGTGGATATATGCCTGCTGTATCATGAACTTGTATGAAAAAAGTATCATGTTCCCTTTGTATTGCTTCCTTTGCGTGAAATATCTGATGATCCAGCCAGTCCCCTGCTTTTCTTTTACCACCTGAGCTCCGGAAGGTTTTACCCCCTTCATGACCAGGCCATTTTATTGCTATTCAGTACTGTGCTACTTTAAATGGCAATTGTGGGGTCATGCAACACTGTACCCAGACAAGATTTATAATTTTTTTCACACACATAGAGCTTTTTTTGGTGGCATTTGATCACCACCGGGTTTTTAATTTTTTTTTATTATAAAACATATCCAAGAAAATCAAATTTCTTCATGAGTTTAACCACTTAAGGACCGGAAGGATTTCCAGCTTTAGGACCGGAGCCCTTTTTGCGATTCGGCGATGCGTCGCTTTAACTGACAATTGCGCGGTCGTGCGACGTTGTACCCAAACAAAATTTGCGTCCTTTTTTTGCCACAAATAGAGCTTTCTTTTGGTGGTATTTGATCCCCTCTGCGTCATTTCTGATCGCCGCTATAAACAAAAGAAGAGCGACAATTTTGCAAAAAAACACAAATTTCTTACTTTTTGCTAAAATACAAATCCAAAAAAAAATATAAAAAAACATTTTTTTTCACCGTTTTTGGCCGATTTATATTCTTCATCATATTTGCGATAAAAAAAATCGCAATCGGCGTTTATTGATTGGTTTGCGCAAAAGTGGTCGCGTTTACGGATGATGAGAATTCATTTTTGGGGTTTTTATTTATTTTTTATTTTTTCCTAATAATGGCGGCGATCTGCGATTTTTAGCGGTACTGCAATATTGGGGCGGACATGTCGGAACATTTTGACACTTTTTTGGGACCATTGGCATTTATACAGCGATCAGTGCTATAAAAATGCACTGATTACTGTGTAAATGCCATTGGCAGTGAAGGGGTTAACCTGCAGGGGGCGCGCTAAGGGTTAACTATGTTCCCTGGGCGTGTTCTTACTGTATTGGGGCTTGCCTAGCTGGGGAAGGGAAGTTATCACAGCCTTCACGTACAGGAAGGCTGTGATCACAGCCCTTCCCCCTCACACAGAGCGGAGGTCCGTGTTTACTTACACGGACCTCCGCTCCTTCACTCCGGGGGGGGCATCGCGGGTGGCCGGCGGCAATCGAAGCCGCCGCACCCGCTCCCCGGCCCTCCCCGGACACAGTGAGCGCGCGGGCGGCAAGTGGTTAAAGCCCACTTTGTGATTTTTACCTACAGGTAAGCCTATAATAAGGCTTACCTGTAGGTAAAATGAATATCTCCTAAACGTACACTGTACGTCTGACGGATGGAGCTGGTGACGTCACTGGCGCATGTGCTCTGAGGGTCCGGCATGCAATTGCCTTACATGTGTTTTTTTTTGTTTTGTTTTAACTGCCGCGGTTTTCTACTGCTTACTGCTTTAAGCCAAAATGTATTCTGCTACACGCCTTTGGTAAAACAAAATCCCAATAAGTGTATGTTAATTGGCTTGTGCAAAAGTTATAGCGCCTACAAACTATAGTATAAATATTTGAAAATTGAACAATCCTGAACTACTGACAGCTTCTCATTTCTTGAGGCCCCAAAATGCCAGGAAACACACATACCTCTCAAATGACCTCTTTTTGGAAAGTAGACAACCCAAGGTATTTAGCAAGAGACATGGTGAGTTTTTTTAAGTTCTCATTTTTTTGACACTGAAATTGGAAAAATTAGGAAATTAAATAAATGTTTTTTTTTTGTTTTTTTTTACATACTGTCACTAGTGCTGTACAGCGTCATATGACTGGTGTGGCAGTGATCAGGGATACTGACTGGTGACAGTATGCAAAACATAAAGAAAGAAATATTTTTTATTACATTTTTAAAAAATTTTTTCTTCTTTTTTTTTAGCATTTTTTTTCTTTTTTTTACAATTTTGTTTGCATCCTGTCATCAGAGTAGCTCAGTATGTGCTTTGTGATGTGATGATCACTGTATAAGCAATAGTTTTACCTGTTGGGTTAACCATTCATGAACGGATGGCTTATGGTTGTGATCTGTGACTGGCTAAACTAATCACATGGTACAGGTAGCCAGGTACCATGTGATTGTTTTGGGCCAATCACAGATCACAATACTAAGCAAATTGTTCATGAATGGAAAGCCATTCATGACTGGTTGGTTACATTGTTATCATATGATTGCTATGACCAATCATAGCGATCACATGATACTTGGTTGCCGATTACTAGTAACAGTAGAAGCGTGGAGAAGCATGCTCCAGAATTAACCGGAAAGAAGCTCAATCATGAATATATACATGACTGAGCCTGCCTGTGCCACCCCGCCACAGAACATTTACTGACCACACTAAGCAGGAGAGCACAGCTTGATCAGTTCTCTAGCTATGCTGGGAACTCAGCCTGCTCTCCTCTAAAGATCAGACTTGTCCTGACACGCTGCACAGCCAGCCACTTGCTGGGAAGCTCAGTGTGCTGCTGCTT
>BLSH010276289.1:323618-358089 GCA_018402905.1 Glandirana rugosa | reverse complement strand
TTTGTAGGGCACTTGCCCTAGTTTGAAGATGATTTTAGAACAGTTATATGGCTTCTACCGTTAATTAATACTTTTCAGACACAGTTTGAAGATGATCCACATTCACCTCCATTTTTGCTTTTTTTATGTTTTTATTTTTTTAAAAATATTTACAGTTATTTCCCTGTCCCCATTTTTTTGTAGGGCACTTGCCCTACCCTTACCCCCATTTTACTTCCTTTTGCAGCCCTCTGGGGCTTTCCAGGACTTTCCTACAGCCATTTTTGTGCCTAAAAGTTCGGGTCCCCATTGATTTCAATGGGGTTCGTTGTCCGTGCGATCGTTCGGGTTCCGTCCGGACCCGGACCCGGACTTTGTCCCGAAGTTCGGACGGACCAGCAGAACCCGAACTTCCAGGTGTTCGCTCAACTCTACATATGGGCCTAACAATCAGCGTTTTTTTAAATGTCTGGGGCGGCACAGTGGTGTAGTGTGTAGCACTTTCGCGTGGCAGCAAAAGGGTTGCAGGTTCAAATCCCAACCACGACACTACCTGCCTGGAGTTTGCATGTTCTCCCTGTGCCTGCGTGGGTTTACTCCGGGTACTCCGGTTTCCTCCCACACTCCAAAGACATGCTGGTAGGTTGATTAGATCCTGTCTAAAATTGCCCCTAGTATGTGTATATATGAATGTGAGTTAGGGACCTTAGATTGTAAGCTCCTTGAGGGTAGGGACTGATGTGAATGTACAATGTATATGTAAAGTGCTGCGTAAATTGACAGTGCTATATAAGTACCTGAAATAAATAAAATAAATAAAATGTCAGGACAGGATCTACAGGACAGCAGGTCCTGTGTGTCCCAAAGGTTTTGCGCTAGTAGGAATGCAGATCTTTCTGAAGCAGCATACCAAATCTCAAACTGTATAAACAGACCAGCATTTAGGCTGACAAGAGTCTGGGAGGGTTATATTTCTAAAGTTGGTTGCCCACACTTGACAATTGTTTTTAATTCTGAAGTTAAAAATGTGGTTGTGCTTCCTGTTTTTCTGAAGAATCACCCATATTTTATTAGATGCAGGCAGTTTAAAGAGAAATAACTTAAAGCATTCACTAGTAAATGCAGAAAAGTCCTTTATCTGAGTTCTATATAATTTTCTATATAATAAGTACTGATCTCTATACAGGGTCAGTAGGGTCAGCATGTGGCTTTTGTTCTCAAAGCCAGATGCTGATCCAAACTGGACTGAAAGAAAGTCAGAATATTTCCCATGGAGTACACTTTAGAATGAAAATTCCTTGACTCGCCTTGACCAAGCCTTCCAAGTGTGGTGGTAGTGTAGCACTACCTCTGTAGGAGCTGCTGGTAATAACTAGTTCTTTTTTTTTACTTTAACAGGAGATGGTTTAGGGTCACAGGACCCTCCAAAATGAACATTAGCAGTAATGGGAGGACAAACTGCTCACTAATCTTTTTACAGCAACCTTTCCTGGAGGTAACGGGGTATGGCCAGTATATCTACGACAGTATCAGAGCAGCCACAGTCATAGTTACATAGTTGGTAAGGTTGAATAAAGACACCAGCCCATCCAGTTCAACCTGTGTGGGTGTGTTCATGTCAATAGTCATTTCCCATTTCCCTGAATATTGTGTTCACCAAGATGCACACCTAAGAGTCTTTTAGAACTATCAATACTGACACCACCGATTGTGGAAGGTAGTTCCACATCCTTGCCGCCCTGAGGGGGTACATGGACCCCTCAACAAAGTGGTTACATAAAGGACCATGCAGCTTGAACAGGGAAAATGGTATAAAAGTTTAAAGTTTATTGCACATAGAAAATGTCATCTCAATCACAAAAATTCAAAGCTGAATAATGGTGTTAGGAAAATGGCAGTTTCCAGAGGTCTGTGTGCATTGCGCGCACCCGTGCGCACGCCTGTGCGCGTCAATGGCGCCAAAAGAGCCTATTTAAACAGACAACACCTTGCAGTAGATGCTGTCTGTTCCACAGCATTCCTGTGACCCCTGTGACTACTTTGAGAGACTTTCCTGCACCTGTGACCCCGGCTTTACTTGGACTTGTTGCTTTCTGCCTGCTCTGACCCCCGGCCCGTCTATGACTACCCTTCTGCCTGATCCTTCTGTACCTTTGCTGCCCGCACGTTGCCGACCTTGCCTGCACCTGACCACCCGCCTGCCTGCTCCATTGCCAGCCTGTTGCCGACCCGGACTGTACGACCGTTCTTCAGCTTGCTCGAGTTCCAGTGGACATCCACATACCACCAAGTGACCCAGTCCAACCCTCGTGCCCCCCTGTGCTCTCGAGCTCCCTGTCTGCACTACCAGAGGTTCTTAAACCAGGGCTGCAAGAGAGATAATCCCCTGCATAAGCCAGACTCATCCGCCAGGTATGTGACAGTAACAGACAGCCATGTCTGAGTCTGCGCAGGGAACCTTTTCAATGGAGCTGTGTGCACACCTTGCGGGACTCACCCAAGCTGTGAAGAACCTGCAGGAGGGCTAAAACCGCTTGGAAGGTAAAGTGCAGGAACTTTCCATGCCAGCACCAGTCAGTCCCGGCCACCGTTGTTGCGTTACCAAGTGAGCCCAGGGTGCCCCTGCCTGAGTGGTTTGCAGGAGACCGGGCTTTCTGTAACTCCTGTGAACTATACTGCGACCCCCAACCCCGGACCTTTTCACTGGAAGCCATGAAAGTGGGGTTTGTGATATCCCTCCTTCTAGAGGAACCCCAAGCCTGGGCACACCGCCTCCTGGAGCAGAAAGCCCCAGAGACCACCAGTCTGGATCGGTTCTTCTGGGCAATGGCCAAATTATATGAAGGCCCCCACCAGGCAGCCACAGCAGAGGCAGCCCTCCATGCTCTACAGCAAGGCCGCTGCCCAGTGGAGGAGTATGTATCTGAATTCCGCTGATGGAGTGCAGATACTGCCTGGAATGGCGCGGCTCTCAGCTATCAATTCCGGCTGGGTCTCTCGGAGCCGCTCAAAGACGAGCTGGCTCGCGTCGGGGTCCCACACACCCTAGACGCCCTGATCAATCTGGCCATCCAGATTGATCACCGTCTGCGGGATCGCAGGGCCGAGAGATCCACTGGGCCTGCACGTCTGACCTGGATGATGCCTCAGATACCTGGATGCCAGTTATCCAGCTCCCGGTCCAGCTGCCTCTTCCTCCGCTCCACCAGACCCCCAAGAACCTATGCAAATCGGGCTCCTCTGCCCGTCTCTGACCCCTGAAGAGCAGCAGAGGTGCACGTCACAGAACCTCTGCCTGTATTGTGGAGGTTCCGGGCACCTGGTGAGAAATTGTCCCACCAAGTCTGGTAAGTGCACCACCAGTAACCCTGACGGACTGAGGTATTTGCCTAATGATAAAGCGCAGATTGTGCTCTCTGTCTTTCTGCAGCTTCTCAACGGGACTATCCCAGTGCTGGCAATCCTTGATTCTGGTGCAAGCCTAGAAACAGATGTCGACCCGGAATCCCACCTGGTCATCCCTGCACCCTATCACGAATTCCTAGACGTCTTCAGTAAGAAGGGAGCTGATGTCCTCCCACCACACAGGTCCTACGATTGCCCCGATCGACCTCCTACCGGGGGCTGAAGTCCCATTCGGTCGGATCTTTCCCCTATCCGAGGTAGAGTTGGTCGCCCTCAAGGCATACCTGGACAAAAATCTGAAGAAGGGCTTTATTCGACCATCCACCTCACTAGCAGGTGCCGGAATCTTCTTTGTGGAGAAGAAGGACCACTCGCTCCGGCCCTGCATTGACTATCGGGAACTCAATCGGATCACCATCAAGAACCGATACCCATTACCCCTGGTCCTGGAACTCTTCCAGAGGTTAGGGACCGCAACCGCCTTCACTAAACTGGACTTATGCGGGGCTTACAACCTTATCTGCATTCACGAAGGGGATGAGTGGAAAACTGCCTTCCGAACGTGGTTCAAGCACTATGAGTACCTTGTGATGCCCTTCGGACTATGCAACGCCCGTGCGACTTTTCAGCACCTAGTAAACAACATTTTCAGGGACTTTCTAGACCAGTTCGTAGTCGTTCACTTGGATGACATACTTCTCCCCCTCTCTGGAAGAGCATCGCAAGCACGTGAAGAGCGTGGTCACCCACCTCAGACTACACGGCCTCTATGCCAAGGCGGAAAAATGCACCTTTGAGTGCGCTGATATTTCATTTCTGGGGTTCAACATTTCCACTGCCGGAATCACCATGGACCCACAGAAGGTCTAGGCCATCCTGGACTGGCCCGCTCCAGTTTACAAGAAGGGACTCCAGCGATTCATTGGGTTTGCAAACTTCTACCGGAAGTTCATCAAGGGGTTTTCAGCAGTCATCACCCTAATAACCCAACTCACCAAGCAGGACTCATGCTTCTGCTGGACTCCTGAGGCCCAAAAGGCCTTCACCCAACTCAAGAGACTGTTCACATCTGCCCCCATTCTCAAGCACCCGGATCCTGCATTGCGTACACCTTAGAAGTGGACGCCTTTGAGACAGCAGTGGGAGCAGTCCTCTCGCAGAGACAAGGCCCAAAGGCTTCGCTTCACCCTATCGTCTTTTTCTCTAGGAAGCTAACACCTCCAGAGAGGAACTACGACGTAGGCGACAGGGTACTGCTGGCAATCAAGTCGGCCCTGACATCACGGCGGTACCTCCTGGAAGGAGCTTCCCATCCTATCCTGGTTTTTACAGACCACAAGAACCTAGAATACTTGCGGACCGCCAAAAGACTGAAACCTCGGCAGGCACGATTCCAGGTGCACATCACTTACAGGCCCGGGGCTAAAATT
Organism: Glandirana rugosa; assembly: GCA_018402905.1. Classification (NCBI taxonomy): domain Eukaryota; kingdom Metazoa; phylum Chordata; class Amphibia; order Anura; family Ranidae; genus Glandirana; species Glandirana rugosa. Next base: position 353,275 of record BLSH010276289.1, on the reverse strand, counting down.
GTAAAGCTGGATGCATTATCGAGAATGTTCCCTGTTCCGGAGGACACGTCCCTGCCAGATACTATCCCTCCAGCCCACAGTTTCCTGCTCACCCAGGAAGATCTTCTGTCCCAGATCCGAAGGTCCTGCACAGGCCTCACCAAACCGCCAGATCCCCAACTCAGACTGAAAGATGGGTTGTTGTGGTTCGAGAATAGACTTTACGGTCCCACAGGAGCTCCGCTCGGCAGTCCTCGGACTACCGAAATGGCTGGGCACTTTGGTGGTCGTAAAACCGTAAAACAACAGAGTTGCTTGCCCGCTCATTCTGGTGGCCTCGGCTGAAGGAAGATTGTCAGAGCTATGTAGCCACCTGTCCTGAGTGCCAGAAGCAAGTCAGAGAAATCCAAGGCCTGGGGACTACTCAATCCATTGCCCATTCCGGAACGACCGTGGTCCCAAATTACAATGGAACTACCACCATCTGCAGGATACAACACAATCCTGGTGGTCTTGGACCAGCTTACAAAGATGGCACATTTCTTACCCATGAAGGGTACTCCTTCGGCGGCTGAGACAGCGGAAATCTTTTTAAGGGAGGTGGTCCGTTTACATGGGACTCCTACTAACATCGTGTCGGACCGAGGAGTACAGTTCACCTCTCGCTTCTGGAAGTCCCTGTGTGCCACTTTGGGAATTGAGCTGGCCTTCTCTTCGGCCTACCACCCCCAGTCCAATGGTCAAACAGAGATGACCAACCAAACTCTCGAACAGTATTTGCGGTGCTATTCCTCCTACTCCCACTGGGTATTGCTTCTACTGGTAGCCGAGTTTGCGTATAATAACGGCGTTCACTCTGTCACCAAGCAGTCCCCCTTCTGGGCAAACCTCGGCTACCACCCTTTCTTCCTACCCAATCTGGCTATGGGAAGCACTGTACCTGCTGTCCTAGAAACAACACAGTTCCTTGAGAGAAATAACAAACTCCTTCAGGAGACCCTCTCCCAAGCTCAGGCTACAAGCAAGAAAAACTTTGATAAGGGAAGGCGGGGAGAACTGGACTTACAAGTCGGATAACAGGTCTCGTTATCCACAAAGAACCTAAGACTCTCCTGTCCCTCAAAAAAGCTGGGACCCAGATATATAGGGCCATTCCCTATTAAGAAGAAAATTAACAGAGTGGCCTATGAGTTAAACCTGCCATCATCTCTGCATATCTACCCAGTCTTCCACATTAACCTACTTAAGCCAGTGGTTAAGGATGTCTTTCCGGGGCGTAGCACAGCACCCCCAGAATTGGTCTTGGTAGACGGAGAGGAGTAATTTGAGGAGAAGACCATCCTCGACTGTAGTAAAAGAGGAGGCAGCACCCAATCCCTGGTCAAAACGAAGGGTTATGGACCTGAATAAAACTCCTGGGAGCCTGAAGAGAATCTAAACGCAAGGGAATTGATCAGAGCCTTCTGGAGAAGACACCCAACCAAGAGAGCCCATTTGGGCATCCGTAGGCTGCCCCTTGGGGTGGGGGGCAATGTTAGGAAAATGTCAGTTTGCGGAGGTCTGTACGCACTGCGTGAGCCCGTGCGCATGTGCACGCGCCTGTGCGCGGCAATGGGGCCAAAACAGCCTATTTAAACAGTGAACACCTTGCAGCAGATGCTGTCCGTTTTACAGCGTTCCTGTGACCCCTGTGACTACTTTGAGAGACTTTCCTGCACCTGTGACCCCGGATTTACTTGGACTTGTTGCTTTCTGCCTGCCCTGACCCCCGGCCTGTCTACGACTACCCTTCTGCCTGATCCTTCTGTACCTTTGCTGCCCGCACGTTGCCGACCTTGCCTGCACCTGACCACCCGCCTGCATGCTCCATCTGTCTGCACTATCAGGGGTTCTTGAACCAAGGCCGCAAGAAAGGTGATCCCCTGCATAAGCCAGACTCATCCGCCAGGTACGTGACAAATGGTATACCCACCACCAACACCTCGGCTATAGTTAAAAAAGACAACGGTGTCTAGTGTACAGCAGCTGCATCACGCCTCACATCCCATACAATACTGGACCCACAGTGACAGATGCAGCCCCGATCCTCATCCAATCAGCCCCCCATGTGGAGAGTGGACTGCCAACCTTCAGAGTTTGATCAGTGAGAAGCTGCCTGTCAGAGGTTTGGGTGAACGGACCGGTCCTGTGTGTACATTGCCTTGTATCCCAGTAACTGTGTAGCAACTACTTATCACACGGAGCAGGCATCTTATGTTTTAACCTGACCTGTGATGTTTACCTGGTTCAACAATGCAAGCCCTTGTTTGATTGACTCTTGATTATCTACAGGAGTCCTTGTGTTGCTAGGCAGACCCATGTGCACTGCACTTTATTAGACTTCCTGTCTTGAACTGCATGGAATTTCCTTATGGACCTGCCACTCCACTAATGGCATGGAGATATCTCCAGAGCTATACTGTGATTGTAGTATGCATGGGATGTGAGGCGTGATGCAGCTGCTGTACGCTAGACAATGTTGTCTTTGTTAACTACAGCCAATTTGATGGTGGTGGATATACCATTATTCAGCTTTGAATTTTTGTGATTGAGATGACATTTTCTATTTGCAATAAACTTTAAACTTTTATACCATTTTCCCTATTCAAGTTGCATGGTCCTTTATGTAGCCACTTTGTGGAGGGGTCCCTGTACCCCCCAATCTTTCCCATTGTTCAGGGAAAGCTAGTGCCATGCAGGCATTGTGTAGCACAGTGGGGTAGGGGGGAGGATAGATCACGAGGGAGGAAGGTCCGTGTGTTATTTATTTATTTATATTTTCATTTTTATTTATGTATTTCATTTTCTATCCTTTTTTCAATTTATTTCCACTAACATAGTTCCATCAGGATTTTCATCCTTGTCCCTATAGATTGCCCATTTGATCATATTAGTTTGCCCATCTACCTGTCCAATATAGTTAATATATTTAATATAATCTATTTTTGGTATATACTGACATTATCGCTATTTCTGCTGTTCCCAGCTCTCCATTTATACACACATATATATTATACACATAGGTGTATATATATATATATATATATATATATATATATATACAGTATCTCACAAAAGTGAGGTTAATATCATGTTGGAATACTGCCCTGTAGCCCAGTCTCTGAAGAGGGTGGATCATGCTCTGCTTCAGTATGTCACAGTACATGTTGGCATTCATGGCTCCCTCAATGAACTGTAGCTCCCCAGTGCTGGCAGCACTCGTGCAGCCCCAGACCATGACACTCCCACCACCATTATTGACTGTAGGCAAGACACACTTGTCTTTGTACTCCTCACCTGGTTGCCGCCACACACGCTTGACACCATCTGAACCAAATAAGTTTATCTTGGTCTCATCAGACCACAGGACATGGTTCCAGTAATGTCCTTAGTCTGCTCGTCTTCAGCAAACTGTTTGCGGGCTTTCTTGTTCATCATCTTTAGAAGAGGCTTCCTTCTGAGATGACAGCCATGCAGACCAATTTGATGCAGTGTGCGTCATATGGTCTGAGCACTGACAGGCTGAACCCCCACCCCTTCAACCTCTGTAGCAATGCTAGCAGCACTTATATGTTCATTTCCCAAAGACAACTGATGGAAATGATGCTGAGCATGTGTACTCAACTTCTATGGTCGACCATGGGGAGGCCTGTTCTGAGTGAAACCTGTCTTGACCACAGTGCTGCAGTTCAGTTTAAGGGTCTTGGCAATCTTTTTAAAGCCTAGGCCATCTTTATGTAGAGAAACAATTTTTTTTTTCAGATCCTCAGAGAGTTCTTTGCCATGAGATGCCATGTTGAACTTCCAGTGACCAGTATGAGAGAGTGAGAGCGATAATACCAAATTTAACACAACTGCTCCCCATTTACACCTGAGACCTTGTAACACTAACGAGTCACATGACACCGGGGAGGGAAAATGGCAAATTGGGCCCAATTTGGTAATTTTCACTTAGGGGTGTACTCACTTTTGTTGCCAGCGGTTTAGACATTAATGGCTGAGTGTTGCGTTATTTTGAGGGGAAGTTATAATAAAATATTTACAAAAATGTGAGGGGTGTACTCACCTTTGTGAGATACTGTATATATATATATATATATATATATATATATATATACACACACCACACCATATATACATCCTGGCTACAGGTCCCTGCAGCAAACAAATCAAACATGTGACCAAATATACAATATCACGTGGGGGCACCTATACCTCAAGGGAAATCCTTCCACAGCTGGAATTATTGAATCCTTCCGAAGCAGGATGAACCTGCAGACAGAGAAAACATAGAAGAATACCATCCTATCCCTAATTGAGCTAACTATTCACTAAATCTGTCAGCAGGGGGTTATAATCCCATCGACAGAAAGACAACAGCAAAGCACACATTTTTTCTCTCTCAGCATGGCAGAAAACAAGCATGTCAAGAGAAAAAAAAGTTCCTGGTGGGAGGGGCTCCACCACTGGTCAGCAGGCTCCTTTCAAGTGTGTTGGCACATGGCTAGGCCTCACCCAGAGTTCTTCAGGTGGTGTCAGGGCTGGGCTCTCAGCCCTTCCTTCTCAGAGCTCAGGTTGCTCAGCTTTCCGTTAATTGCCATCACTCATTGTTCCACAGTGTCTCACCTGGTAATCATTTCATGTTCGTCACTCCAGCCTACAGCCAGCCCCTTCTGGCTACTTAAACTGCCTGGTTCATTCCTTGGGTGCCTTAGCCTTGGTCAAACATATCTGGAAACTCTCTGCTGTGTTCCTCTTAACCACTTCCCAACCGCCTGCCGTGTTTTCATGGCGGCAGTCGGGTTGCTGTACGCGAATAGCCGTAAAAAGACGGCGATCTGCGAACGGCCGCTAGGGGGTGCCCACGCCACCGCACTCCTGAGCAGTGTGCCTGCGGCTCGGGCGGACCCGATGTCCGCTGGCGAGCCGCGATGAGCGACCACAGGCAAAGAACGGGGAACCACCGATGTAAACATGGCGGTTCCCCATTCTGTTAGTGCAGGCATGGGAGATCTACTGATCCCTGTCACTGGGATCAGTTAGATCTCTCATGCCCATGTTAGCCAAGCCTCCCCACAGTAAAAACACACCCAGGGAACACAGTTAACCCCTAGCTCTCCCCCCCAGGTTAACCCCTTCACTGCCAATGACATTTATACAGTAATCAGTGGACATTTAAATTTCTGATCGCTGAATAAATGTCATTGGTCTCAAAAAAGTGTCAAAAATATCCGACATGTCCGCTGCAATATCGCAGTACCGCTAAAAATCACAGATCGCTGCCATTACTAGTAAAAAATAAAGAAAAAATAAAAACCCCAGAAATGAATTCTCATCTTCCGTAAACGCGGCCACTTTTGCGCAAACCAATCAATAAACGCAGATTGTGATTTTTTTTATCACAAATATGAGGAAGAATATAAATCGGCCAAAACCGGTGAAAAAAAAATTTTTTAATATTTTTTTTTTGGATTTGAATTTTAGCAAAAAGTAAGAAATTTGGTTTTTTTTGCAAAATGGTCGCTCTCCTTTTGTTTACAGCGGTGATCAGAAATGACGCAGAGGCAATCAAATACCACCAAAAGAAAGCTCTATTTGTGGGAAAAAAGGACGCAAATTTTGTTTCGGTACAACGCTGCACGACCGCGCAATTGTCAGTTAAAGCGACGCAGCGCCGAATCGCAAAAAGTGCTCTGGTCCAAAAGCTGGAAAACCTTCCGGTTGGTAAGTGGTTAAAGACTTGCCTGGCTGACTTCCCTTCTGGTTCCTGATCCTGTCTGTTGCCTCTGACTATGCTGATCTCTGGCTTCCTGATTTACTAGCTTGTACTGACTACCCGCTTTGGCTACCGCATCCTGGCTATGTTTTGACTACGTTTACTATTTCTACCATTGTTACCGTTATATTAAAACGTGTGATTTTAACTGCATTTTCTGTCACCGTCAGATTCATGGTTCCTGACAGGTGAAAACAAGTCATCCATCTGGCATGGGTCAGGGTGGCAGGTCAGCTTAGTCTGTAGCAACAAATGACACAAGCAGCCATCTCCCAACTGTTTATTTAAAACTTTCACCTGCATGCTGCACACTCCAGCAGTCCCTCACAGATTAAAGTCAGGAGTTGGCAATCTTCTCATGCTGCCATCAGCTCTCCCGACAGTGACAGAGTGGCTTCTAGCAGATGTCCTGCTTTCATGATCACCATTTTGTCCCTGTAGATTGCCCTTCTCAGCCTCCATTCCTTCCGAATGTCCTGAAACTGAGCCCAGGTCTCCTCACAATCTGGCACCCACAGATGCTTAGGGATGTGCATAAACATACCCTTCTCCTTCCTTCCACTGCCTTCTGGGACCTGTATGTGTCCCAGGAGATGGTGGGACCATTCAGAAAGTGCACCGTGACTTGTACATTCGCAGTAGGAAACCGGATGTGAAGCCTGAAGGCTTCACTGTGGGTTTCCCTTACTTGGAAGGACGAGTCAGCTTGGGGTGCGAACATTGAGGGATCTTTGGACAGGTAAGTGTTCTTATAAAAGTCAGTGGCTACAGTATTTGTAGCTGCTGACTTTTTTTTTTTCAGACGGCGCTCCGCTTAAATAGTTTTTTTTTCTCTCTTCCCCCCTATTCTGTCTTGACTTGCTTTGCTTGCTACAGCTTGACATTGCATTAGATTATATCGTTATACTGGTAGACATCTGGCGGGCGTTCAACAGCTCTAAACGAGATTACACTTTCTACTCTCATGTCCACTTGACATACTCGAGGATAGACCATGTCTTCACATCCGCTAATGCCCTGCCATTCTGCACCTCCTCTAATATATTAGAAACTTCCTGGTCTGATCATTCCTCAGTAGTGCTTATTTTCTCTGCACTGCGCACCCCTACAGCTTCTTACACCTGGTGCCTAAACGAGTTCCACCTCAGCAACTCGGCCACTTGTTTAGACATTGAAATCACATTGAAGAAATTTTTCTCTATGAATGACCCATCACACACTTCTTTAATGTGTACGTGGGCCACTCACAAAGCAACAATCAGTGGTATCCTTATTCAACCTGCTGCCAGGTATAGGAGACACTATAATGCCTTATTGAAACAAAAAGAGGGCGATCTGGCCGCACTAATAAAAGAACACAAAAATAATCCCCTTCTAGACTTACGGGATAGAATTGAATTCGCCCGCCTAGAATTAAACGTCTGCCTCACTATGAAGGCAAAAAAACAAGTAAAGTAAAATTTTATTCCCAAGTGGACAAACCGTGTAAATTTTATTGACAAGACTGGCCCCTAGACACCCCCTCCTCATGTCCTCAAGATCGGGAAATCTGATGGTTTCTTTCACTCAAAATTCTAAATCGGTTTTGCAGGAATTTCAAGCTTTCTATAAGAAATTATACTATGACGGCAATACCACTGGCCAACAGGAGTTTGACGATTTGGTTGACCGTTTACCTATCCCGACCCTGCAAGATGAACATAGAGCCTTCTTAGATAAGGATATCACTCTGAAAGTGGTACTGGCTGCTATAAAGCAGGCTCCAATGGGCAAAGCACCAGGATGGTTTTACAACTATGTATTGCAGATGACACAAAGCTATGCAGTGGAATAACTTCCTTGCAGGATGTCTCCAACTTACAAGCCGACCTCAGTGCACTGTCTAATTGGGCGACTATGTGGCAAATGAGGTTTAACCGCTTCCCCACCGCGTGCCGTCTTTTCACGGCGGCAGTGGGGGAGCGCTGCGCGAATCGCCGTAAATAAACGGCGATTCGCATTTGGCCACCAGGGGGAGCGCGCGCGCACCCGCCGCACTCCTGGGGAGTGTGCCCGCGGCTCGGGTGGACCCGATGTCCGCCGGCGAGCCGCGATAAGCGGCAACAGAGAAAGAACGGGGAACCGCCGATGTAAACACGGCGGTTCCCCGCCCTGTCAGTGGGGCATGAGAGATCTACTGATCCCTGTCACTGGGATCAGTTAGATCTCTCATGCCCATGTTAGCCCAACCCCCCCACAGTAAGAACACACCCAGGGAACACTATTAACCCCTAGCTCTCCCCCTGCAGGTTAACCTCTTCACTGCCAATGACATTTATACAGTAATCAGTGGACATTTAAATTTCTGATCGCTGACAAAATGTCATTGGTCCCAAAAAAGTGTCAAAATGTTCCGGCATGTCCCAATATCGCATTACCGCTAAAAATCGCAGATCGCCGCCATTACTAGTAAAAAATAAAAATAAATAAAAACCCCAGAAATGAATTCTCACCATCCGTAAACGCGGCCACTATTGCGCAAACCAATCAATAAACGCCGATTGCAATTTTTTTTATCGCAAATATGAGGAATTGTATAAATCGGCCAAAAACAGTGAAAAAAAAGTTTTTTTATATATTTTTTTGGATTTGAATTTTAGCAAAAAGTAAGAAATTTGGGTTTTTTTGCAAAATGGTCGCTCTTCTTTTGTTTATAGCTGCGATCAGAAATGACGCAGAGGCGATCAAATACCACCAAAAGAAAGCTCTATTTGTGGGGAAAAAAGGACGCAAATTTCGTTTGGGTACAACGTCGCACGACCGCGCAATTGTCAGTTAAAGCGACGCAGCGCCGAATCGCAAAAAGTGCTCTGGTCCTAAAGCTGCAAAACCTTCCGGGGCTGAAGTGGTTAATGTTGATGAATGTAAAGTTATGCACTTGGGGGCTAAGAATATGCATGCATCATACATACTAGGGGGAGTACAACTGGGGGAATCCATAGTGGAGAAGGATCTGGGGGTGTTGGTAGATCATAAGCTTAATAATGGCATGCAATGCCAAGCTGCGGTTTCCAAAGCAACCAAAATCCTTTCTTGTATTAAGAGAGGTATGGACTCCAGAGACAGAGACATTATTTTGCCCCTGTACAAATCATTAGTAAGACCTCATCTGGAATATGCAGTCCAGTTTTGGGCACCTGTTCTCAAAAAGGATATCGGGGAACTGGAGAAAGTGCAGAGAAGGGCAACCAAACTAATAAGAGGCATGGAGGAGCTCAGCTATGAGGAAAGATTAGAGGATTTGAATTTATTCTCACTTGAGAAGAGGAGATTAAGGGGGGATATGATCAACATGTACAAGTATATAAGTGGTCCATATAGTGAACTTGGTGTAGAGTTATTTACTTTAAGGTCATCACAAAGGACAAGGGGGCACTCTTTACGTCTAGAGGAAAAAAGATTTCATCTACAAATACGGAAAGGTTTCTTCACAGTAAGAGCTGTGAAAATGTGGAATAGACTCCCTCAAGAGGTGGTTTTGGCCAGCACAGTTGATTGCTTTAAAAAAGGCCTGGATTCTTTCCTTAATGTAAATAATATAACTGGGTACTAACATTATTAGGTAAAGTTGATCCAGGGTGAATCCGATTGCCTCTCGGGGAATCAGGAAGGAATTTTTTCCCCCGTTATAGCAAATTGGATCCATGCTTTGCTGGGGTTTTTTGCCTTCCTCTGGATCAACTGTGGGTGAAGGATTGTATATGGGATTATTTGGTTGTGTATGTGTGTGTGTATGTATATGTGTGTGTATGTATATATATATATATATATATATATATATATATGTGTGTATATATATATATATATATATATATATAAATGTTTTTTTTTTTTTTTTGGTTGAACTGGATGGACTTGTATCTTTTTTCAACCTGACTAACTATATAACTATGTAACTATGTATTACAAAACATGCTCTACTTTATTGGCCCCCTCCCTAACACACTTCTTTGGAGACATACAGAAAGGTCATCCAATAGACACCAACTCAAATAGAGCCTTCATCACTCTCATTCCCAAACCCCATAAGGATCGTAGCGATGTAGCCAACTACCGACCCATATCCTTAATTAATACGGATTTGAAGCTATTTACAAAAATTTTGGCAATTTGGATGTTGACTTCCTGGCTGACTACATCCACTCTGATCAGGTGGGCTTTCTCCCATACAGACAGGCAGCTAATCAGGTCAGGAGAGCAATTGACCTTACATCCTTACTACACTCATCCTGGGATGGTGGGCCACATAGGAAGGGGGTGTTGTTATATATTGATATCCGCAAAGCATTCAATTCGCTCTCATGGCCTTTCCTCTTTCGGGTACCGACTAGGCGGAATTTTGGTCCTTCATTCTTGGCCTTGATGCACTCGCTATATAGCTCATCCTCACCTCAGATACTTTTGCGGGGCCATGGGTCGGACTCGATACCCATCTCGTCGGGCACCCGACAGGGATGTCCATTATCTCCTATTTTATTTGTGATAGCTATCGAAACATCGGCGATAGTGATCAGCCATAACCCGAACATCTTGGGAATAGATGAGTCATAAATGCGCTTTATTTGAAGATGACCTTCTGCTGTTCATCACATCCCCCCATACTACACTACCAAATCTCCTGTCCCTATTAAACTGATTCGGGAAAAGTTCTGGTTTGTTAGTTAATCATGATAAATCAGAAGCGCTAAATGTCAACTTGCCAACCTCAACACTTCAAAATATCCAATCTCAATTCCCTTTCTCATGGCAACAGTCGTCCCTCTCTTTTTTGGCTATCCGACTGACATCTGATGTAACCTCTATGTACAAAGATAACTGCCTGCTCTTGTTTGCACTTTTATTGGAAGATGTGAAGGCATGGTGAGATACGGGTTTGTTTTGGATGGGAATAATTGCGTCAGTTAAAATGACAGTCATACCAAGGTTATTATACTACTTTCAAACTCTGCCTATTCAGGTCCCCATTGCTGCCACGAGCCGTTTACAATCTAAAATTCTCTGTTATATTTGGGGTACCAAAGATCCTAGACTAGCTCGGGCTACCATGTACGCTACCAAAGACCTGGGGGCTATGAGGGTACCCACCTTTTAGAAGTATTACTTGGTTGCACAGCTGGCCCAACTACTCCAACTCCACAGCTGTCACTATTGTCCTGAGTGGGTCCCACTGGAATCTCAGGCATGCACTCCGCTAGCCTTTTCCTTTGGACTTCCCCAAAGGCTATCTTGAGCCCAATGCTTTCTAATTCCTTACACATCTGGGATATGAGTTGCAGGAGACGGTCCCTATGGTCCGCACATACCCCAGTGGCCCCACTCTTTGGCAATCCCCATTTCCCCCTGGCACACAGCTCGACAGATTTGGCTGATTGGGTGAACAAAGGACTATACCAGATAGGAGACTACCTAGACCATGGGTGCCCAACCGCTGCGCCCTCTGAGGTGGCCCGCGCCTCCTGCTCTGGGATGGCGGGTCAGCAAACCCAGGTTGCGGGTTCCCGACCTGCCACCCCCGAGCAGCAATGTGAATAACGGAGCCGGTGCTAGTGGAAACAGAGCTGATGCTTCCTGTATAGCTCCAGCTCCTTCACAGGTGGAATGATATCAAATATGCTCCGCCTGTGACAGGAGCAATACAGGAAGCTATGGCTCGGCTCTCCACTGCAGCCGCATGCTTCCTCCAGCACCGCTCCTGTCACACTGATGGCAGGTATGGGGGAATCAAGAACCAGCCAGCAATACCCACCAGTGCCCTGAAGTAGCAGCCAGCAGTACCCAGAAGTACTAGCCACCAGTACCCAGAAGTACCAGCCACCAGTACCCAGAAGTACCAACCACCAGTACCCAGAAGTACCAGTACCCAGAAGTACCAGCCACCAGTACCCAGCAGTACCAGCCAGGAGTACCCACAAATACCAGCCACCGATACTCAACAGAACCAGACAGCAGTACCCAGAAGTACCGGCCACCACTACCAGCCAGCAGTACCCACCAGTACCCAGCAGTATCAGCTAGCAGTACCCAGAAGTACCAGTCATCAGTACCCAGACGTACCAGCCAGCAGTACCCAGAAGTACCAGCTAACAGTACCCAAACGTACCAGCCAGCAGTACCCAGAAGTACCAGCTAACAGTACCCAGCAGTACCCACCAGTAACCAGAAGTACCAACCATCACTACCAGCCAGCAGTACCCAGCTGTAACCGGCCAGCATTACCCACCAGTACCCAGAAGTACCAGCCACCATTACCCAGAAGTACCAGCCACCAGTACCCAGTAGTACCAGCCAGCAGTACCCAGCAGTACCAGCCAGCAACAATCACCAGTTCCCAGAAGTACCAGCCACCAGTACCAGCCAGCAGTACCCACCAGTACCAGCCAGCAGTACCCACCAGTACCCAGCAGTACCAGCCAGTACCCAAAAGTACCAGCCAGCAGTACCCAGAAGTACCAGCCACCAGTACCCAACAGTACCAGCCAGTAGTACTGACCAGTACCCAGAAGTACCAGCCAGCAATACCCACCTGTATCCAGAAGTACCAGCCAGCAGTACCCAACAGTACCAGCCAGCAGTACCCAGCAGTACCAGCCAGCAGTACACACCAGTATCGGCCAGCAGTACCCATCAGTACCACCCAGCAGTACCCACCAGTATCCAGAAGTACCAACCAGCAGTACCCACCGGTACCTAAAAGTGCTAGCCACCAGTACCCAGCAGTACCAGCCAGCAGTACCCAGAAGTACCAGCCAGCAGTACCCACCAGTATCCAGAAGTACCAGCCAGCAGTACCCACGAGTACCAGCCAGCAGTACCCACCAGTACCAGTCAGCAGTACCCACCAGTATCAGCCACCAGTACCAGCCAGCAGTCTCCACCAGTACCAGCTAGCAGTACCAGCCAGCAGTACCCACCAGTACCAGCCAGCAGTACTTGCCAGCAGTACCCACCAGTACCAGCCACCAGTACCAGCCAGCAGGACCTGCCCTGAAGGACAGCCAGCAGCAGCAACCAGCGATACCTGCAGGAATCCTGAGGAAGAAGTGAAGATTGAGGTGAGTTGAGGTATGGGTAAACCGCAGTGCATCAGTTTGAAAGCAGCCTTAGGCCCCTTTCACACGATCGGTCCAATCAGGTCCTCCTGTCTGTTTTTTAGGCGGACCCAATCGGACCTTCCATTCACCTCTATAGAGCAGCAGATTTAAATGGACTTGCGTCCTTTTACACCTGCCTATCTCCATTCCAATCTGCTTAAAAAAACAGAAGGGGATCTGTCCCCTTCTGTCTGGGCGGATCGGAGGGCCCATAGAGTAGAGCGGGCTGTGTCCCTGTCTGCTCTGCATATGCAAAGTGGACACAGACCTGTCACCTGCCCGCTCTGCTCATTGTGGCCCTCGACCAGCTGCCAAGTCGCTAAAGTGGCCCTTGCTCTTCAAAAGGTTTACTGAACGATCTGATTGTGGACTAGGTAGAGATACTAGTACTGCTGCTTTGAGGGACAGATTGCAGACCGCATAGAGCCATATTATTGTTCTAAAATTTATGCGGCTGGAAGACACTTTGCCTATACAACTTGGAGATGACTTTATAACAATAATATGGCTCTATGCGGCTGGAAGACACTTTGCCTATACAACATGGAGATGATTTTAGAACAATAATATGGCTCTATGCGGCTGGAAGAAACTTTGCCTATACAACTTGGAGATGATTTTAGAACAATAATCTTTCCCTTAAAGCAACAGCTGCAACCTTTCCCTGTACAACTTGGAGATGATTTTAGAATCTAAAATCATCTCCAAGTTCTATAGGGAGAGGTTCCTGCTGTTGCTTAAAGGGGCAGATTATTGTTTCTTGCACAAAATTAAAAAGTGCATCTACATTGTTGGTTTAAAAAAAAATAAAAAAATTCCAAAAACTACATTTGCGGCCAGCGGTGCATTTCTTGCACAAAAATAAAAAAAACAGTGTTGGCTACCTCCTCCTCCTCCACCGCCACTTTCACCGCCTCCTCAACCACCAACTCCACATTCACCTCCATTTTTGATTTTTTTATGTGATTTTAGCTTAAAATTTATTTTAAGTTATTTCCCTATCCCCATTTCTTTGTAGGGCACTTTTCCGACTCTTACCCCCATTTTCCTTCCTTTTGCAGACCTCTAGGACTTGCCAGGACTTTGTTACAGCCATTTTTGTGCCTAAAAGTTCGTGTCCCCATTGATTTCAATAGGGTTCGGGACAAAGTTTCGGTCAAGTCCGGTCCCGTACCCGGACATTCTCCGGAAGTTTGTCCGAAACTGCCGAACCCGGACTTCCAGAGGTTCGATCAACTCTATTCATAGGCAGTCTGGGGATGCCCTCCGTGGAGAGCTTCCATTTACAGCAAATTCAACATTTTGTGCAATTATTACGGAAAGACGGGTCCGATCTGGCTGTACATCCCATGTTCGAGAACAGGTGCGTGCAGGATGCTGCTCCTCAGGGGGGGGCATCTCCATGCTCTACAAACAGTTTTCTATCCCTCTTACCAGGCTATCACACCAGGTGGCGCCCTGAAGCAGGGGACTGACGCAAATGGAGTACACAAATCCACAAAGGCATCCTCAATGTTGCGCTGATAGAGGCGGGATACAAAGTATTCACCAAGTGATACCTGGTTCCAGAGCGCCTCTCCAAAATGTATCCAGGAACTTCGGCCTCATGCTTCAGGAGATGTGGACAGGTGGGTTCTCCACTGCATATATGGTGGACATGTCACAAGGTTTGTCGCTTCTCAATGAGGGTACACTCATTCATATTCACGATCACAATGGTCAATATTGTTAAAGACGCTAGTGTCGCCCTGCTGAATAAACCAGTGGACAACGTCTCTGGACATACTTAGACGTTAATATATTTTATATTTTTGGTGGCCAAAATTGCCATTGCATCAGCCTGCAAAAGCCCTCTTATAGACATAACATTTATAAAACGTAAACTAATGTGGATCATGTGGAATGAGAAAATAGCGAGCGTTCTCCGTGACAAACAACCTCTTTTCAAGAAAATATGGTCCCCCTGGCTTACATACCTATAGGTCCCTGATTAACCACGATGTTCACTCGGATGACCGATTGCGGATTCCTGGATGGATTCACCCTTCCCTCCTCTCTCTTTCCCTCTTTTCTCCTATATCTTTATTTCACACTTACCTGTGTTATCTCGTTTCTGTTTTTCTCGTTTCCTTTTTCTCTGGTTAACCCAAGCACTTCTGGGTATATCATTGGGAATAGGGTCCCCCATAAGGGACAGTTATAATAAACAATTATTGAAAGAACCATACTTATTATGTAACTATGCTATATGGACAAATTGCTGAAGTTTTACCTTTGCAGTGTTGAATATCAGAGACCACGTTGTCTTACAAACACATGATGCACTGAGATGCCATGGGTATATGTGGAATTACACCCTGAAATACATTCTGCTGCTTCTCCTGAGTACGGGGATACCACATGAGTGGGAATTTTTGGGAGCCTAGCCACGTACAGGACCCCAAAAACCAATCACCGCCTTCAGGCTTTCTAAATGGTGATTTTACTTCCTCACTACATATCACAGTTTCCAAGGCCCTGAAATGTCAAGGTAGCACAACCCCCCCCCCCCCCCAAAATGACCCCATCTTGAAAAGTAGACAGGTATTTGCTTTGGAAAGTGAAGAAAGAAAAGGAAAATTTATTTTTTTATTTTTTCAATTTTCAAAACTTTGTGACAAAAAGCGAGATCTGCAAAATATTCAACATGCCTCTCAGCAAATAGCTTGGGGTCATTTGGTGGGGTTTTGTGCTACCTGGGCATTTCATGGCCTCCGAAACTGTAATAGGTAGTGAAAAGTGAAATCAAACATTTACGCCCTTAGAAAGCCTGAAAGCGGTGCTTGGCCTTCGGGGTCCTCTGCGCAGCTAGACTGCCAAAAAGTCTCACACAGTGACAACTTTGAGGAAAAACATTTTTTTGTCATTTTCCCAAAAATTTTGGCAAAATATAAAATATTCCATGGACTCAACATGCCTCTCAGCAAAAAGCTTGGGGTGTCTACTCTCCAAAATGGGGTCATTTGTGTGTGTGTGTTGGGGGGGGGGGGGTTGTGCTATCTGGGCATTTCATGGCCTCCGAAACTGTGATAGGTAGTGTGGAGTGAAATCAAAAGTTTACGCCCTTAGAAATCCTGAAGGCGGTGATTGGTTTTTGGGGTCCTGTACGTGGCTAGGCTTCCAAAAAGTCTTACACATGGCATGTGTGAGCAATATATCATTTCAGTGACAACTTTGTGTAATTTTTTTTTCTGTCATTTTTCAATCACTTGTGATAAAAAAAAATATTCAATGGGCTCAACATGTCGCTCAGCAAATTCCTTGGGGTGTCTGCTTTCCAAAATGGGGTCATTTGGGGGGGGGGGTTGTACTGCCCCTCCATTTTAGCACCTCAGGAAATGAGATAGACAGTCCCATAAAATAAAAGCTGCGTGAATTCCAGAAAATGTACCCTAGTTTGTGGACGCTATAACTTTTGCGCAAACCAATAAATATACGCTTATTTACTTTTTTTTTTTTATACCCGAGACATGTGGCTGAATTCATTTTGGCAAAAATGTATGACTAAAATTGAGTTATTGTATTTTTTTAATAACAAAAAGTTGAAAATATAATTTTCTTTCAGAGTTTTCTGTATTTTTTCGTTTATATCGCAAAAAATAAAAAACACAGAGGTGATCAAATACCACCAAAAGTAAGCTCTATATGTGGGAAAAAAAGGACGCAAAATTTGTTTGGGTACAAAATTGCATGACCGCGCAATTACCAGTTAAAGCAGCGCAGTGCCAAATTGTAAAAAATGCTCTGGTCATTAAGGGGGTAAATCCTTCCGGGGCTGAAGTGGTTAAAGAAGGTCCTGTCTTAAAAATTACTTTAGGATGAGCCAGAAGGGCTAAACCCAATTCCTCATAATTTTTTTTAGATCTCCCAGTGCTTATTCAGCAGCTTGTGGACCACTTGATATCGGCTAGAATAAGTTATGTAAAAGGGCCATTCATAGTCCAAATCTCTATTCTCCCTTTCCCTGTTTACCAAGAGGTCACCTCTACCCACCAACATAACCTCCTGAATAGTGTCATCAAGTGTCTAGTGGGAATATCCTTTTTCAACAAATCATTGATTAATCACCTGAGCTTGGTCCTTGAAATCATCAAGGTTAGAACAGTTGTGTCATATTCTTAGAAATTGGCTCTTTGGGACTCCCTGCAGCCAATTACAAAACTGAACAAATTACACTTTGCTACAATGTAAAGTAGTGAGTGTACAGCTTGTATAACAGTGTAAATTTGCCCAAATTGGGCCCAAAGTGTCAATATTTTGTGTGGCCATCATTATTTTTATATTGACATTTGGGGCAAGCTTGGGACATTTCCAGATCATGTGTATAAACTCTTGAATTTGTGAATTTGACATTTGGGGCAAATGGGACTATCTCACCTACCCCATTTATGTAACTGCACCGGGGTCCTATAGATGTGGTGTAAAATAAACAAGTGTGACAACTTATCAGCTGCTGCGACTGAAACTAATGGGCCAGCTTCAAGAATTTGTTCCTATTGTTCATCATCGATAGGGCCCACATCTCGTTCCCACTTCTCACGACAGGGTAATAGGTCAGGGGCTTGTATATGTGTATAAACTTTAGATATAATGCCTTTCTTTTCTGTTTCGCTAAAAATGGACTCAAGAAAAGAGCATTCTGCTTTCCAGTCTGTCTGTTTTGGCTAACCATTGCATGGCGCAATTGCATATATTCTCTCAGCTTCTTTAGCAAGGCAGTGGTTGCCTTGGGTGTGTATTTAGGCCAGTGGTGGACTGACAACCCATGGGGCCCCTGGGCAATAGGAGATCATGGGGCCCCCCTGTGTCCCTGTCCACACTGAAGCCACACAAAACACCTCCTACTTATTGCACTGCACCAATATTACATACGTTCGCCCCTACCCCTTTAGCTGCAGTGGCAGCAGCTGAGGATGTACACTTGCTGCAGCAGGAATTAAACCTCTGTTGCTTTTGGTGGGTGATCGCGACCCATTCAAGTGAATGGGTCCCACTCTGCAAAAACCCTGCAACGCAGTTGCAGCATGCTAGTGTGGGGTCCAAGGGGTTGAAGCAGGTGATGAGGAGGCAATACAATGCCTCCTCACTGCCTGCTTTAATCCTTATTTCACTGTACACAAGGTAGTTGCAGAGCAGTCCTATTCACTTGAATGGGATACGCTTGGCAGGCACTACACCTTCCAAGCGTGACAGGGTGTATAATTCCTGCTGCTGCTGCAACATGTGTACACCCCTGGCCACTGCAGTTAAAGGGGGTGTGGTTGGGGGTGATTAAAAACAGGGCTCGGCTATGAGGTTTTACCACCCCCAAACTGTGAATGTAAACAAGCCCTTTCTGTCCTGAGCCCCCTATCACAGTTGGTGTCCTGGGAAGAGAGCACAGAGGGGTCCTGGGATGAGAGCAGAGAGGGGGTCCTGGGATGAGAGCAGGGAGGGGGGCCTGGGATGAGGACAGGTAGGGGGTCCTGGGAAGAGAGCAGGGAGGGGTCCTATGATGAAAGAGTTGCTTCACCAGAAAATAAACTAAATGGTACAACATTTAGTGTTACCCTTTAGTAAAAATGTCATAAAAATTAAATGTCATTTTGCTATTGCCTGCTCAAAACTCAAGTGATATATCTATATTATGTCTTGTAGCAGTGCTATGAATTGTTAAGGCACAAGAACAATATATCTTTGTATTTAGTTTAAAGCAGTTAACTGTAGTTGACGAGAGAGAATGGAATAAGTGTTAGTAGTTGTTACGTATAGTGTACAAAAGCCAGATGTGACATCACCCTTTACATGAAGTACTTTAGAGTATTTTATGGTGATAGGGAGTTACCCTGGCACACATTTACCATCTCAAAGAGGCACCATGCCCATTAAATAAGGCAGGATGCCCATTCTCAGTAACTATTGAGGTTAAGAAATACATGCAGTTAAAAGTTACCAATGTATAGGTTGCTGTTTGAGTTTTCACAGACAAGCAGGCTATTCATCAAGAATAACGCTGACCACAAATAAATTTGGCTTAGATTTAAAGTATTAACGTGTGTGTTAAATCTAACCATGAACTTATCTTATTTGGTCACTTTTGGTCTGTTAAAGGCTAAATTTCCCTTTTTAAATAAAATTCAGTCAAGGGGCTTTTAAAGTTTTAACATGATCAGTAAATGGGGAAATTCTCTTTCACAGATCATGTTAGAAGCAGTATAATCAATGAAAGAACTATTCTCAATGGAGGAGGGCCATGTCCCATCAGATTATCTGTACTGCTGTTCTGACAGAAGAGCCGAAGCTGTTAACCATTGCAGTGCCAGGTGTTCAGAGACAGGAAGAGGACAAGCATCCCTGCAGTAAAGATTTCTGTAGGATTAACTTGCCTGCACAATGTGGGACATCATTTATTATAGGTAAGTGATGTGACTGAAGCTATGGGAATAAAATAAACCATCACGTGTGTTGCGTACAGAATTGTAAAATAATAAATTTTAATTAATTTGAAATCACCTGTGAACAATGTGAAATATATCAGCTTTATAAATTATATAACATATAGGAAACATATATCTCAGAAAATATATTTGACTGTGTTCACAAATGTATATACAAACCAATCACCAACAAGTGAATATATAAAAGTTTAATTACATTGAAAGCATTGATGATCATGATGTATCATAATAATCATGATTGATGTATCATAATAATTTGCAGATCATTATAGATTATAGTCCTAAAGGGGATTTAAAACATCTTGAAGTTCCATTGGATCTTACATAGCTGCATAGTTACACAGTTAGTCTGGTTGAAAAAAAGATACAAATCCATCTAGTTCAATGAATATGGTTGGATCTGTCAGCTCCAAAACCGTACTGGGAAAGAGACCACCACACAGATTAGCAACTCACCACGGACAAAGACCTTCAATACTAAAGGTCACAGTACACGTGTTCCCTTTTATGAAGCCGGGATCTGCTTACTGCAGCTTTCCCCTTCATTCAGATGAAGTTACCATCCAAAGCAGCTAAGAAAAATAGACACAATATTGTTCTCTTTTTTAAATTATAGGTAACTTTATTAAAACATTAAAAACACTACTGAGTACATAAGTGTGCCTGAAATTAAAAAAACACATACACAGATTTAAGTAAACTAACCGCAGCCTGATCCCGGAAGTAGCTTTTAGAACGGAACCGCCATTACCCTGGTTAGGGTAGCACCCAATGTGTACATTGTTGTATAGGTAAATTTAGTTGGGCTCCACTGTAGCCAGTGGAGCCAGGGTTACTTGTTAAGTTGGCTGCAAGGCTCTGCAGGCTTAGGATCTGCCACCTTCCCCTGGTTTCTAGAAGCTCCCTGAAGGTTTTAGAACTTAGTGGGTGAAGGGGCAGAGATTAGGACCTGAAAATACAAGGGATCTCTGCCAATACCTGGGTAGGATGGCCCAGGAGGTGGGGAGATGGCCTTTAAAGATAGTGGGGGCCTGGAGGGGGCCCCTGTGCTGGGGGCTCTGCCTCCAGACAGAATGTGTCAGAAAGAGAGAGAAGGAGTGAGAAGGAAGGAAGTTAAGAGGAACCCTTACCCCCTTCAGCCTCATCCAGGCTTGCCTGAGCCACCCTGGAAGCACATGGAATGTGTTCAGCCGGAGGCCCGACCAGAAGTTACCATCCCTGCTAAAGGACAGTAGGACTGAGTGCGTAATCTCTGTTCATCGCCCACAGCCTACAGGGGAAGGCAGTCAGGTGCAATATCAAGCTAGCCATACCGAAGGACAGCTATTGCCAAACCTTCACCCCCTGCATGAGAAGATTTGCTGCTGAAATACCAGGGCTGGGATCAGTATTGGAATTGTTGCCAGTCTGTTTGGAAGTAGTCTCCAATAGGAACAGTCTGGAGTTGGACTAAGAAAATAGAGTAGCTGCAGTTGTCCTCAAAGATTCTTCTTCAAGTCAAGCCCTTGGACTGATTTTCTAACTTTGTGTGCCTGCCTGCAAATGCATGTAGCCTAACTCTGTAGAAGAAGGGGGACCCAAAATCTGGCGACCCTTAAGTGGGTAGTACTACTCATGTACACAAATACTGACCATGAAATAAATCAGCAACCATTCATGCACTCCAGCTGCGGGTTAGGTCAAACCCACATCAAACCAGTTAATTTTCATTACAGTTCTCAAATTAAGCCTTACCATTTGACAAAGAATACATCCCCATATTCATCACTGTGCATCTTAAAAATATTAAATACTTTACAGTTAAATTAATTTTACATTCCATTTTACATCAATATTTAAATTATCTTTATGAATTAATTGGTCCAAATCAATCCAATGTATAATAAATTGTGTCAAAATGAATTCATCACAGATTTACTACAAAATACAAGAACATAATAAATATCCATATAATGGCCCACCCTGTATATATATACAGGGTGGGCCATTTATATGGATACACCTTAATAAAATGGGAATGGTTGGTGATATTAATTTCCTGTTTGTGGCACATTAGTATATGTGAGGTGGGAAACTTTTCATGATGGGTGGCGACCATGGCGGCCATTTTGAAGTCGGGCATTTTGAATCCAACTTTTGTTTTTTCAATAGGAAGAGGGTCATGTGACACATCAAACTTATTGGGAATTTCACAAGAAAAACAATGGTGTGCTTGGTTTTAATGTAACTTTATTCTTTCATGAGTTATTTACAAGTTTCTGACCACTTATAAAATGTGTTCAATGTGCTGCCCATTGTGTTGGATTGTCAATGAAACCCTCTTCTCCCACTCTTCACACACTGATCACAACACCGCAGGAGAAATGCTAGCACAGGCTTCCAGTATGCGTAGTTTCAGGTGCTGCACATCTCGTATCTTCACAGCATAGACAATTGCCTTCAGATGACCCCAAAAATAAAAGTCTAAGGGGGTCAGATCGGGAGACCTTGGGGGCCATTCAACTGGGCCACGACGACCAATCCACTTTCCAGGAAACTGTTCATCTAGGAATGCTCGGACCTGACACCCATAATGTGGTGGTGCACCATCTTGCTGGAAAAACTCAGGGAACTTTCCTGCTTCAGTGCATAAAGAGGGAAACACATCATCATGTAGCAATTTCGCATATCCAGTGGCCTTGAGGTTTCCATTGATGAAGAATGGCCCCACTATCTTTGTACCCCATATACCACACCATACCATCAATTTTTTGGTTCCAACAGTCTTGGAGGGATTTATCCAATGTGGGTTAGTGTCAGACCAATAGCGGTGGTTTTGTTTGTTAACTTCACCATTCACATAAAAGTTTGCCTCATCACTGAACAAAATCTTCTGCATAAACTGAGGGTCCTGTTCCAATTTTTGTTTTGCCCATTCTGCAAATTCAGTGCGCCGATCTGGGTCATCCTCGTTGAGATGCTGCAGTAGCTGGAGTTTGTAAGGGTGCCATTTGTGAATAGCTAATATCCGCCGAAGGGATGTTCGACTAATGCCACTCTCCAGTGACATGCAGCGAGTGCTACGCTGTGGGCTCTTACTGAATGAAGCTAGGATAGCCACTGATGTTTCTTCATTAGTGACAGATTTCATGCGTCCACATTTTGGCAAATCCAACACTGAACCAGTTTCACGAAACTTAGCAAGCAGTTTGCTAACTGTAGCATGGGAGATGGGTAGTCTCGTAGGCTGTCTTGCATTGAAATCTGCTGCAATGACCGGTTACTGCGTTTACCAGACATCAACACAATTTCTATCCGCTCCGCACTTGTTAACCACGGCGACATGTCAATGGCTGTAAACAAAGAGAAACATGTAAATAACTCATGAAAGAATAAAGTTACGTTAAAACCAAGCACACCATTGTTTTTCTTGTGAAATTCCCAATAAGTTTGATGTGTCACATGACCCTCTTCCTCTTGAAAAAACAAAAGTTGGATTCAAAATGGCCGACTTAAAAATGGCCGCCATGGTCACCACCCATCTTGAAAAGTTTCTCCCCTCACATATACTAATGTGCCACAAACAGGAAGTTAATATCACCAACCATTCCCATTTTATTAAGGTGTATCCATATAAATGGCCCGCCCTGTATATATACATACTATATATATATATATATATATATATATATATATATATATATACATATATACTAAGTATTCGATGTATGTGTCATCAAAACTGACAGATCACATAAAATAATTGATATCTTGATAATTGTCTTGATATCTTGATAATTGGCTTAATAAAAGGGAACAAGAGGAACAAGGGAACAAACTTTAGAACTGAAAGTCTATGTCTGCAGTGAGCAGCACAGGCTAATCTGTGTGGCAGTGGTCTCTTTCCCAGAATGTTTTTTGGAGGTAACAGATCCTATTGAACCTCAAGATGTTTTAAATCCACTATAATGATCTGCAAATTATTATGATACAGTGATCATCCATGCTTTCAATAAGGAGGAACTTTTAAATATTTTCTTTTTGGTGGACATATATTTATGAACACAATAAAAGACATTTTTTTAGATATATGTTTCTATATGTTATATAATTTATATATATATATATATATATATATATTTCACATTTGTTCACCCGTGATTTCTAATGTATTGTCATGTTTTGTAAAATGAATTCTTTCACAATTTTGTGCGCATGATGGTATGTTTTATCTTGTAAAGTTGGAAACTTTAGGTACTACAGCCACATTTGTGGTGTTTGTGATTGCTAAATTTTTTTTTGATACACAGTTGTGCTCATAAGTTCACATACCCTGGCAGAATTTATGATTTCTTGGCCAGAGAATATGAATGATAACACAAAAACTTTTCTTTCACTCATGGTTAATGTTTGGCTGAAGCCATGTAATACCAATCAACTGTGTTTACTCTTTTTAAATCATAATGACAACAGAAACTACCCAAATGACCCTGATCAAAAGTTTACATAGCCTGGTAATTTTGGCCTGATAACATGCACACAAGTTGACACAAAGGGGTTTGAATGGATATTAAAGGTAACCATCCTCACCTGTGATCAAATTTTCCATCTTTTTTGTTTGTTTAGCAAAAAATAACAACCCAGTTGTGATTAAATACCACTAGAGGAAAGCTCTATCTGTGTCATAAAATGATAAAAATTTCATATGGGTACAGTGTGACATGAAAATCGGCCTGGCCAGGAAGGGGGTATAAGTGCCCAGTAAGCAAGTGATTAAACGTGTCTACCTTTGTCCATCTTCATTATATTGTGGATTGATGTGAATACCAGTTTACACAATAAAAATAAGGATTTGTGCACTTTGTGTTGTGTCTTTTTAGCTTACAGAACGTGACAAGGACCCTAAATTTCTGGCAAAATAAACAGGTATTTTTTGTCCATGCTACGGCTGGACATTACCACTGGATTATAAATATGCCCAGCATTCTGCTAAAGCTGAGTGATACAAGTACTTTGCAAATTTCTGCTCCAATTCCAGCTTACAGTAAAAGTGTGTCTGAGAGTGTTTCTGCTAAGCAAAGAGAGACTATGTTAAGGAGTTGTCCAGCAAAACTGCGGCTACTACAACTTACTGTTGCCACCAGCAACCACCAACAAGTCTAGACAAGTCCTGCTGGTGTCAGTGTGTCTGTAAAGTTTCGTCCTTCGCACAAGGGGTTACAGCATCATGACACGGAGCGAGCCTGCTTATCAGGACATTTGGCGCCAGCTAGTCTGGAAACGTGGGAG
The DNA here is from genome assembly GCA_018402905.1 of Glandirana rugosa. Lineage (NCBI taxonomy): Eukaryota > Metazoa > Chordata > Amphibia > Anura > Ranidae > Glandirana > Glandirana rugosa. The sequence goes on along the minus strand of BLSH010276289.1, from coordinate 328,607 downwards.
CGGCGCCACGCCCTGGAAGAGTCAGCGCGCTTGCGGCCAGCGGCAGTCACCACGAGGAGAGAGATGGCGGAAGGTGGGAGACTTGTGCCAGTGCAGACCTGGTTGCCAGAAAGGATGGCAGGGGCCCGGTTGGAGCCAAGCAGGGGCATCTCCCTGGGAGTCATTGAGGGGATGGAGCGGCTGTGTCCTGGATCCCCGGAGTGACGGATACCTACCGCGGATGTCACTGCCTGGGCCCGGTGCGGCCATTGTGATGTTTCACTCACCCGGCGGGTATCTACCAAGCAGGAGCCACAATACTACTTGGTGAACCTGCAAACAGGGCTTTGCCGTCCGCAGCTGAGGAAGTCCCGGAAGGCCGGATCGGACCTGATGACGTCGCCCGAAGGCAGGGTAGAGCACCAACCCAGCGGCTCCCCTGTGAAGATTGAGGATGAAGGGGAAGGAGAGGCTGTTGTGGCCTGTGGCCTGGCCATGGACCTGGAACCCATGAGTACCATTGAACAGGGATCCGGGGTAACTGAAATGCCGGCTGTATCCCCACCTGTAGACATCCCAGCGGGGCCAGAGTCAGAGAGGAAAGGGGAAGAGCTCCCTAGTGTGCCACCTGAAGATGATGGGGAAACGGTCATAGACTGGGGGTTGCCCAGACTGCTGGCTGTATTTGGGTCACTGGAGCACCTGGTGGAGTGGTCGTCTCCATGTGAGGTGTCGGACAAAGAACAGGAGATGGGATATTCCCATGCTCTCTATTTCTCCAATGGGGATGAGACGGAGCACCCTCAAGACACCAGATCAGCGGCAGGAACCCCCAGTATCAGCTGCCAGACTTTCCTTAACCCCTTTAATACCGGACTATAGTCAAATGACATCTGCAGATGGGATCTCCCATCCTGGGCGGGGGCCATATGAAGTCCTCAGTTTTTTGCAGCTACTGCCCATCCCCGATTGGGGTAAAGAGCCAACAAAATCTGGCTCTTTACCACATGACCGGCTGTGTCCAATCACAGCCGGTCACTGTAGAGATCCACGTTCCCACTGCTCTAGCGCACCCCCGGTGGCGTGCAGTGCGGCGATCGAGTTTGAGGCTTGTACCTCAGACAAAGCCCAGCCCTGATCAGGGTAAAGAGCCAATGAAATTGGCTCTTTACCACGTGACTGGCTGTGCCCAATCACAGCCGGTCACATGATGTAAACAAACTGCGGTAACGTTCTGTTACCGGGTTCTCCTCCTTACACACCGATTGTGTGTGAGAAGGAGATTGTGGTAACAGCTTGTTACCACTTAGTGTACACACCAAGCACACTGACTGCCCCCCAGTAATAAAGAGGACCTGTCAACACCCCAACAATGAACCTGTCACAGCCCATCAGAGTACCTGTCACAGTCCATCAGAGTATCTTTCACCAGCCCATCTGAGTACCTGAGTACCTGTCACCAGCCCATCAGAGTACCCGAATACCTGTCACCAGCCCATTTGAGTACACGAGTACCTGTCACCAGCCCATCAGAGTACCCAAGTACCTGTCACCAACTCATCAAAGTACCCGAGTACCTGTCACCAACCCATCAGAGTACCTGAGTACCCTAGTACCTGTCACCAGCCCATCAGAGTACCCGAGTACCTGTCACCAGGCCCTCAGAGTACCCAAGTACCTGTCACCAGCCCATCAGAGTACCTGAGTACCTGTCACTAGGTCATCACAGTACCCGAGTACCTGTCACCAGCCCATCAAAGTACCCGAGTACCTGTCACCAGCCCACCCGAGTACCCGAGTACCTGTTACCAACCCATCTGAGTACCCCAGTACCTGTCACCAGCCCATCTGAGTACCCGAGTACCTGTCACCAGCTCATCTGAGTACCCAAGTACCTGTCACCGGCCCATCAGAGTACCCAAGTAACTGTCACCAGCCCATCAGACTACCCAAGTACCTATCTATAGCCCATCAGAGTACCTGAGTACCTTTCACCAGCCCATCTGAGTACCCAAGCACCTGTCACCAGCCCATGAGAGTACCCGAGTACCTGTCACCAGCCCATGAGAGTACCCGAGTACCTGTCACCAGCCCATTTGAGTACCCGAGTACCAGTCACAAGCCCATCTGAGTACTCGAGTACCTGTCACCAAACCATCTGAGTACCCGAGTACCTGTCACCTACCCATCTGAGTACCTGTGTACCTGTCATCAACCAATCTGTATACCCGAGTACCTGTCACCAGCCCATCTGAGTACTCGAGTGCCCATCACTAGCCCATGAGAGTACTCGAGTACCTGTCTCCAGCCCATCAGAGTACCTGAGTACCTATCTGCAGCCCATCAGAGTACCCGAGTACCTATCTGCAGCCCATGCCTCATAAAATATACATTGGGGTGTTTGCTTTGCAAAATGGGGTCATTTTGTGGGTGATTCCATTGTCCTGGTGCTCAAGGACCTTCAAAAGTAGGATAGGTAGGAATGAAAGGTATTACTTCAATGTTGGACCTCTCTTTGTGGCCAGGCTGAGTAAAGTCTCACACATGTGGTATTGTCATACTCGGAACGAGTAGCAGAATGTATTTTGGGGGGTAATTTTTGCTATGTACATGCTATGTGTTAGAAATATATAAATTGACAAAAATATTTTTTTTATTCTCTTTCCACATTTTCCGAAGACTTGTGGAAAAAAATGAACCATACAAAAGACTCATAATGCCTCAAAGAATATACGTTGCGGTGTTTGCTTTCCAAAATGGGGTCATTTTGTGGGTAATTCCACTGTTCTGGTGCTCCAGGGCCTTCAAAAGGGTAATAGGTCATTAGGAAATTTTATGTGTAATTTATGCTTCTAGAATACTTGACAGTGCTCCCTGCATGTTGGGCCTCTGTATGTGGTCAGGCTGTGTAAAAGTCTCACACATGTGGTATTGCCATAGTCGGGATGAGTAGCAGAATATATTTGGGGGGAGTAATTTTTGCTATGTATTAGGGAGAGGTTCCTGTTGGTGCTCTGTGGGAGAGTTTATTGTTATAAAACCATTTACTACTGCATTAGGGAGAGGTTCCTGTTGGTGCTCCGAGAGAGAGTTTATCGTTATAAAACCATCTACTACTGCATTAGGGAGAGGTTCCTGTTGGTGCTCTGAGGGAGAGTTTATCGTTATAAAACCATCTACTACTGCATTAGGGTGAGGTTCCTGTTGGTGCTCTGAGGGAGAGATTATCATTCTAAAACCATCTACTACTGCATTAGGGACAGGTTCCTGTTGGTGCTCTGAGGGAGAGTTTATCGTTCTAAAATGATCTACTACTGCATTAGGGAGAAGTTCCTGATGGTGCTCTGAGGGAGAGTTTTTTGTTCTAAAACCATCTCCTACTGCATTAGGGAGAGGTTTCTGTTGGTGCTCTGAGGGAGAGTTTATCATTATAAAACCATCTACTACTGCATTAGGGAGAGGTTCCTGTTGGTGCTCTGAGGGAGAGTTTATCTTTCTAAAACCATCTCCCACTGCATTAGGGAGAGGTTCCTGTTGGTGCTCTGAGGGAGAGTTTATCGTTCTAAAACCATCTACTACTGCATTAAGGAGAGGTTCCTGTTGGTGCTCTGAGGGAGAATTTATCGTTATAAAACCATTTACTACTGCATTAGGGAGAGGTTCCTGTTGGTGCTCTGAGGAAGAGATTATCATTATAAAACCATCTACTACTGCATTAGAGAGAGGTTCCTGTTGGTGCTCTGAGGGGGAGTTTATCGTTATAAAACAATCTCCTACTGCATTAGGGAGAGCTTCCTGTTGGTGCTCTGAGGGAGAGTTTATCATTCTAAACCCATTTACTACTGCGTTAGGGAGAGGTTCCTGTTGGTGCTCTGAGGGAGAGTTTATCGTTATAAAACCATCTACTACTGCATTAGGGAGAGGTTCCTGTTGGTGCTCTGAGGGAGAGTTTATTGTTATAAAACCATCTACTACTCCATTAGGGAGAGGTTCCTGTTGGTGCTCCGAGGGAGAGTTTATTGTTCTAAAACCATCTACTACTGCATTAGGGAGAGGTTCCTGTTGGTGCTCTGAGGGAGAGATTATCATTATAAAACCATCTCTTACTGCATTAGGGAGAGGTTCCTGTTGGTGCTCTGAGGGAGAGTTTATCGTTAAAAAACGATATACTACTGCATTAGGGAGAGGTTCCTGTTGGTGCTCTGAGGGAGAGTTTATCATTCTAAAACCATCTCCTACTGCATTAGGGAGAGGTTCCTGTTGGTGCTCTGAGGGAGGAGGAGGAGGATGATGAGGTCCTAGACTCCACATGGAATGAGGGTCATGTGAGTGACGTTTGCAGTTTGGAGGAAGAGGTGGTAGCACAGAGGCACCATCACAGCAAAAAAGGAAGCAGGTTGCAAAAGTGGAACGAGCGTCCCCTAGACAGTATGCCTGCTACTACCTACCACACCCAGGGATCTAGCACACCAAAGGCAGCTCAAAGGTGTTCCCCAGCGTGGCAGTTCTTCAGACATTGTGCTGACTACAAGACACGAGTGGTTTGTACACTGTGCAATGAGAGCCTGAAGCGAGGCATAAATGTTCTAAACCTGAGCACAACCTGCATTACCAGTCATCTAAATTCAAAGCACTTGCTGCAGTGGAATAAGTACCTCAAAATCCAAGAAAGGTCTCGGCCTCCTCCTGCTTCCTCTTCTGCTGCTGCCTCGGCCTCTTCCTCCACCTTGACGGTGCGACCCCTTGTGGAAACTCGACGGAAACCACACGATCTAGGGACCCACACCATCCATCATCGTCCGTATGACAGATCCCCTGCGAGCAAGGTGAAAACGTTGGACGAAGGAAAAAACGACACTACCACGGAGACACGATGGTGGAGAAGGAGGTTTGACGTTTGCAGTGAGTGTACTGGGAGTAAGGTACACCTCAGATCCTGGAGTAGTAGGAGGAGGAGGAGGGAGTCTCGTGGTTGTCCTTGGAGAGGGATTACGTCATCCTCTACCAAAA
>BLSH010276289.1:305212-315642 GCA_018402905.1 Glandirana rugosa | reverse complement strand
TTTTTTTTTTTTTTTACTAGTAATGGCGGCGATCTGCGATTTTTAGCGGTACTGCGATATTGGGGCGGACATGTCGGAATGTTTTGACACTTTTTTGGGACCATTGGCATTTATACAGCGATCAGTGCTATAAAAATGCACTGATTACTGTGTAAATGCCATTGGCAGTGAAGGGGTTAACCTGCAGGGGGCGCGCTAAGGGTTAAGTATGTTTCCTGGGCGTGTTCTAACTGTATGGGGGCTTGCCTAGCTGGGGAAGGGAAGTGGTCACAGCCTTCATGTACAGGAAGGCTGTGATCACAGCCCTTCCCCCTCACACAGAGCGGAGGTCCGTGTTTACTTACACGGACCTCCGCTCCTTCACTCCGGGGGGGGCATCGCGGGTGGCCGGCGGCAATCGAAGCCGCCGCACCCGCTCCCTGGCCCCCCCCGAACACAGTGAGTGCGCGCCTCCGGCGGCGCGCGCGCGCTCACAGTGGCTCTGTATCACGGCCGCCGTCGTATCACGGCTGCCGTCGTATGACGGCGATTTGCGTTACAGAGCCACTTTGTCGCCGTCAATTGCCGATCAGCGGTCGGCATGCGGTTAAGAAAGTGGTTAAACAAAAAAACAAAGAAAACAAGACTTTAGTATCACTTTAATAGAGATCTCATTTATAAGCTGCTCAGTCACTTCATGAGTGGGTGTCGCATACCAAAACTACCTCCGCTGTGTGTACATAGCTTTCATTCTGTGTGACTCGGCAGCTTATATTACCAGAAGGCTCGGTTCACACCTAGGCGATCCGACTTCAGGGGTGACTTTGCTAGGCGATTTGAAATCAATTCGAAATCGATTTGAAAGAGACTTCAGAGCTGCTTTGGGCATTACAACGCGACCTCCATGCCAGGCGACTTTGCCTGTGGCCAATCAGAGAAGAGAGGGAGGGGAGTTGCCTTCAAAAATGATTTTCTTTTTCCTGTAAAGTCACTTCAAAGGCGCTTGTTCATAGACGGTGATCCGACTTGGAAGCGACTTCCATTGACTTCTGTGGGCTCAAATCGCCTAGAAGTCACTTTGAAATAGTACAGGAATCTTTTCACAAGTCGCTCTGAAGGCGGAGCAACTTGCGTAGTGCATATTAAGATGGCTCCATTCATTTCAATGAGATTTCTGATGTCAGGTGATTTGAGGCGACTTGGGGCGATACAAGTCGGATTGCATATCACCTAGGTGTGAAGAGATTCCATGCAAAAGATAAACATTGTCACACATCTGAAAAAGATACATAATAACTACCCAAATGGAATGGCTATCACTATAGCTATCTCTATAGCTTAAACAGGAATAGATAATTCACTAAGGCTGGGTTCACAACTATGCGAATTGGATGCAGCTTACACCGCATCCAATTCGCATGACACATGAAAGAACATTGCTTTCTATTGTGCCTGTTCACATATGTCTGGTACAGCCTGGGTGCGGATTCAGTGCTAATTGAAAAAGAGTTCTGTCAGTTTTCTGAGTAGTGCGTTCCATCTCAGGTGCAAATTCAGGCCCATTGACTTCTATGGGAACGCTTCCGAATCGCACATGTCATTCAGTTGTGAACAGAATAAAATCCTGAACTGATACTGATGTGAACCTGACCTGATCCTGATCAAAAATTGACCTGAAACGCTGAACAACTACTTTGTCAATTAGCTGTTAAAAAAGAGCTTTGATTCGCACCGCACATTTGTGAACCCAGCCTGAAGTGCAAAGATCATCACTCTTCATATCTTTACAAGTCACGAAAGAGAGGCTTCTACAGTATTATTGTCAAAGGTGTGTGTAATAAGATGACTGATTTGGCGCTGTCTAAAAGTGTTATTAATAGTAATAGTAGTAGTAATAGTAATAATTGGTTCAATGTACTAAGGTGCTTAGTGCTATATCAGCATGAAGCCAAAAAAATGTGATAAATTATTGAAAAAGCATTATATACAATTTGCATCAGTGCAATGGTTGCTGTTACACAGCAAATCATAAACAAAGTGCTTAGTGCTTAGTAGTGCAAATCAATATATGAAACCAGTCCAGAGTTCAGAAAATGCTGTAGCCTTATAATCATAGGATTAGTGAGCAACATAAATATTCATAGAAACAATATTCCTCCTTATATACTCTTGTCTCTATATCAAAAACTTGAACCATAAAAGATTGATTGAAAAAGTGACTTCATGTGAATAACCAAAATCTTCATAAAAATGTAGTGATAATCCAAAGTGACTTTAGTGCATACAAAGTCTTTTTCCTGTGCTTCCAAGTGAATCCACGCGTGCTCCCCCTTCCGTGCCCCCACTCACCAGAAGCAGATACCCCTGCAGGGGTGGCTCACATAGAAAACAACCCGTGTGGCGTCCTGATATCCAGAGTGTGGGTGCGGTCCTCAGCATTGGAGCATGGCATGTATGGAGACAAATCCAGGGATACACATAGCGTAACTCAGTTTTTTCAGGAAAATATTTATTTCATCCAAAAATATTAAAAACAGATGTGACAGTACAATCGTTTTGAATAAAAATGTAGATGAAAATCAAAGCCCTGCTGTCGGGCTGTGAATCGGCACTCAGGCCGGGGATAGAAGGAGGGACTGGGTTCCTTCCGCCTGTTTGAGTTCGACGACGTCCCAAGACGAAACGTGCTAGCGGGGCTTACTGGTACGCCGTTAAATCATTTCCGGTTCCTAATATTCCGTCTGTGGAACGCAAACAGGCATAAGGAATGCTTTTTCAATAATTTATCAAATTTTTTGGCTTCACGCTGATATAGCACTAAGCACTTTTACCTTTGTACTTCTTATCTTATCACTTTTCATGTGTACTAATTGGACACATTGAACTAATTATTACTATTACTCATTAATAACACTTTTAGACAGCGCCAAATCCCTCATCTTATTACACACACTTATACCCCACCCAGCAGCGGGAAACTAATCTATTGCAATTATTGTTGAAGGTGCCTGTAACTTATTATATGCATTGTATACTTATTCACTCATCTACAGCCTTGCCTTGTCCCCGCTGCAGGCTGCATCCATCTTCACACGTCATCCTTCCGGGTCCATGGACTCTGGCTGTGTGATTGTCCGGAGCCGCGTGACATCGCTCCCGCTAATGCATGTGGGGGAGTCGCTGTTCACGGCACAGGAATCTGAAGAAATGGCACGGGCAGCCGTTCCTTCAGAGCGCATGCATCGGTGATGTCACTGGCTACATGCATACTACATATCTTTATAGTACCTATAGGTAAGGCTTATCATAGGCTTACTTATAGGTACAAGTAATAGATCAGCTTTTACTGCCTCTTTAAGTGACTTTGAACGTGGCATGGTTGTTAGTGCCAAACAGGCTGGTCTGAGTATTTCAAAAACTGCTGATCTACTGGGATTTTCACACACAGCCATCTCTAGAGTTTACAGAGAATGGTCCGGAAAAGAGAAAATATCCAGTGAGCGGCTGTTGCGTGGACAAAAATGCTTTGTTGATGTCAGAGGAGAATTGGCAGACTGGTTCGAGAAGATAGAAAGGCAACAGTAACACAAATAACCACTCGTTACAACCAAGATATGCAGAATACCATCCCTGAACGCACATTGAGGGCCAGTTCACACCATAGACATGCAGTCCAGATGCGTTTCGGATGCTTGTCTGCATGTGCGTTTTTGACACGGTTCCGGTCCGTTCCGGTGCATTTTTGATGCAGTCCAGTGCAGTTTTCCCCCCTTTTTTTCTTAGGACATGTGCGTTCCAGTGCGTTTTTGGCGCATGTAGGTGCGTTCCAGTGCTTTTTGGTGCGCTCTGGTGCTTTTTTTATGCGTTTTAGCGCATTCCAGTACAGTTCAGTGCATGAAAAATGCAGCATGTTCTACTTTTTTTTTCCGGAGCTGTAACGCACTGGAACTGACTGCACTGGTGTGAACTAAGCCATTGAAAGCCATATAACCTACTTTCCATGCGTTTTTGATCCAGAAAAAATGCACTGGACTGCATGTGGTGTGAACTGGCCCTTAACCTTGAAGCAGATGGGCTACAGCAGCAGACCACACCAGGTGCCCCCCCTGTCAGCTAAGAACATGAAACTGAGGCCACAATTCACACAGGCTCACCAAAATTGGACAAAAGAAAACAGGAAAATGTTTCTAGTCTGATGAGTCTCGGTTTCAGCTGTGCCATTCAGATGGTAGGGTCAGAATTTGGTGTAAACAACATGAAAGCATGGATTCATCCTGCCTTGTATGAACGGTTCAGGCTAGTGGTGGTGGTGGTGGTATAATGGTATAAGGGATATTTTCTTGGCACACTGTGGGCCCCTTAGTACCAAATTAGCATCGTTTAAATGCCACGCATACCTGAGTATTGATGTTGACCATGTCCAGCCCTTTATGGCTACAGTGTACCCATCATCTGATGGCTACTGCCAACAGGATAATGCACCACAAAGCTCAAATCATCTCAAACTGGTTTCTTGAACATGAAAATGAGTTAAATGTACTCCAATGGCATCCACAGTTACCAGATATCAATACAATAGAGCACCATTTTTGATGCAGTCCAGTGCAGTTTTCCCCCCTTTTTTTCTTAGGACATGTGCGTTCCAGTGCGTTTTTGGTGCATGTAGGTGCGTTCCAGTGCTTTTTGGTGCGCTCTGGTGCTTTTTTTATGCGTTTTAGCGCATTCCAGTACAGTTCAGTGCATGAAAAATTCAGCATGTTCTACTTTTTTTTTCCGGAGCTGTAACGCACTGGAACTGACTGCACTGGTGTGAACTAAGCCATTGAAAGCCATATAACCTACTTTCCATGCGTTTTTGATCCAGAAAAAATGCACTGGACTGCATGTGGTGTGAACTGGCCCTTAACCTTGAAGCAGATGGGCTACAGCAGCAGACCACACCAGGTGCCCCCCCTGTCAGCTAAGAACATGAAACTGAGGCCACAATTCACACAGGCTCACCAAAATTGGACAAAAGAAAACAGGAAAATGTTTCTAGTCTGATGAGTCTCGGTTTCAGCTGTGCCATTCAGATGGTAGGGTCAGAATTTGGTGTAAACAACATGAAAGCATGGATTCATCCTGCCTTGTATGAACGGTTCAGGCTAGTGGTGGTGGTATAATGGTATAAGGGATATTTTCTTGGCACACTGTGGGCCCCTTAGTACCAAATTAGCATCGTTTAAATGCCACGCATACCTGAGTATTGATGTTGACCATGTCCAGCCCTTTATGGCTACAGTGTACCCATCATCTGATGGCTACTGCCAACAGGATAATGCACCACAAAGCTCAAATCATCTCAAACTGGTTTCTTGAACATGACAATGAGTTAAATGTACTCCAATGGCATCCACAGTTACCAGATATCAATACAATAGAGCACCATTTGGATGTGGTGGAATGGGAGATTCGCATCATGGATGTGCAGCCAACAAATCTGCACAACCGACTTCTGTCAAACAGGCATGCTGGAAAACCAGCATCAAATCGACCATTGGCTGCCAGTGCTGATCAGTGTATTCTGGTGGGGAGGGCAGTCCCCCTGTCTGAACACAAAGGCACAGTGGGGGAGATCGCCACACTAACATTGCTTGTGTTAGTATGGCAATCTCTCAAATTTATTTTTTCATTCAGCCTGCTGGATTGAATGAAAAAAACTTTGGTGTGTACCAGGTTTTACAGTTCTAGTGTCAACCCACAAGCGTGCGCACAAGGTGTACCTAGGCACGCCCTAATCACCCTGTGTGCGCATATCCTCCCTGTTTAGTCCCCTGATATTTCACCAAATAAAAAAAATATATATCTTTGTTTCTTTTTTCTCCTAAAAAATTGTAAACAAATAATAAAAACAAAATTGTAAAAAATAATATCAAATAAAATAATAAAAATAAAAACTACTGACACCGTCCACTGCCCTACTGACTCTAATCACTACCCTCATGACACCATCCACTGCTCTACTGACACCGTCAATATATATACACATGCCCACACACGCATGTGTGTTTGAGCTTTGGGGTGCACAGCTTAATGCAATAGGCTACGGACACCTATGTGTCAACCCAAAATTTAGGATTTTCTTTTGCTTTCAGGACAAATAGAGAGGATGAATCTCCCTAACTGGAGTACATACAGCAATTAAAAAACCGAATCCCTCTCCACGCTATCCAAAACTAAAAAGTTTTGCCTTTAGTTACACTTTAAAGTGGTTGTCAACCCGTGACAACCACTTTAACCTACAGGTAAGCCTATAATAAGGCTTACCTGTTGGTGCCCTGCATATCTCCCAAACCTGCACAATACAGGAGATATGCAGTGTATTAGCTGTGCCAACGTTATTTCGGCACATGCGCAGTGAAGAAACGGCCTCAATGCCCTGACTGGCGTGTCCCGGGCATGCGCAGGAGTGACGTCAGCGCGGCTTCAGCCAGTCACAGAGCCGGAGATCGCGGCCCCGGAAGGAAGAGGGGCTGAAGATGAATGCGGCTAGCACAGGGGACATCGCTGGACGTCGCTGGCTTCGTTTGCAGGTAAGTGGCACATAATGGGCTACTATGCGATGCATAGTAGCCCATTATGCTTCTACTTTACAGGGGAATGTAGAGGAAGTAAACCCAATCTGAGTTTCCTTCCTCTTTGAGGATGGATACTGGGACACAGCAGAACTATAAAAGCAAACATTTTCAGGCCTGGGCCAAAGAAGACCTGACCCTCAATCCCCCTCAGCCATGATGAAGTGTCCCTGACCTTATCCTTGCTTCTATCCGGCTTTCTAGTTTGCTTATTCCCATAGTAACCCCAATTTCCTTACATAGTTGCTCCTTTATTGTTGACTTCTACTGTTGTCCACATTGATACATAAGGGATAGTTAAAATGCAGATGTGTTTCATAATACACTAATTGAGTTGCTTGTTGTATGAAAGTTGCTCTTTCCCCCACCGTCTTTTGTTATTGGTACATTTGCTATTAGTATGGGCTTTGGGGATGTACTGAATATCTAAAATTGCCTTATACTGAGCAATGTTTTTCAGACTGCTGATACGGTAGTTATCTTATACTGGAGTTTTTATGTTATCTGAACTTCTAAACTTTGTTCTTTGCACTTAATATTCAATAAAATATGATTCAAGAAAAACCACAAATAATGAATACTAAAATTAGCTGGCATGCTGGAAAATATAGGTGTATTGTTATTCCGTATCTCAAAATATCAGAATATTTAAAGTGGTTGTAAATGTAATTTTTGTTTATACCTATCTGCTCTGTGCAATGGAATTGCACAGAGCGGCCCCAAACCTCCTCTTCTTGGGTCCCCCGCCAGCACTCCTGCCTGCTTGTCTTCTGCGAGTGCCCCCATAGGAAGCTGCTTTCTATGGGAACATACCAACCAATGACCACTGCCTACACCTATAACTGGCCATTGCAGCAAGGAGCATTGGAGGGCAACAAACAGCAAAAACAAGGGCCAGGGATAAATCCAAGGCAAATACCAAGCTCTACTACTCTGCGACTAACCAAAATAACCTGTCTAACAGTATGCGTTTAAAAACAGGGGTTTAGTTGCACAAATTTGCAAATGCATGCGTAAGCTACAGGCCCCGCCAAGGCACCCTGTGATCTGTAGGCCTCACCAATCGTTGAGTGCCATTTGGGCCTACCATATAACATTGAAGGTTCTGTCGGCTACCTGAGGAAGGTGTTTCACTTGTGCGTGTAGCTGACACAGATCGACCACGTCCTCTCCTTGCAACAGGAGCTTCAGCAACAGCACCTGCAGCACCACGACCACGTCCCTTATTTTATGCTCTCCTCATTCTGGACACAAATGTACTACTGTATATAGCACTATTTATTAATACTAAAAAAAAAAAAAGAATACATTATTATTCTTTTTTTTAAAAAAAAAAAAGAAAATTGTAGCTGCACTTTTTATTTTTGTGCAAGAAATGCACCGCTCACACCAGCAGCAGGAACCTCTCCACCGCTCACACCAGCAGCAGGAACCTCTCCCTACACCAGTATGAGATGATGTTAGAACGATAATCTGTCTTTCACAGCACCGACAGGAACCTGTCCCTACTGCAATATGAGATGTTTTTAGAACAATAATCTCCCCCTCACAGCACCGACAGGAACCTCTCCCTAATGCAGTAGGAGATGGTTTTAGAACGATAAACTCTCCCTCAGAGCACCAACAGGAACCTCTCCCTAATGCAGTAGTAGATGGTTTTATAACGATAAACTCTCCCTCAGAGCACCAACAGGAACCTCTCCCTAATACAGTAGTAGATGGTTTTATAACAATAAACTCTCCCTCAGAGCACCAACAGGAACCTCTCCCTCATGCAGTAGGAGATGGTTTTATAATGATAAACTCTCCCTCAGAGCACCAACAGGAACCTCTCCCTAATGCAGTAGTAGATGGTTTTAGAATGATAATCTCTCCCTCAGAGCACCAACAGGAACCTGCCCCTAATGCAGTAGTAGATGATTTTAGAATGATAATCTCTCCCTCAGAGCACCAACAGGAACCTGTCCCTAATGCAGTAGTAGATGGTTTTAGAATGATAAACTCTCCCTCAGAGCACCAACAGGAACGTCTCCCTAATGCACTATAAGATGGTTCTGAACGCTAATGTCTCCCTCACAGCACAGAAAGGAACGTCTCCCTAATGCACTATAAGATGGTTCTGAACGCTAATGTCTCCCTCACAGGACCTCAATGAAGGTCTCCCTAATGCAGTCTGAGATGGTTGGGAATGCTAATCTTTCCCTCACAGCACTGCCATGAAGCTCTCCCTACTGTAGTCTGAGACGATCTGACACGCGGCGCTACGTGACTCCAGCATCATATAGAGGCTGGGTCACATGATGCACTGGCCAATCACAGCCATGCCATTAGTAGGCATGGCTGTGATGGCTTCTAAGGGCAAACTAGTGAAAAGCTTGTTGATTGGCTGCCCAGCAGCTATAGAAAATGCGCCAAAAATACCGAATACCGAACCCGAACCCAGACTTTTTTTCAAATGTCCGGGTTCGGGGCACGGACACCCTAAAGTCTGGTACGGACCCCGAACTTTACAGTCCGGGGTTTGCTCAACTCTAATCATGAGTTGTAGATTTCTCATTTTTAGCAGGGGTTCCCTGAGATCGGAGAACTATTTCAAGGGTTCCTCCGTGTTTGAAAAGGTTGAGAAAGGCTGCCCTAAAGCATCCCTTTTACTTACTCAAGCCTTCATATGAGCCAGCAGGATTCAGCCCTGCACCCCATTACTCGTCACTGACTTTGATTGACAGCAGCGGGAGCCAGTGGCCACATGCCTAAAAATATAAGTATGTTTTATCACCTCTCAATATTTTTAAATGCTACAAAATATCTTATCTACAACATAGGAAGGGGCTCCAATGTAATAAGGCTGAAGTTTTCAAACTCAATTTGCACTAAAAATTGCCTGCATGCTAGAAAATTAAACATTATTTCACCTCTCAATATTTTTACAGGCTACAAAAATATCTAATCTTTTAATCTACAGAATGGGAAGGGGCTCCAATTGGATAGGTCTAAAGTAAGCAGCAAATTACAAAAGAAAAAAATATATACAGCATCTCACAAAAGTGAGTACACCCCTCACGTTTTTGTAAATATTTTATTTTATCTTCTCATGTGACAACACTGAAGAAATGACACTTTACTACAATGTAAAGTAGTGAGTGTACAGCTTGTATAACAGTGTAAATTTGCTGTCCCCTCAAAATAACTCAACACACAGCCATTAATGTCTAAACCGCTGGCAACAAAAGTGAGTACACTCCTAAGTGAAAATGTCCAAATTGGGACCAATTAGCCATTTTCCCTCCCCGGTGTCATGGGACACAATGCTTTTCTCTACAGTCTCAGCTGTGCTGAGTGGCTTCCTGTTTATTCACAAACGAAAGCATAGTAAACCGTTTACTGTGCTCAGCTATGAATGAACACAGTTAGTGAGTGTATTCACTGTGTTCATTTAGAAAAGGAAGGCACTGATAAATTACATATTTATTAGCCCCTTCCCCAACCCTCCATCCTGAAACATTCCCGATCCGGTAGAAATACATCTCGTTGTAAAAAAAAAAGTCTAGGAATCTCTCAAGAAACGGTACTCGTATACGCACACGTCCCCCACACGGTCCACACGGACCCGTGTGGGATTGGTGATTCACGTCACGGTTAAGGGAGATAACGGACTCGAAGGGGACACAACCGTCCCGACTACCGAAGGGAGAGGAGGAGATGGGGGTCGAAGACGTCCCTTACAAAGTCCTACCTCCCAACCCCTTCCCCGATTATTTATACATTAAATAGTCACGGAAGGAAAAGATTTACTTGTGTCACTTATGTGAGTGATTGACACAAGTAAGTATCGACTCG
>BLSH010276289.1:291828-305202 GCA_018402905.1 Glandirana rugosa | reverse complement strand
GTGGCCACATGCCTAAAAATATAAGTATGTTTTATCACCTCTCAATATTTTTAAATGCTACAAAATATCTTATCTACAACATAGGAAGGGGCTCCAATGTAATAAGGCTGAAGTTTTCAAACTCAATTTGCACTAAAAATTGCCTGCATGCTAGAAAATTAAACATTATTTCACCTCTCAATATTTTTACAGGCTACAAAAATATCTAATCTTTTAATCTACAGAATGGGAAGGGGCTCCAATTGGATAGGTCTAAAGTAAGCAGCAAATTACAAAAGAAAAAAATATATACAGCATCTCACAAAAGTGAGTACACCCCTCACGTTTTTGTAAATATTTTATTTTATCTTCTCATGTGACAACACTGAAGAAATGACACTTTACTACAATGTAAACTAGTGAGTGTACAGCATGTATAACAGTGTAAATTTGCTGTCCCCTCAAAATAACTCAACACACAGCCATTAATGTCTAAACCGCTGGCAACAAAAGTGAGTACACTCCTAAGTGAAAATGTCCAAATCGGGACCAATTAGCCATTTTCCCTCCCCGGTGTCATGGGACACAATGCTTTTCTCTACAGTCTCAGCTGTGCTGAGTGGCTTCCTGTTTATTCACAAACGAAAGCATAGTAAACCGTTTACTGTGCTCAGCTATGAATGAACACAGTTAGTGAGTGTATTCACTGTGTTCATTTAGAAAAGGAAGGCACTGATAAATTACATATTTATTAGCCCCTTCCCCAACCCTCCATCCTGAAACATTCCCTGCAGAAGCTGGGGGTAGAGGAGGAGAGGGAAGCCATCAGCCCTGCCAACACAGGGGAAGCTCAGGCAATAGAGGGAATTGGCACTGCACTTAGTGGTTAGGGTGTGCCCAGGCACACCTGGCACACCCCCTGCACACGCATATGCTCATGGCAAAGAACTCTCTAAGGATCTGAAAAAAAAAATGTTGCTCTACATAAAGATGGCCTAGGCTATAAGAAGATTGCCAAGACCCTGAAACTGAGCTGCAGCACAGGGGCCAAGACCATACAGAGCTTTAACAGGACAGGTTCCACTCAGAACAGGCCTTGCCATGGTTGACCAAAGAAGTTGAGTGCATGTGCTCAGCATCATATCCAGAGGTTGTCTTTGGGAAATAGATGTATGAGTGCTGCTAGCATTGCTGCAGAGGTTGAAGGGGTTGGGGGTCAGCCTGTCAGTGCTCTGACCATATGACGCACACTGCATCAAATTGGTCTGCATGGCTGTCGCCGCAAAAGGAAGCCTCTTCTAAAGATGATGCACAAGAAAGCCCACAAACAGTTTGCTGAAGACAAGTAGATTAAGGACATGGATTACTGGAACCATGTCCTATGGTCTGATGAGACCAAGATAAACTTATTTGGTTCAGATGGTGGCAACCAGGTGAGGAATACAAAGACAAGTCTACAGTCAAGCAATAGGTGGTGGGAGTGTCATGGTCTGGGGCTGCATGAGTGCTGCCGACACTGGGGAGCTACAGTTCAATGAGGGAACCATGAATGCCAACATGTACTGTGACATACTTAAGCAGAGCATGATCCCCTCCCTTTGGAGACTGGGCCACAGGGCAGTATTCCAACATGATAATGACCCCAAATACACCTCCAAGATGACCACTGCATTGCTAAAGAAGCTGAGGGTAAAGGTGATGGACTGGCCAAGCATGGCTCCAGACCTAAACCCTATGGAGCATCTGTGGGGCATCCTCAAAAGGAAGGTGGAGGAGCGCAAGGTCTCTAACATCCACCAGCTCTGTGATGTTGTCATGGAGGAGTGGAAGAGAACAACCTGTGAAGCTCTGGTGAACTCCATTTAAAAGAGGGTTAAGGCAGTGCTGGAAAATAATGGTGGCCACACAAAATATTGACACTTTGGGCCCAATTTGGACATTTTCACTTAGGGGTGTACTTACCTTTGTTGCCAGTAGTTTAGACATTAATGGTTGTGTGTTGAGTAATTTTGAGGGGACAGCACATTTACACTGTTATACAAGCTGTACACTCACTACTTTACATTGTAGCAAAAGGATTTATTTACTATACCGCTCAGGCGCACATTTGCGCAACTGTGCGCTATTTAATGGCAGATATGCGCAAATAGCGGTAAATAGCGCACATATGGAATTGAATTTACTATAGTGGTCAGGTCACAGATAACGTCCAACTCTTTACTCCAGCCCAGACCTGGAGTTGTGCAAATAGAAATAAGGTTTGGTGCATGATCTGATCCCCTAAATTGTGCTAAAATATGTGGTATATTGTTTAAAGATAATTTGCTTTTAAACTGTGTGAAAAAGTGATTTCTACACTGAAATATCTTAAAAAGTCTGAGAAGAGATAAATTCCCCGTCTCTTTACTCCTAGGCACAGAGCACAGCTGAGCACAACTGAGCATGCTCAGACACAAAACAACTCTCAAAATAACTCTCATGGAGTAACTCCTTGAGTAGTTAGTAAATACCAAAATGAGAGTTATTTTACACACATTTTTTGGGAGTGAAGATGAGAGTTATTTTGCCAAGTGCAAGTTTCTGCCATTCATTCTAATGGTACTATTGTTACTTTATCAAATAAAGCCATTTCATGTTGAAAAGAAATGTATCTTTCTCTCACATTTGATAATCTATTTTGTTTTTAAGAATGTTACAATGTGAAATCTCTTCATGTTTTGTAATTTTTTTTCCTCGGTCAATTTCACATGCTGCTGTCCATGTCACAAAAAATATTTCCCCAAACTCACACAGATGTCTTTACAAACCACAAACAATACCATTGCTTATGGAAATTTAATTTTTTTTTTTTTTTTTTTTTTTTTTAGAAAAACTTCAAATATCACTGAAGAAATCCATAACAATACATCCGAACTCGTCATGTTGTTTAAACACAAATAATACCATTGCTTATGCAAATGTCAAATTAGTGTAATTTATTAATTTAATTCAATGATGAAAAATTGAAATAGAAAGCCAGAAGCAGAAATCCTAACACCTCTCATTCCATCACCTATATGTCCACAGAAATGCAGGATATCTGTGTATATAAGCAGGCGCTGCAGCTTTGTAGTGGCTCCAAAGGTAGCTCAGCTGATTCGCATTGTTTGTTTCTTGGGTTTGAATCCCACGCAAGCCACGTCCTGTTGTATTTTCGACTTATGATGTTCACACAACAAACATTACCATTGCTTATGCAAATGTCACATCAGTGTCCTTTTCTTGCCAAATTCTAATCCAAGAACAAAAGCAGAAATCCTAACTGCTGTCATTCCATCACCTATGTTTTAAAAAATAACTTGGGAATACTGGCCTAACTTCTCTTTCGGTCAAAATGTTGTATTTTTGGGTAGGAGGGTAACATCACCATTGCAAATCTTCCCAGATACACTATCTAGGCCAAAGTAGTGGGATGGCTGCCTTTACACACACATGAACATTAATGGCAGCCCAGTTTTAGTCCATTGTGTGAAAAACTGAAAATTGTATCAAATACTTACCGTAATTTTCCTTTCCTGACGCCAAACCATGGCAGCATACTAGTGATAGAGCTCCGCCTCTTGACCACTCCCTCAGGACCAAAAAAGGCATGGTTAGCCGCCCCCCCATTCTTTGTAACAAGCCACATACCGGAACGCACAGGGTGGGCCCGTATGCTGCCATGGTTTGGCGTCAGGAAAGGAACATTACAGTAAGTATTTGATACAATTTTCCATTTTCCAGACGCCAACATGGCAGCATACTAGTGATAAATAACTAGCTGACAGTTTGGGTTCTACTTTCCAAACCAATATTCTAATTAGGGTGGGACAGTGGACTGAATAGTCCTTCCCACAAAGTCCTCTGATGACAAGGCACCTTTGTCTACTCCGTAAAGTGTGAGTAGGTATGCTGGGATGACCATGATACTTTTACAGATGGATACTATAGATGCTCCCAAGTGGGCTGCCTATGAGACTGCAATCACTCTGGTAGAGTGCACCGCCGCTGACGGAGGCTTATGCCCCCCTCGCCCTATATGCACCACCAAGCCTGCTAGAGTCCAGGCAGTAACCTCTTTCCTTGATGATCTACAGCTGGAATGACAAAAGGCTTATTAGATGATCTGAAAAGACCAGTTGTGGACAGCTGCTTCTTTTTGAAAACGTCCAGGTCGTGTGACAGATGTCTGTTAAATAGAGGGCTATTGCAACCTTTGATAAAAGTTGACCTACAAGACAGTCCTCTACTCTTTTTGTAAAGAAAACTTTTTTTTTTTTTTTTGAAGCTCCAAGAGCTTGAATCTCAGACAAACTTCTGCTTAAAGTTTTTGCAATAGATAGTGTCTTGTAGGTAATGGCCCAAACCAAATACTGCTCTGTTGGAGCAAACAGTTGAACGGACCAACACCAATCAACCCCACTGGGAAAGACTCCTTTCCGTTTGTGACTGAATCCTTATGACTGCCTTCAAAAGTAGTGCAGACTGAAGGATTCTTGGCCCGTTTAATTTGTTATTGCCAATATAGCTGACACTTGCCAGCTCAGTGAGGATAGGCTAAGGCTCATGTCCAACCCAGCCTAGAGGAAGTATAGAACAGCTGGGGGTAGTAGGATCAATGTCTCACCCTACCGAGATAACGCAATCTTGCTCCAGATTTAGGCATAGATGTTGTAAGTAGAGTGCCTTCTAGCACTCAACAAAGTAGAGATTGCTCTGGAGCAACCGGAGTTCCCCCACCTCCCCTATTAGCACCCTGCTTGCAGTCCTGGTCTGCATATGTGCATAGGGGAAATGTCTTCTGTATTCTGAAGTGAATGGCCAATGAAACCAGAGGGCTTCATGGCCAATATGGGGGATTGGCTATGAACCATGTACTACCTTGACAGACTCTAGAGGAATATCATTACAAGAGATGTTGGGGAGAAAATATATAATCTAGATTGCAGCCCCAAGGAGAGACCCGAGCGTATGCACCCTGCACGTTGGGGTGCGGAAACAAGGCCAGACCTTTATCAACATTTGCAAAGAGGTCTCTCTGTGGTAGGCCCCACCTATGGACCAGCTCAAAGAAGACCTGGGCCCTAGACCCACTCGTTGTGCTCTGGGAAGCTTGCCTGATAGTCGGTCTGCCTATGTGTTCAAAAGTCTGCTGGGAGGTAAAGTGCTTCATGAATTTGCTAGTGATCTTCCGTCGCAGATGTTATGGGTTTCACCTCTCTCAATAGCATACTGCTGATAGGGAGAGTTCCTCCCTGGAGATGAATATAGGCAATTGCTGCCCTGTTGCTCAACGGCAAGGAGACTGGTCTTCCCTTGATTCTGTGTAGCAAGGCCAAAGTGCTAAAAAGGATGTTTGAACTTCCAGCGCATTTGAGACTACACTCCTTGGCTGGAAATGTCCATTTGCCTTGACCGACAGTCCCTCACAGTGTGCCTCCCAGGCTGTCTTGCTGACATGATTCATAACAGTGCTCCAGTGTAATGGTTCAAAAGGCCCGTGACTTCCTCAGGGTCTTTCCATCACTGTGGACCGCTACTCATACTGAGTGACACTGTTCTCAACTGTGCTCGATCCTGTTTCCTCCCTTGCGCGAAGAATCCTAGTTGAAACTTGCGCAGGCGCCCATGGAATCATCGTTGCATGAAGATGTTGAGCCCAGAAGACTGAGGCACTGAGAAGCCATCAAACAAGTGAAGGTAGCTATCCTCAGAATTCTCTTCCTGACTGTCACTGCTTTCTCTGATGTAAGCAAAACAGAGGAACTAGCAGAGCACCCCCAACTACACTAACTGTTGGGTTGGAGAAAGTCAGCTTCTCTTTCCCCTATTTTTTTTTTTTTTTGAAGTTAATAAACCAGCCATATCTCTGCAGGGTATATATGAGGACCTCTTGGTGTGACAGCAATTGTTCCAGTCCCTTGGATAGAAGAAGAATGACGTCCAGGTAGTGACAAACCCGGAGACCGGGTTCTCTGAGTGGAGCTGACATGGCACTGAGACCCTTGCCAACATTCTCAGAGATATTTATTATTTATAGGCCACAAGGTAGGTTGTTAAAGTGGAGATGCGTCTAATCGATCACCAAACTTACTTATTTTGGAAAGAAAAGGAAATTTGGGATGTGAGGATAGGCTTCCTGACAACCCAGCAGTAGCATCCAGCCGACTGCTTTTACTGTTTTAATGGACTCCATCTTAAAGATCTCTAAGAGGGCCAACAAGGTTTAACCTCTTTCGATCTACAACTGGACACTAGCCTCTGTCCCCTGCAAACCACAAACAGGTTTGGGTAGAAAACCTGCAATCTTTAGTGTAAATAGGACCGGGACAACGACTTCCTGAGTCTAAAGTGTCTGTAAGTATTGTAGCAGCCCACCCGCTTTTGCGGCGGATTTAGCAGAGAAATGGTCTGGAGGAGAAGCAGTGAGGAATCCCTGAAGTGACCATGAGTGTCTAATACCTTCCTCCAAGGATCTGTACAACATACTGTCCATAAACCCATTAAGAGCGCCCTCTGACTCCTACCTCAAGAGCCTGGGCATGCGCTCGTCAAAAGGGCTTAGTGGGTACTTGTGGTATACCCAAGGATTTTCACTTATGGGCCTTGTGAAAGGTTGCCTGAGTTCACTTACATCCTCTACCTGGGACCCTGGCCTGGCAGCTGGCCCTAGGCTCCCTGGACCTAGGGAAGCCGAACCTGCCGGGAGAAACATTTTCTTTTCCTTTTGCATCCGGTCTTATGGGAGCCGATCGGACTTACCTCCTGTCACTTATGATATGGCTGTCTCCAGTTTCCTACCAAACAGAGATCTTCTGCCATAAAGTGACTCACACCAATCTTGTTTATAGGAAGCAAGACACCGCCCAGGAGGGGGCTACCTGGCTGGCATAACGGAAATGAGTCCAAAATAGCATCTTGCATCATAATTAATGAAGATATTTGGTGTTACCTGTTAACTGTGAACTCCTCCGGGCAGTCTTTACTCACCAGCCTATTGGCTACAGGCGCTGTGCCACAGGCCCTGCAGGATTCTTGCTAGGGCATTGGCGTTGCTCTGGGGAAGAGGCGATAAGACGTCTTCTTTGGAACCTTTTCCCTTGAGTGGATGCGTAATCTGCAGTTACTCTCTTATGAAGACCGTCCGCCTTCCCTGGCTCTTGATTTTTGAGAGTATGAGCATGCAGGGCTGAAAACACTCAAAGCAATCCGCATAAGGAGGCACTCTTTTCCTGCAAACTTACCAACACGGGGGTCCTGTACCTTTGAATTTGAGGGTCTTTTTGCATAAGCAGTGACTGACCCATGGCTTTAGGACAGATAGGACGGCCAGCTGAAATGAGGATAGCCAGAAAGGAAAATAGCACTAGAGAGAAAAGGTCTTTTGACATTAAAAAGAGAGGAGAAAAAATATATGCCTTCATAACAAACACTAACAAATCAGCAGGGGGAGCTCCCTCAGGACTGCATCCCTCATTGCTAGCAACAGTGGGCTTTTGCCCATAAGCAAGATGGCCGGTGCAGTCCGATGTTGTCATCAAGACGCCCCAGGCAGCATGGTCTAGCCACATGGGCAAACAGAACACAAACAAACATGGAGACATGTGAGGCACTCAAAAGAGAAACAGATCAAGGTAAAGGAGAACACATATGAGACAGCACAGAATAAAAGGTATAGGCAGCCATGTATGGTGCAAGGAACCAAAAAAGGAAAATGAATGAACTAGCTGGCCCTCCCAAGCCTCAGCCCACAGGCACTTACATAATGGCAGATTTCGTTCCTAAAGAGTAAACACTGCAGGGCCCCATCAAGACCCACAGAAGGGGCACCCAGGCTTTTTAGTGCAATTTAGCGGCCCAAGCACTGGGTCTGGTCACTGGGAGGTATGAGGAAAAAAAGAAGAATGGGGGGGGGCGGCAAGGAGGAGAGATCCAGCAGGCGACGTCACATGTGGACCCATCCCCTGGTAGCCCAGCGGCTGTCTGTGGGGTACTTCATCCAAATGTACACCCAGCTGTGTACACATCCGGATACATTTCAAAATCTCACCCGGATGTCCATCACGCTTTTTGACGAGCTGCTGGAGAAGATACGCCCCCGGTTGACCCTGATGGACACTGAGATGCGGCGTGCCATTTCACCAGAGGAAAGGCTGCTGGTGACACTCCGGTAAGTAAAAAATTTATAGAAATATGCTAATGGTTTAGGGGGTATGTTTTACTAAATTATGCGCTAATAGGGCTTCTCTTTAGGGGTTAGGGGACAGGCTTAGAAGTAGGTTTTTAGGGAATAGGGTTAAAAGTACGCATTTGGTTTAGGGGGTATGTTTTACTAAATTATGCGCTTAAAGGGCTTCTCTTTAGGGGTTAGGGGACAGGCTTAGAAGTAGGTTTTAGGGAATAGGGGTTAATGCTATGTGATAAAGTTAGGGAATATTGTGGCTGCTTTTACGCTGTTTTTATTTTAATATTCTATCATTTGTATATTATTTTAGGTTCCTAGCGACCGGACAGAGTTATGTGTCACTGCACCACTATTTTCTACTCGGTGTAATGACGATCTCAGTGGTAGTGCGTACCAAATGCGTGGCAAGCTGGGAGGAGCTACGGTCAGTGGAGATGCCGGAGCCCACTGAGCAAATCTGGGAATCTGTCGTTGAGTTATTCTGGGAGAAGACGCAGTTCCCAAATTGCATCGGAGCCCTGGATGGGGAACATATCCGGGTGAAGAAGCCTCCCAACTCCGGCTCCTCTTTTTTTAATTATAAAAAAATATTTTCCATAGTCTTGCTGGCATTAGCTGATGCAAATCTAAAGTTTATTTTTGTGGATGTGGGAGCATGATATTCCGGCAATCTGCATTTGGACGTTGTTTGATGGAGGGAAGCCTAAACATCCCACACAGCAGGCCACTACCCGGAACTGAACAGCCAAGTATGCCCTTGGTGATGGTCGCAGACGAGGCATTTGGACTGTCAGAAAATCTGATGAGGCCACATAGTGGCTCTGGCCTCAGTCGAGAAAAAATAATCTTTAACTACAGGCTGAGCCGTGCACGCCGCGTGGTTGAGTGTGCGTTTGGGGTGTGCACAGCAAAATGGCTTGTGTTGAAAACGCAGTAAGGGTGGTCCTGGCATGCTGTGTGCTACACAATTGCTTAAGAAATTATGACAGCAGTAACGTGGAACCCGAGCCAAGCAACCCAAGCCATCGGGTACACTTCATGGACCTTCGTCCAACTGCACGTATCATGACGATCCAAAACGAATTTGCGTCCTTTTTCTTATCACCGCAGGGAGAGGTGGCATGGCAAGAAAATCTTATCTAAAAAGTTTACAAGAATCATCTTTTCTACTCTGTAAACATTTCTTTGAATAAAAATATCATATTCAATGTAATTTTTTTTGTGTCTATGTTTACTCAATTGTTTTACAAGTACTTTTCATTCTGCATGGGACAAACGGATGCTGAGCTCATTGATGAGCTCAGCATCCGTTTGTCCTATGCAGGATGACAAGTCCCATTTTCTATTCTGCATGGGCCAATCGGATGCTGAGCCCATTTATGAGCTCAGTATCCCTTTGTTCCAATTTCTATTCTGCATGGGCCAATCGGATGCTGAGCCCATTTATGAGCTCAGTATCCATTTGTCCCATGCAGGATGAAAAGTCCCATTTTCTATTCTGCATGGGCCAATCGGATGCTGAGCCCATATATGAGCTCAGTATCCGTTTGTCCCAATTTCTATTCTGCATGGGCCAATCAGATGCTGAGCCCATTTATGAGCTCAGTATCTGTTTGGCCCATGCAGGATGAAAAGTCCCATTTTCTATTCTGCATGGGCCAATCGGATGCTGAGCCCATATATGAGCTCAGTATCCGTTTGTCCCATGCAGGATGAAAAGTCCCATTTTCTATTCTGCATGGGCCAATCGGATGCTGAGCCCATTTATGAGCACAGTATCCATTTGTCCCATGCAGGATGAAAAGTCCCATTTTCTATTCTGCATGGGCCAATCGGATGCTGAGCCCATATATGAGCTCAGTATCCGTTTGTCCCATGCAGGGTGAAAAGTCCCATTTTCTATTCTGCATGGGCCAATCAGATGCTGAGCCCATTTATGAGCTCAGTATCCGCTTGGCCCATGCAGGATGAAAAGTCCCATTTTCTATTCTGCATGGGCCAATTGGATGCTGAGCCCATATATGAGCTCAGTATCTGTTTGTCCCATGCAGAAAGAAAATGGGTGCTAATATAGATCCTATTTAATTAATAATAACTCCGAAACAATATTGCTTGAATGCAAAAGAAATTTTTATTTATAACTTGTGGTAAGTTGGCTGAGAGCCATGGGGATAGGGGGATTGTGAAGAGGGGGGGTAAGAGTGGGGTTGGTGCTCCCGATATTGAGCTTGGAGTGGAGGTGGACAGGCTTCATAAAATTGTTGAGGGTGTGGGTTCGGGGGCATGGCGGGTGGTGGCTGGTGCTGAGGAGGAGGCTGGTAGAGAGAGGGGGGTCGTAGCACCGCTGAGCTACTAGAGGACATTGGGGGAACGGGAAATGAAGGGTATGGATTGGTTGAAGGAGTATTTCTCCTCTGAAACTCCATACATACTTCACTCAACCGATCCATACATGCCATCCGATGTTCTACCCCAACGCCCTCTATTTTATGATAGAGGAAGCGACAGAAAGAGGCGGTTGTGTCCCTCAGGTCCAAAAAAGGATCCAGGCTCTGCCTCTCCTGTCGCACCTCGCTCAGCAGTGCTAGGAGCCTATCCTCTCCCTCCGAGTCTACGACCGCGACACCCCTCTGTCGCTGACCATGGCCACGTCCACGCCCACGCCCAGGGCCACGTACACCGAGGCGAGTGGGCACCTCCCCGTGATCCTGGATTCCGCTTGTTGCCTATAAAAAAAAAAGAAACAGAGATTGGTATGCAGTTACATAGAACAGCAGACATTGCGATGGTCATGCAGATGGGCGGAGACTTACCTCAGGTGTTGGCTCCGTGGCGGGGCAGCCAACATCACTGCCAGGGGAGGATGCCCGTGCAGCAGTGTACGTGGCGCTGGTAGAGGGTCTGTCCACCTCCTGCTCCGTCTCTGATTCCATTTCAGGCTCCAGCTCCCGCTGCCTTTTATGCCCCGATATATTCGAGGTTGTTCTAAAAGAAAATTAAAATGACTACAAAATATTGTTACAATAAAAAAAAAAAATTACGCTAAACTCACTCTCTGCTGCTATTCAGAATGGACTGCCACATAAAGAGCAGATTCTTCGCATGCACGTGCGGCTTTTTGGTGGGTGCAGCTGCCCCTGACGTGGACGCTCTCTCCTCATCAGTTATGTCTCTCCTGACGCGGTCCTGGAGAGACTTCCACCTCTTTTGTAACTTCTTTCCTAATATAAGATAAAAAAAAAGTAAGTGTTCTGCATTACACTAAACACATTACTATACGGTACTGGCATTCAAAATGTACTTACTGTTGACCTGCTGCAACATCGGGGTCATATCTTCCCACCTGGGTACCAACAATGCTGTGATTTCATTCCAGATCTTTATCTTCAGCAGGTGGTCACCATAATTTGGGTGACTCACCTCCCAAAGTGCAGGGTGGGCCTCCACTGCAGAGATCAATTCAGTTTGCTTCACACTTGCAGCCATTTTAGTCTTCTCCTTCTCCTTCCCCTAGATGACCCACAATTCCCCTGGGGTGCAAAGGACCTTTGGGTAATTTTTGGACAGAAATTTCCTGTATTTGTTAAATAAATTGACCAATGGTATTTTTTTTTTAAAATACGGCGTTAATAGGCGTTAGTAAGCATTAGTGAGCGTTTTGCCGATTAGCGTCAAAAAACGCCAAAACGCTACAGCTATAGAACGCGATGGTCCCGTGTTCTAGAAACAGCTCACTAATGCCGACGCCCTCTACTGCTCACAAACACCGGCGTTTTTAGAAGACCATTGAATAACATGGAGAGCTGCAAAAAACGCCTACAAACGCTGGCGTCCAAAACGCCCGTGTGTATGAGGCCTTAGAATTATGTGAATTCTAAGCTGTAATTGTGTACCTCAAAACATAATCTTTAGCACATCAGCAAATCAATTATCCAGGTGTTTAGGTGGAGTCTTTAGATTTACCAGCTGGAGAAAATTGCAGGTAATGAATTCAGCTGGTGGATATGCAGTGTTGTATGTGTGAGACTGCGTCCTCTGTATTTGTTATTCACCTGCTGTAATGCCAGGGACACCATTTCTTAGCAAACTGCCTTAGGGCTGCTTCACACTGCAGCAATGCAGGAACGCTGTGAATCCACTGTGTGCTCCTGCATCGCTTGTCTCCTGGTTGCAGTTCACACTGCTCTATGTGAACTGTGGGGAGTGACAGTACAAAGGTAATCACAGCCCCAAATCAGTTCACATATCGCAGTGCAAACTCACACAGGAGTCTTATTGCATGATGTAAACAGCCTTGCAATCCAATTCTGACCCTGTGTAAAAAAAAAAAAAAGGCTGTCTGTTTGCTCTGATTGCCATGCAAATTCAGACATACAACCTCTATGGCTGAATTTGTATTGCACAGAGCTTGCATGCGAGTCACACTGCAGTGTGGTGCGAATCACATGCTATCTCCAAGGTTGGAGCAGTGTGAACAGGCCCTTAAGTTTCACTTTAGATCACAAGGTATGTACAAATTTTGCCCTGGGTGCACATAAGTGTGATGCTGGCAAACTGTGGCTTCTTTCATTGCACCTGACTCGCATGGCATTTAACATTGTCATATGTAAACTGAAGGGAGGTGTCAATACATTAATGACACCCCCTTTTCAAATGGCATATTGCATTGCCAAATGTTTACTTGCACAGGAATTGGATTGCATGTGTATGAACACCTATGTGATCAGATTCTGATGCAGACCAAGCAAAGGGTCCTGTGTGAGTTTGGTCTGAATGTGATGCGATATCAGCCCTACAATCTGTATGGCTGAAAGCGCATTGCATGGACATTGTATGTGATTTGCACCAAAATGTAGTGCTATGTGGCAGAGTGCAATGATGTAAACTGGGGCTAAAGCTTACAAAGCAGAAAATAAAACCACAAAATCTTTAATGCATGTCTGCAATGAAGTAGTTGCAACTGCGACCAAAAGTGTAGTTTCACCTTCTGACCCAGAACTCCTTGTGATCACCTGGAAGTTCCGATGCTGGGAGGGTGTTAGACAAGTGTTGCTCCAATCATTTTTGGCTAAAAATTAGGGTCCTGGAAATCTAAAAAACATTCATATATGTGTGCACATCAATGTGCACACACAGCTATATATATATATATATATATATATATATATATATATATATATATATATATATAT
>BLSH010276289.1:277360-291818 GCA_018402905.1 Glandirana rugosa | reverse complement strand
TATATATGCGCATCAATGCACACACAGCCATATATATATGCGTATCAATGCGCACACAGCCATATATATATATATATGCGCATCAATGCGCACACAGCCATATATATGCACATCAATGTGTGCACACAGCTATATATATATATGCGCATCAATGCACACACAGCCATATATGTGCGCATCACAAGTATATGTCTGCATGCCGATGCGCATATATTTACGCCCAGCAAGAGGCAGGCCAGGATATTGCGGCACCTCTGTTTCATCTTCGCCAGCCCCGGCTTTTTGCGCCATGGGCATTTTTGGAAAACATGCGGGACTCTGATATCTGGAGCAGGTTTCGCTTAAGGTGACCAGCAATTATGCACCTCTACCACCTCATACAGGAGAAAATCGCACCAATGACAGAATGCAGTCATGCTGTGCCAGGCATGGTCAGGCTACTGGTGACCTTATATATCTTGGGACGAGGCAGCTTCCAAGCCACTTCTGCAAGTAGTATGGGCATAAGCCAACCCTCAGTGTCCAGGGTGTTTATGAAGGTCATAAATGCCATTCTTGACCTTGTACCACAATTTATACACTGGCCACAAAATGAAGATGAGTGGAATGATGTGAAGGTGGCTTTCTACCACCATGCTCAAATGCCACAAATCCTGGGGGCCATTGATTGTACACATGTGGCAATCAGGGCCCCCAGGATCAGTGAAGTTGGTTATTGGAACCAAAAACAGTACCACTCCCTCAATGTCCAAGTTGTCTCTGACGCCAGGCAGCGGATAAGTGCCCGTTCACACAGGGGCGACTTGCGATCCGACTTGAGTTGCCTCAAGTCGCCCCAAGTCGCTTGACATTTGAAATCCCATTGAAATGAATTGGAGCCGGCTTAATATACACGACTGGAGTCGCTCCGACTTCAAGGCGACTTCTGAAAAGGTACCTGTACTACTTCTAGGCGACTTCTATCCGACTTGTGCTCATAGGATTCAAGCCTCCAAGTCGGATCCCCATCTACATGGAAGCGACTTTACAGTTAAAAGAATAAAATTTATTTTTAGGCAGCCTCCTCCTTCCCTTCTTCTTCTAATTTTTCAAGGCAAAGTCGCCTGGCAAAAGTCGTGTTGTAAAGTCGCCTGAGGTCCTTGAAGACGCACTGGAAGTCGCGCTGAAATCGCCTAGCGAAGTCACGCGGAAGTCGGGTCGCCCCTATGTGAATGCAGGCTTATGAGTGTCCAAGCAGCTTTCCCAGGGTCCTGCCATGATGCCTACATCTTGAAGCAGTCTGGACTCTTCAGGAAATTTGAAGGTGGCCAAATGCCACCCAGGTGGCTTATTGGTACAGTATATTTTTTTATCTAAAACTCAAATGTAAAGTTACATACAGACATACATGTTTGGCAAAATTAGAGGCTCAAAACAGAGAAACAGATTTGTACGCAATGTATATGCACCTTGGTTGGACACAAGCTGACATCTTGATCCACTTGTGTGCACCCAGCCTGGCAGCTCATCCCAGGAACATTAGAGAGGTTGTCTCTAGCTGGTATTCCCACATGAACAAGGAGTAATTTGATGTAGGAATGAGTCAATGTAGGTTTAGGCTAAACATGGTGCAAGATATGGTACAAAATAAATGTCTGTGCTGCTTCATGCACATAGGACTTTAAAAAAAACATCCAAAAAATGTCTGTAGCTTATGGGCATTCTCACACTGGGGGCAGTGGGGCATTAGCAGTAAATCCCTGCTAGTCACAGCGGGGATTTACTGCTGTTAGAGTGGCGCTAAGGCTACGGGAGTGGGGCACTTTGAACCCCCTCAAGGGGTTAAAATGGGGTTAAAAGTGCCTGCTCTCTGCGCTTCCGAGGTGGTGTGCAGCCGCTTTGGAAGTGCTGTCCACTGTTTTCAATGGGCAGGGGCTGAGGAGGAGTGGTATATTACCGCTCACCGCACCGCCCCAAAGATGCAGTGTGAAAGCACTCAGGCTTGGGGTGGATGGGGAGTGACTTTTGAGGCGCTTTAGATGCGCTTTTTTTTTTTGCTAAATAGCGCCTGTAAAGTGCCCCAGTGTGAAAGAGGTCTATCTGTAAATTTTGCACCTTTTACCAGTGTTATATTACCGCTGTTTTTTTGCCTTTTTTTGCAATTTTTTGTGCGTTTTTAAAGGGCCAGCATTTTTTTTTTTGTAATTTTACTCAACTGGTCTAAAACGTCCAAAAACGTTGGGGATCTGCATTCTATAGCGTTTTTGGTCACTTTTGGCCATTTTTGATCGTTTGAACATTTTTACAGCTGAAAAACCAGGTTGGCCTAATACATTCTTCCTTGTCTCCCATTTTGTAGACAGGCATCTATGGCCACAAAAAGGGATGGGAAGGACTAATGTTTGCTTTTTTGTTTATTTTCCAGGGGATGCTGGCTATCCGCAGCTGAAACTCAAGCTAGGCTGCACTGAGAATTGATTGTCATGATGAAATGTCAATTATCCATTGTTCACATTTTATAGGAGTGGTGCTGCTTTCAGTTCAAGGCGGTAGAAAGGCACCTTTATATCCTGCACTCATCGTCATTTGTGGAAAGTGGATTGTTTGTGATACAAGGCAAGAACTGGCATCTATGACCTGCATAAATAGCCTGGCACATCAGATGTGGCTTGGAAGCTGCCCAGCAACCTGGCCATGCCTTTCCTGTATGCAGCTGGTGGGGGTGCATAATTGCTTCTTGTTTGGTCAAGAACCTATACTAGATATCAGAGTCCTGCATGTTTCCCAAATCTGTACATGGTGCAAAAAGCCGTGGCTGGCTACATTGCTCTATGAGTGGCTTGAATAAATAAAAATGTTTTCAAATAACCACGTATGTCACCGCTTTATTCAAATTCCTAGACCTAAGCTGCGAATGCATTATGCAATCAGATTGCTAAATGTCTTTGTTTTTAAATGTACATTTAGCAAACACTGTAAGATGAAGACCAGGTAAACATTATTGCTTGGATTTTGTATGTTAAATTCTGCTCAGCTGGGCAGTGTAGTGGTTAGCTCATCTACCTTCCACAGTTGGTTCCATGGGTTTGATTCCCAGGTGTCACCTGCTGCAAGTTTGCAATGTATGTTGAAAACGATGCAGATGCTGATTACCAACCTTTTTGGTGCTTCCATACTATGAAGTTTGTAAATGTGTGCAATGGTACATACATAATCATTATTATGGGGTGCTGCAGGTGTGTTCTTGATTTTAAGGGGAACGCCATGCCTATAAGATCAAATAGTGACACCAGCAAACAGTAGTAAAGGTATTTTCTCAATATAGTTGTGTTCAAATGACTTAAAATGACCCGGATGGTATCACCTACTGAAAGCTTGCATTCTACTCAGCAGCATATGCAGAAAATAGACAAACCGCTAATAGGTAATGCCACATCAATATGAGCATAGTTGTTATTAGAATTTAAATGCCAAACCTTTATTAGCTCAAATTTAAATCAGGCAGACATAATTACTTGGATTTTGTATGTTTAATTCTGCTCAGCTGGGTGGTGTAGTGGTTAGCTCATCTACCTTCCACAGTTGGTTCAGTGGGTTTGATTCCCAGGTGTCACCCTTTTGCAATGTATGTTGAAAACGATGCTGAATTCCTTCCGGGACTGAAGTGGTTAAATGAATTTTTTTTTTCACTTTAACCATTATTAAAACCACTGCTCCTGAAAAAAAAATTAGAAACTTTTTTTTTCTATTCGGACATGTCCCTTGGGGCTATGGCTGTTAAAATTAGAGAGAGGGGTGGTAATGTTTTTTTTATTTTTTTATGGCAATGAACTTGCATACAAGCATTAACTGGAGGAATTCTGAAACCACAAGTTCAAACCTAGCTGACATCAAGTTCTTAGAACATGTGATCTGAGAGGCATCTTCACAGGCAAATAGAGGTTGCATGTGAGTAAATTTACTCCCGATTGTGAGAGTTGAAGTTGTAATTGCCTTTAATTGGGAGTTATTTTAAGGCACTGCTTGAGTAGATTTGGGAGGTATAGTAAATCAGGGCCAAAGTGTCATTTCTTCAGTGTTGTCACATGAAAAGATAGAATAAAATATTTACAAAAATATGAGGGGTGTACTCACTTTTGTGAGATACTGTATTTTAATTTCTTTCCTTACTTTTTTATTTTTCCCACCATTCTCCCCTTCCTTTTCCCTCTTAACTTCCTTACATGCTATGAGATATCTTATACTATATTCAGCAAGGGATGGGGCTTCAACATAACAAGCCTGAGATTAACCAAACCAACAAGTAACTTTTCCCCGTTTCTTCAGACCTCACTTCTTTAATTTTGGAATGAACTTTGCAATACTTGCAGGTAGTGTAACCACATCGAAACAAACCTTTCATTATTGACCTTGTTTGGTTATCTGATTTGAGGCTGTTGAATACACTCTTCTTTTTTTCTTCTTTTTTTCTCCATATGTCTAGGAGGAATGAATTGCATTTTCACGGTTTATGAACCTAATATGCGTAGGTTTATTTACTCAATAGTTGATGTACCAAGCATCTTGTCTGAAGAAGCCCCTATGGCGAAATATGTAACAAGAGCGTGAATATGTGTAACGATGTTTCATTGATGGATGATCAAGCTCTGTTTGTATGGAGAATTTTAAATTAACTTTTTGTACGAATAAAAATTTGTTTTAAAAGATATTGTTATTGACTATTGAATTAGCACATTTAAAGTCCCTACACTCTCCTGTTCTTTTGTTGAATTCACCAGGAGCCAATAGAGTACCAAAAGTTGAAAGTCAGCAACTTAAAAAAACTAAATTCTTTATTTATACCTTGCAGACATTTGTAGTTATATAATATAGCCACTTTTTTCTTAACACGTTCAACTACATCCTGCAACTCTATACTATATGTGGTGACAAAGCTACATTACCCTCATTCTTTCATGTTATGTTCTTGACTTTATCCAAAAGTAATACACTCCTATTTCTTTGTCTGGCTCTATTTTTTATTTTTTTTGCTGAATCTATTATTCCTTCTGAGTAGGCTATAGTCTATTACTTGTGACTCCCTCAGACATAGTTTCTCACTTGGGCAATTTGTTATGCTCTTATGAACTCCCCTATAAGGCTTTCCTTTTTGGCACACACACAGTGTGGTATTTTCTGCATTGGCTTACTGTAAGTACAGGAAGAGATACTGTCTGCCCAATCAGCTGTTAGCATGATGTCTAGGAAATTTACACTAGCCAGATTCTAGGTACTCGTAAAGTGTAAATTTAGATTGCTGTTATTCAAATAACTGACAAAATGTTCCAAAAAGACAGATATAAAAAAATCTACACACCCCTGTTAAAATGTCAGGTTTCAAAATAAGACAAAAATAAATTCAGTTGAACAACAAACTGAAATATTTTAGGTGGATGGAAATAAAAATAAAAAATGAAAATAATGTGGTTGCATAAGTGTGCACACCCTTAAACTAATACTTTGTTGAAGCACCTTTTGATTTTAATACAGCACCCAGTCTTTTTGGCTATAAGGCTATCAGCATGACACATCTTGACTTGGCAATCAATGTTTGCCCACCCTTCTTTGCAAAAAACACCCCCAATCTGACAGATTGTGAGGGCATCTCCTGTGCACAACCCTCTTCAGATCACCCCACAGATTTTCAGGTCTGGGCTCTGGCTGGGCCATTCCAAAACTTTAATCTTCTTCTGGTGAAGCCGTTCCTTTGTTGATTTGGATGTATGCTTTGGGTCCTTGTCATGCTGAAAGAAGAAGTTCCTCTTTGTGTTCAGCTTTCTAGCAGAAGCCTGACGGTTTTGTGCCAATATTGACTGGCATTTGAAATTGTTCATAATTCCCTCTACCTTGACTAAGGCCCCTGTTCCAGCTGAAGAAAAATAGCCCCAAAACATGATGCTGCCACCACCATGCTTCACTGTGGGTATGGTATTCTTTTGGTGATGTGCAGTGTTGTTTTTGCACTATACATATCTTTTGGAATTATGGCCAAAAAGCTCAACCTTAGTTTCATCAGACCATAACACGTTTTCCACATGCTTTTGAGAGACTTCAGATGTGTTTTTGCAAAATTTAGCCGGGCTTGGATGTTTTTCTTAGTGTTAGGAGAAATCCCTCATGTTTTGTACTTTAGCGCCTATGCGCGTTCGCGGGTGCGAACGTTCATTCCAGGGAAGTGATCGGCTACACCTGAGCACATCATAGTGGATGGTGAGGAAGAATACGTCATCGAGACAATCCTCAACTGCAGAGTAAGAGGGGGTGTGACACAATTCTTGATCAAGTGGAAAGAGTATGGACCTGAAGAGAACTCATGGGAAACCGAGGAGCACATCTATGCCAAGGAGCTTATCCGGTCATTCTGGAGGACTCCGGATCTGAAGGCCCAGGTGGGCATCCGGAGGCTGCCCCTTGGGGGGGGGGCAATGTTAGGAGAAATCCCTCATCTTTTGGACTTTAGCGCCTATGCGCGTGCCTGGGAGCGCGTTCGCGCACGTCTATGTGCGTTTGCGAGTGTGCACATGCTCGTTCCCGTGCGCACGCACGCTCTGGAAACGGCGCCAGGCGGCTCTATTTCAACTGAACACACCCTGCAGCAAGTGCTCTCTGATCTACAGTGTTAAGTGTGTGTTCCTGATCTACCTGTACTTTGATTATCTGTTCCTGTGACCCGGCCTGCCTGACTTTGCTGATTTCCGCCTGTACCGACCCCTGGATTGCCTACAACCACTCTCCTGCCTAGCCCTCCTGTACTTCTGCTGCCTGCCTGTTGACGACCCTGCCTGAACGTGACCATCCATCTGCCTGCTCCTTCTGTACTGCACTGCCAGCCAGCTTCACGACCCGGCCTGTACGACCACGCTTCTTGTGCACGAGTGCACCCACGGATGTACTACCAACACCAGTCACCCAGTCCGACCCTCGTGCCATCCTGCACTCCTGAGCCACCTGTCTGCTTTACCAGGGGTTCCCGAGTCAGGGTCGTAAGGGAGGTTACCCACTGCATAAGTCAGACTCATCCACCAGGTACGTGACAGTAAGAAAAGGCTTCCGTCTTGCCACTCTACCTCATAGCCCAAACATATGAAGAATGTGGGAGATTGTTGTCACATGTACCATACAGCTAGTACTTGCCAGATATTCCTGCAGCTCCTTTAATGTTGCTGTCGGCCTCTTGGCAGCCTCCTGATCCTGACTAGTTTTCTTCTCATCTTTTCATCAATTTTAGAGGGACATCCAGTTCTTGGTAATGTCACTGTTGTGCCATATTTTCTCCACTTGATGATGACGGTCTTCACTGTGTTCCATGGTATATCTAATGCCTTGGAAATTCTTTTGTACCCTTCTCCTGACTGATACCTTTTAACAGTGAGATCCGTCTGATGCTTTGGAAGCTCTCTGCAGACCATGGCTTTTGCTGTAGGATGCGACTAAAGCCCCGTACACACGGGACGACGATCGTACGTACGACCGTGTCGAATCGTACGTTGGCTGTTGTATGTAGCATACTGATGTGCACCCGACGGTCATACAAACAACTTGCGGCAGGCCGAACGTAATGACGTGAACGAGCGTATAAAGAGGAAGTGCTGGTATCATGGCGCCACCCTTTGGGCTCCTTCATCTAATTCCGTGTTAGTTGAAGTTTGGTGTGTGTATTGATTCAGATCGTTCTTCAGATCGTTCTTTGGATCGTTCTTTGGTTCGTTTCTGGACGCTCGTTCGTCAACGATGTTGCCTTCTCGAGAGAGAAATCTCGCTGCTGTTGGCCTAGGAGTTCAGGCTTGGACCTGAAACCAACGTAGGAGAAGGAGAGAGAGGAGTTGCTGGACCAAGAATTGGTTGCTTAACCGTGATCAATTTGGTCATATGGCTTTGGTCAGGGAGCTCCAGGAGAATAAT
The DNA here is from genome assembly GCA_018402905.1 of Glandirana rugosa. Taxonomy (NCBI): domain Eukaryota; kingdom Metazoa; phylum Chordata; class Amphibia; order Anura; family Ranidae; genus Glandirana; species Glandirana rugosa. The sequence goes on along the minus strand of BLSH010276289.1, from coordinate 283,898 downwards.
CCTGATGATTTCAGGAATTATCTCCGGATGATGGACCCCTGCTTTAGCCACCTCTTAGCATTGGTGTCCCCCTATATCCAGAAGGAGGACACATGCATGCGCCTTGCTATCACCCCTGAGCAAAGGCTCATTGCTACTCTGCGCTACCTGGCGACAGGAAGAAGCCTGCAGGACCTGAAGTTCACCACAGGCATCTCCCCCCAGGCTCTTGGAGTGATAATTCCCGAGACATGTTCAGCCATCATCCAGGTGCTGCAGAAGGACTATATTAAGGTATGTTTCATGTTAATACCATATTTTCTGTGTTTATGTTTGATAATATAGTATTTGCCCTTTTTGCCAATACCTAATTAGTAACATTACAATATGCTGTGAATGTCTTCTTTGGCCTCATGCATGCTCTAAGCTTTTTTCACCTCCTTTTTTTCCTCTACATGCCTCCCCAGCATGTTGTCCAGTGTCCATACACACTCAGAGGGTAGGGTTGCCCCATCATCCCTTTAATCCAGGACACATATGAATTACACAGGTTCTGAGGCTGATTTAATGCAGATAAGGCACCAATTGAGTTTAATCACCACCTTAATCAGCCGCAGAACCTGTGTAATTAGTATGTGTCCTGGATTAAAGGGATGATGTGGCCACCCTATCAGAGGGCCGCCATCAGGGGGTACAGGCAGTACTGTTGTAAGGGGCCCCAGTGTCTCAAGGGGCCCTTACAACAAAGACTTTAGCAGTCTTTAACATTGGAGTCTATGGGAGAGGGGCATCCAGTTTGGGGAGACCATTCTCCTGAACCCTAGGCGACAAAAATAACAAACTTTCCCCACAAGGTAAGGCCCCCCTGGAACACAACTGGTTCAAATTTTGGACCTGCAGCACCTATGCTTTGACACAAGGTCTTATTGCAAGCATTTAGTGAGGCTGTGTTGCCTGTGCACTGCTTTTGGAAGCCCTTGGATTTCACACTAGCATGCATTGCACACTTTGCTGGGTCATGCTTGGCAGGCTACATCTCTCAAGTGTGACAGAGTGTATTGTTCCTACTGGGGCTGCAACATGTGTACACCCCTGGCCAGTGGGCAGATGTGGTTGAATGGCCCAGTGTGTCGGCCCTGGGTAAGGTTGGTGGTCAGAAGGTGGGGCAGGTTTAAAGCTGTGTAAGGGGCTCCCAAATTTATGATGGCTGCACTGCCCACTCAGCCTGCTAATGCCACAATTATTTATGTCAGATGCAGTTTAGGCGTCGTTCCCCCCCCCTCACAAAACACACACACTTTTGCCACATTCATTTTTGCTTTGCAACCAGGCAGAGTGCTTGAGGTGTCTTATTATGTGAAACCTAAGCCCCATGCTCCCAAAAAGTTACATCATTTCAAACGACTGTATCTCCAGAAATGTCATCTCCTATACACACTCTCCATCTTTTGCTGGTGACATTTCCCTACTATTTTCCCAAAACATGTAGTGCAAGGCCTGCTTGATTTTCTACTTATTTTATCTCATGTGATCTCTTTTGTTTGAATATGTTTGGAAAAGTGTAATTAGCCAAGTCTATTTTCTGTAGGTTGTGTTTCTCCCATGTCTTTACATCTTGACTGAGCTGGGAATGGAAGTCTAGCCTTATGTTGCCCTTGCATTTGTATGTAGAATAACATTTTTGTTTGGCAAAGTATAATTTTTTTTGTTTTTTTTTATTCACAGTTTCCTTCCAATCCCCAGCAGTGGCAGGAAGTTGCTGCACAGTTCATGCAGCAATGGAATTTTCCGAACTGCGGGGGTGCCATTGATGGCAAACATGTTCGGATTGTACCACCACCCAACTTGGGCTCTTATTACTTTAATTATAAGGGGTTTTGCAGCATTGTGGTGCTGGCCATAGTGTCTGCAAACTATGAATTTCTCTACTTGGATGTGGGGAAGAATGGGTGGAACTCCGATGGTGGTGTTATCATACAGACGGAGTTCTATCGCCGGCTTATGAATGGCACCCTCAACTTGCCACCTCCAGACCACAACGTGGAGGGTCTGAACTTTGTTTTCGTTGCGGATGAGGCTTTTGGGCTTGGGGAACATATCATGAAGCCGTTTCCGCAACGTAACCTGACCGCTGACCAGCGGATTTTTACCTACAGACTGTCACATGCTCGCAGAGTGGTGGAAAATGCGTTTGGCATTTTGGCCAAGAGATTTAGTCTGTTTTTAACACTGATAAACTTGGCTTTATATAAAATAAACCATGTGGTACTTTGCTGCTGCATTCTTCATAATTTTTTGCGCAGGAATACCACAAATTATCTCCAAAGTGGACCCACTGACCCTGATGCAGCCCTGCCAGGCCCAAGTACAGCAACATCAACTGAAGGCCCTCTGACAGATGCAATGGCAGACTTTCAAAGTCGACGTGCTACCTTGGCCACCCAGAACGCCAGAGAATTGCGAAGAAAATACATGGAGTATTTTGTGGGGAGAGGGGCTGTGTCCTGGCAAAACATGATTCCAGATCATTAACCTTATCCTTATATATGGATCCTTCATTTTAACTACTCTTGTCTGTGTGTTTTTTCATATGGAAAAGAGATGTTCTATGTGTGCTCTATTTTTGCTCTTGCTCCAAGAGAGAAATCTAACCTTCATTTCTCCATGAGATCCAAATCTCACCTTCTGAAATGTATTTTGGTGAGCAGGGGTTGTGCTACATATACACAAACACAAAATGTTGTTGGTGTTCATGCATTCTATGCACGAAGACCAAAAACATGATGCATTACCAACTTTGTGAAATGTTAAGAGATGAACTACATCCGTGTTGACCACATAGAAGAGCACATTTGCAGTTTAAAGACCTAAACTTTATGGAACTCACAGGCATACATAAAGTAAAGAAGAAGTCACACGCTGTAAGTATCAAATATATATTTATATTGTTTGCACATTCTGATGTGCTTAGCAACATTTGAAATTCAAATATAAAAGCAGCTTTAAAAACAGATATAAAACATGTTAGAAAAATAGAAAACCTGGTAAGGCTCCAAACAAAAGCATCTAAACATGTACTCCATCACATCAGGGGTTGTCAAGTGTCATCTTTCTGTGTGGGCAAACCCCCCTTTCTGTAAACTGGAGTTTCTTGGAGAAAGGGGTGTTGCATCTGAGAAATGTGTGAGTGCATCACATCAGTGGTTCCAAGCTGACGCGTGCCCACCCCCAAAACGTGTCAGCTCAGAACCCATGATGGGATCAACTCACACATTTCTCAGATGCAGCTCCCCTTTCTCCCAGAAACTCCAGTTTGGAGGAAGGGGGGGGGTTTGCCCACACAGAAAGATCACACTTGCCAAACCCTGATGCGATCGAGTACACGCTTTTTTGGGAGCCCCTTTAATGTGGGCAACATGCCCTAAAATGGGGTCCACCACACCATCCCAATTGCAAGAAGAATCTCAAAATTTTGCCAGCATGTCCCCAACATCCCTCAGTCGCTGCTGGAGATTCTGCGCTGGCCTCTCTTGTTCCTGGATGACCCTCCGCAGTTCCCGTGCTGCCTTCTGTATCTTCTCCAGCTCCACACGGCGCCACTGGATGTCCCGGCTGAGGCGCCCAATGGTGCAGTGTGGCAGCTCATGAGCTGTAAGTAGAGGAAAATGCATAAGGTCAATGATGTGCAGCATAATAGCTGATGATGGCTTGGATGGGCCTAGTTTTTGGGTAATTGTTTGGGGGAGAGGGGGTGCACTTTCCCAACACTTTAACCACTTCCCGACCGCCTGCCGTGTTTTCACAGCGGCAGTCGGGTTGCTGTGCACGAATCTGTGTAAAAAGGCGGCGATCTGCAAAGGGCCGCTAGGGGGCGCGCACCCACCACACTCCAAAGTCCGCTGGCAAGCTGTGATGAGCGGCCACAGGCAAAGTCATTGGTCCCAAAAAAGTGACTAAATTGACGTTTAAAGCGATGCAGTGCCAAATCGCAAAAAGTGCTCTGGTCCTAAAGCTGGAAAACCTTCCACTTGGTAAGTGGTTAAAGGCAACAATAATAAAGGCTATGGCCATACTTTCCAAAAATGTAAAAAAGGTGTGTTGGTTTATTAACTGCTGTCTGCTGTCCCATGTACCCATAGGTGTGCGCAGACTATTGCATTAGGGTGTGCACCCCAAACCTCAAACACACGTCTTTCTCTGCAGCCTCAGCTGTACGGGACAGTGAATGAATGGGATAGTGCTCGGTGCTGAGCGGCTTCCTATTCATCCACAAACTGAAGCGTAGTAAACACAGGGAGGTGAAGAAGGTAGAGCAGTCCAAAAGGTCTGGAGCTGCAGGATCTGCGGTTTATGTACTTAAATTGTGGTACTTTCACAGCCTGCAGTTCCTACAGGGTGTATCTGAGGCTAGGCCATCCATCTCCACCCTTCCCTCAACATCAGGGGAGGTCATGTCTCCTACTAGACATAAGGAGGAGGAGGAGGCCGTCATCACCCAGGTATATTGTTGGTGAACATATCGTAAAGATAAAATACAATGATAAGAACTAAACATTATTGTCCAAACATTGGAGTCTTAACACATTTGTTTCTAGATCCAAACACAGTTGTGGCCTAAAGTAATTTTAAGTATAAATCAAAATGCTGGTGCCAGAATGCTAGTGTTTGTCATTTCTAATTATTCAATAAGCAACAGTAATGAAATGTAAATTTGTTTGGATTCATCACCCACACAAACAAACATATTCTAATAATGTCACTTTTTTCTACTCAGGAAAGTGTCACCGACGCGGTGACTGAGGAGGAGGCAGCTGGGCCATCACAGCCATGCGTGTCCAGGATTCCTCCACTGGAGGTTGGGAGGAGAAGGAAAAGGAGGGCCGGGACGCTGATGAGGCTGCGGCTGCATTTTTTCAACAGGCAACCCAGGTCCTCCAAAGGGAACCTGACGAAGAGGAGTCCTTTGCCTCATTTGCAGCTGCAAAGCTGAAGAAAATGACGGAGCACCCAAAAAAATGGCAGAATCCTTGATGACTGAAGTGCTCATCAAGGGGGTGATGGGGCAAATTACCACTACCACCAAGCTAGTGGATGATGCCCCACCACCACCTCCACCACCTGCCCCATCCCAACCACATCCATCCCAGTGGCAGTATTATCCCCAGGGCCCCCAACAACCCTGGTCTGGGGATTATTGCCAGTACCCCCATTGAGGGCTTTATTTTTTGTTTGTTTTTGTGTATTTTTTTTTGTTTTAATTTTTCACATATTTTGTTATACTTTATACATTTTTTTTCTGTTATATTTTCTTTGATGAAAACTGACTATCATTATTTAATTTTTATTCTTTATGAGTGGAAAATAAAGAATATTTAAAATAACAATACTTGCCTAAGTTTATTAAAGAAAATGACAGGTTTGAAGTAGGCAGTTACATTAAAAATAAAAGTTATAACAAATAGCAAGGGACCACAAACACGTTCAATTCAAGGAATTCTCATATTTCAGAGATTATAATATTGGGGAAATGGTAAATAGAAGAGATTGAAAATAATGCAAATTCTATTAATATCTCTACAGAACAACTGTCTTTTATTACATTAGTATCATGTGTATCACTAGCAATGTGCATCTTCATTATTATCCCATTGAAAAAGATGCTAATGTGCGCCGCATTTCACTATTTGAATTGAATTGCCAATAGACAAATGAATATGCAATTGTGAAACAGAATCCTAGTTTTACACGAACGGACACTTCCGGGCGTTCTGGACTTGGCGCATGCGTGTTTAGCACAATACAACTTGTTGTACCAACTGCTCTGTACACACGATACAACGGTCGTATGAGAGCTTGTTGGTACGACCAAGTTTTTTAGTCTGCTCATACAACTCCTCTTGTACGACCGTCGTATGTTCGACTGTTCAAATCGCGCATATGAGCGATCGATTTCACATACAACGGTTGTGAGTACGACCTGTTGTATGCGATTGTCGAACCGTGTGTACGAGGCTTTAGACAATGTCAGGAAATACCTACTAGAACAGCTGAACTTTATTTGGGGTTAATCAGAGGCACGTTAAATGATGGCAGGTGTCTCGTGACTCCTATTGAGGCTGGGTTCACACTAGTCCGATTCTCGGACCTACATGAGGAGCACAAGTTGCATTACGTCACAAAAACAATGATTCCCTATGAGAGCCGTCTTAACTGCTCTGATAACAAAAACACTGCATTACGTTGAACACGAGGAGTACATCCAGGCTCTTAGCCTGATCACACTTGGGTCGGAGTTATCCTCAGTGCTCTGTGGACGGTAGTAAATTGCACGGAGACTAATTGGGGTTTATTTCAAGTCGACAAGATCATCCATAAAGGACTGTAACAGATTTCGGAGCATGTGTGCCAAGCTGTTAGCGTATGTTGTCCAGCATGAGTGTTGGCAACATACACTTTAGCTAGCGAGTATACGCGCTAAACTTGTCAGCTTGTATGCTGCCAGCATGTTCTCCTCAACATACTCGTCTGATTTTTTGAACCAGCATGGTTGTTCGAGAGT
>BLSH010276289.1:241207-258497 GCA_018402905.1 Glandirana rugosa | reverse complement strand
AGTGCAGAGAAGGGCAACCAAACTAATAAGAGGCATGGAGGAGCTCAGCTATGAGGAAAGATTAGAGGATCTGAATTTATTCTCTCTTGAGAAGAGGAGATTAAGGGGGGATATGATCAACATGTACAAGTATGTAAATGGTCCATATAGTGAACTTGGTGTTGAGTTATTTACTTTAAGGTCATCACAAAGGACAAGGGGGCACTCTTTACGTCTAGAGGAAAAAAAGATTTCATCTACAAATACGGAAAGGTTTCTTCACAGTAAGAGCTGTGAAAATGTGGAATAGACTCCCTCCAGAGGTGGTTTTGGCCAGCACGGTTGATTACTTTAAAAAAGGCCTGGATTCTTTCCTTAATGTAAATAATATAACTGGGTACTAACATTTTTAGGTAAAGTTGATCCAGGGTGAATCCGATTGCCTCTCGGGGAATCAGGAAGGAATTTTTTCCCCCGTTATAGCAAATTGGATCACGCTTTGCTGGGGTTTTTTGCCTTCCTCTGGATCAACTGTAGGTGAAGGATTGTATATGGGATTATTTGGTTGTGTGTATGTGTATGTATATGTGTATATTTGTATATGTATATGTGTATATATATATATATATATAAGTGTTTTTTGTTTTTTTTTTGGTTGAACTGGATGAACTTGTGTCTTTTTTCAACCTGACTAACTATGAAACTATGAAACATGGCACCTCATGGCAAAGAACTTTCTGAGGATCTGAAACAAAATAAGTGTTGCTCTACATAAAGATGGCTTAGGCTATAAGAAGATTGCCAAGACCCTGAAACTGAGCTGCAGCACGGTGGCCAAGACCATGCAGCGGTTTAACAGGTCAGGTTCCACTTAGAACAGGTCTCACCATGGTCGACTAAACTTTTTTGATTCAGATGGTGTCAAGCGTGTGTGGTGGCAACCAGGTGAGGAGTACAAAGGAAGTGTGTCTAACCTCCAGGCCTCTGGGTCACCCCACCAAATGGGGGAGACCTCCCGGGTAGAGACTTCCACAGCGCCTCTGCTACATCTCCAGACTTTTACCTGGCACTTCTCCTCCCAGATCGGGCTGACTCAGAATATTTAAGGAGGCCTGCCCCCTGACAATCCTGCTTGGGGATTGATCAGGGCTCCTTAGAATACTTCAGATGGCTCCACCTATCTCCCAGCCTCTCTGACCAGAAACCTTCCCCAGGTTTCTAGAAAGAAATGGGAGGTTCTGGTGACCTCATCTGTTAAGTCCACTCAATCCTCCCTGAGCCTCTCCCAGCTCAGATCAAAACATTCAGGCCTGCTTTTATACTCAGTCCTGACTAAATTTTACCTCACCTGGGGGAGTGTCCAAGATGGCCACCGGAGTAGCAGCTCTGTGAGTGAGCTCCGTCCCTTCTGCTGCCTTTAGCCTGTTTCCCTGCAGAACGGATACTTTTCTCTGAATATACAGTTTGCGATTCACGAGGAGTGTGGAATGTCCAAAGGAAGGAAATCCTCCGCTGACAAAAACACCCCTAAATCCGCATCTAAAGCCAGCATGAAGCCTCCTGCCAAACCTCCTAAGCTCTCCAACCCTGCTAACATGGCGATGCAGACAGCGGAGGGGGAGCAGGGACAGGTGCAAGACAAGTTTGATGCGCTCATGATGGCTATCACAGACTGTAAAACTACACTGACTTACAAGATCGATGCTATGCAGCTAAAATTGAATCTTGTGTGTAAAGATATGAACAAGGTCCGATTCCGCCTGATGGAAGTGGAACACCATGTTGGGGACTCGGAAGACGTTCTCCGGGACCACACATCCACACTCCGCACCCTTACCATGAAAATGAAAGCACTGGAATCAAAGGCTGACGATGCAGAAAATAGAAACCAAAGAAATAATCTTGTTGGCCTCCCAGAGGGGGCTGAGAACCCTGCTCCGACAGCCTTCACTGAGTGTCTGCTTTGTACGCTTCTCCCCCAGGCCCAGTACTCTGCATTCTTCACGGTGGAGAGGGCACACAGAATGCCGGCTACCAAACCTCCCCCGGGGGCCCCTCCATGTACCTTCATCCTGAAGCTACTAAACATCAAAGACTGCAACATAGTTCTGAGAGAAGCCAGGAAAGTGGAGACCTTAAGGTTTGAAGCGACGAAAATCATGATATTTCCTGACTACTCGGTGGATACACAGAGGCTTCGTCGCTCATTTGGCCAGGTGACCTCCGCAACCACCATATTAAATACAGTATGCTGTTCCCCGCCCGATTGAGAGTGCAAGACGGAGAGGCTGTTTGTTTTTTCACATATCTGGAAGAAACTTCACAGTGACTGGAGACCCTGCCTAGAGGGTGAATATAATTCTACCTCTCAACTTGATCCTGTTTTTCTGCAAACGGAATAGCTGGTACCGTTCATGCTGAGAAATACGTGCCTTTATTTTTTACTTTTCTCTTTTCCTTAACTCCCCCGCTGGAACCTGGAGGAGTACGCTGTAATGCGGCGGTGCACCTGGTGGTTGAGTCTGGCTTATGTGGGGGCAACCTCTCTTGGTGGCCTTGGTTCGTGAACCCCTGGTAGTGCAGACAGGGAGCTCAGGAGCGCAGGGGGGCACGAGGGCTGGACAAGTCTCTGTTGGTTGGTATGAGTCCACTGAAGCTTGTGCAGGCTGAAGGATAGTGGTGCGGTCTGAGTCAGCAACTGGCTGGCAGCGAAGTATAGAGGGATTAGGCGAACGGGTAGTCGGGTACAGGCTGGGTCAGTAACATGCAGGCGGCTGAAGTACAAAGGGCACAGGCAGAAGAGTGGTCGTAAACAGTCCGAGGTCAAGGCAGGCAGATAGCAGCAAGGTCCAAAAGGGAAGCCGGGGTCACAGGAACAGGAAGTCTTCACAGAGCAAATGCTGGAGGGTCTCAGGTCGCAGGAACACTGTAGAATGGACAGCATCTGCTGCAGGGTGCTGTCAGGTTAAATAGGCTGCCTTGGCACCATTGGCGCGCACAGGCACGCACGGGCGCATGCCAATGCGCACAGACCCCCGAAAATGGCCATTTCTCCAACATTGCCCCCCCCAAGGGGCAGCCTCCGGATGCCCCAACGGGCTCTCTTGACCGGATTGTTTCTCAAGTCTGGATAAGTTTGGGAGCATGAAGGTTGCTTTCCAGTTCCAAATTTTCTTCGGGCCGTATCCCTTTCACATTACAAGGAACTGGGTGACCCCTGCTCTTCTCCTACAATCGAGGATGGCCTCTACCTTGAACTCCTCCTCTCCGTCCACCAGCACCGGTTCAGGTGGGGTGGTCTTCCGCCCTGGAAACAGATCTTTAGCAACTGGTTTGAGGAGGTGTACGTGGAATACAGGGTGGATCCGAAGTGATGGAGGAAGGTCGAGCTTGTAGGCCACTTTATTCATTTTTCTCTTTACTAGGAGAGGTCCTATGTACCTTGGCCCTAGTTTCTTAGATGGGCAAGACAATCTCAAGTTGGTGGTTGCCAACCAGACCCGGTCACCAGGCTGTAGGTCAAGTTCTCCTCGTCTCTTCCGGTCAAAAATAACCTCTGTCTCCAGAAATCCTAGAAATGAACCATCATTACTAGAACCAATATGATTCCCTAACTTGTTATCATTAGTGCAGTCTGTTTCTGAGAAGACTGAACAAAAGTAATTGTAATTTTGGTGATCCCATTGTATTTTTTCCTTCTATCACTAATGTACCTAAAAAAGATTTTATCTCCTTCCTTAATAGACTTAGCAATTTCCTCCTCTTTCTGTGCTTTTGCAGCACCAATAATGTGTTTGGTCTCCTTTTGTCTATTTTTATACTCCTCTCTGTCAGCTGCACCTCCTGTTTCCTTGAATCTTCTATATGCAATTTTTTTTACCTTTACTATCCTACTTACCTCTTTGGTGAACCATATTGTTTTTTTCTTCATCCCCCGATCGAAGCCTTTGGGGTCTTCCCGATTCTGGATAACTGATGAGAGAGTAGCACCAAAGATAATGACTGAACTGGGTGATTTTTGGACGCATGTCTAGAGCCATGGTCTGGGATACATTTAAGGTGTATGCCCGGGGTCAATATTATGGGGGAGACTAGGAAGGAGGCATCCCTGGTATTGGTGGCAGTGGAAAACAAGGCATGGGATCTAGAGGAGCAATATGTGCAAACGAGAGATCAGAAAGTTTATGAGGAGTTGCAGTCCCTAAATAGGGATATTGCATTACTGAGGTCTACTACGTGCTGGAAGATTCTGCTGTCCCAATCCCAAAGGGTGTTTGAACAGGGGGAGAGAATGGGTAGAATGCTGAGCTGGCTAGCTTCAGAGCATATTGCTACATTTTATATTCCCAGGATCAGAGATGAGACCGGCTCCATATTGACTGACCCAGACCAGATTAACGCTCTGTTTGCAGAGTTCTACCACAACTTGTATACCACCCGTGCTACCTATACTCTAGATGACCTGACAGAATATTTAGACACAATAGAATTCCCAGTGCTGACAGACTCGGCACATCAGTGTTTCGCTTTCGTCTAGATAGCAAGGTTACTTTGCGGTATAAGCAAGGAAGTTCAGACAGGTTTTGTGTATTAATGAGCTTTTACTGAACAAAAGTACTGTACATACAAAACTATTACAATAATAGGAATACATTTCAAGAATGACAGATTTCTATAGCAAATTAACAACCTAGCAAACAATCAAACTATAGTCTGTAACAGTAGAAATACACTTAAATGTTACTTAGCTTCAGTTACTGTGTTCGTGATCTCAGTTGACATCGATTCTTCTGGAGACCAGGCACTTTCCTTAGTTTCACAGATGAGTGCTTCGATGTTAATCCATGGTGAGAGTCAGCTCATCTGCCCTGAGCTTATCTCTGGCAACATTTATATGGCTCAGTTCGTTTACAATGGTTACCTTGACGAGGTAGTAACCGAAATGCCTGTGTATTCCCGAATTCTACCTCAAGAGGGCACTCTGCCATAACAAATATATAATTGTTTACAGTATCTATAGAGACAACTGTCAAACTGTAAAACAACAATGGTAACAAACTCATTAACCTTAACAGTCAACTGACAAATGTCCATTGCTTCAGGACAGCCTGTGTTACCAAGGCATTCGTTTGAGAAGCATCCTCAAACAAACCTGATCTGTTAAAATGAGTCTGATAGATAAATCATTTGTTCATATAAAATATATTTTATATCAAACGCAACACATTCCGCCCTTGATTTTTCTCTCAGACTCCACATAGACTAATAACTCATACTAAACATTAATTTTCTTGAATGCAACCCCCTCCCATATTTCTGTCACCGAGAAGGTGTTTCAGTCATTGGCTAAAAGTTCATTAGAACATCCATTCTAAAGTTCTTTAGAAACAAGTCCAGGCTTGTAATACATCAAAAGCCTTGCTCTCCACAGCTGTTGCCATCATTCTGTCCATCATGTAACCACTTTTCTTTGGTCTTCCCATGTATCAAATCGGAGACAGCCTGTGGAGTGGAAAACAAAGCGGATTATCTGTTCCTTCTAATAATACATAAACAGTAGACCCCGGCCCTTCAGCTACAATCTCTCCTCTAACTAGCTTCTTGCCTGGATCTCTGACCAACACCTTGCCACCTGCCTGTATTAACTTCTGACCCTCCCAAAGAACCTCAATAGGGAGGAGAGGAAATATACTGATATTTCCCAGAAGATCACTGCTGTTTATTTTGAAAGGTTTGGTGTTATACAGCCTCACTTTCCACTCTTGCTGAGAAGTATCCACTAACCAATCAGAGTCCCAGCCACTATTCTGAAGCTCATCTGCCAATGCAAATAACACTTCAAACCTTCCTGCCAGATTCCCTCTCCTTCCTAGATAGGCTTCAGCTTCAGATACATCACTCTTGGTTTCTATGTCATGGGAAGCAGTAACATAGTACCTGTTAAGCCCTGTTCTTTCAGGAACCTTATGTAAATACTGCACTCTGCATTCCAGCTGTGGAATCTGCACCTCAGCCCCTACCATCCACTCATATGGTGTGCTTTTGGCTATTGGCCTAGAACCACTTCGCATCCGAGCCATTTCTGGCACTCCTCTCCTTCATGTATAAATCATCATTTTTTTGCTAGAAAATTACTCAGAACCCCCAAACATTATATATGGTTTTTTAGCAAAGATTCTAGGGAATAAAATGGAGGTTGTTGCAACTTTTTATGTCATGCGGTATTTGCGCAGCGATTTTTCGAACGCGTTTTTTTTGGAAAAAAAACAGTTTCATGAATTAAAAAAAAACAAAACATTAAAGCTAGCCCAATTTTTTTCATAATGTGAAAGATGATGTTATGCCGAGTAAATAGATACCCAACATGTCACATTTTAAAATTGCGCAAACTCGTGGAATGGCGCCAAACTTTGGTACTTAAAAATCTCCATAGGCGATGTTTAAAAATTTTTACAGGTTAGGTTTTTTGAGTTACAGAGGAGGTCTTGGGCTAGAATTATTGCTCTTACTCTAACGCATGTGGCGATACCTCACATGTGTGGTTTGGACGCCGTTTACATATGTGGGCGCGACTTGCGTATGCATTCGCTTTTGTGCGCGAGCTCGCGGGGACGGGACGCTTTAAATTTTTTTTTTTTATTTCTTATTTTACTTTTATTTTTTTTATTTTGACACTTTCACTTTATTTTTATTTTTTTGATCACTTTTATTCCTATTACAAGGAATGTAAACATCCCTTGTAATAGGAAAAGTGTGTGACAGGTCCTCTTTATGGACAGATGCAGGGTCTATAAGACCCTACATCTATCCTACAGGCTGGAAAGGCTGAGATCAGAAAAAAAAAACAGACGATCTCAGCCTTTCCTTCCCCTTTAACGGCTGTTGTTTACTTCGGAGACCCGGAAGTGACGTCACGACGTGCACCCGGGCCTCCGAGAGCCATAGAAATCTCTGGCACTAGCATCCGGCGGCAGGTGATTCCTTCTCCCGGTCACCGATCGCTCAGGTGAGTCGGGAGAAGCACCGGAGGGCGGCGGGAGGGGGGGGACGTGACCTGCCGCTATGATCATTCTTACGGTGATGGGAATCGCCTGCTCTAAAAAATGATACCTCAATGATGCCTGCAGGTGCCGGCATCACTGAGATATCACCACTGAAATCCCAGGACGTCAATAGACGTCCTGTGGACGGGAAGTGGTTAACAACATGACTGCCTGTGTGAGGACCCGATCCCACCCCCTTAGTGTATGTGTGGGTGTAAGCTTGCGCATCTGGTCCTTCAATAGCCCATTGTATCTTTCAATCAAACCAGCTGCCTGTGGATGGTATGGGATGTGGCACGACCAGTACACTCCAGAGTCTTTTGCCCATTGCTGTACTGTTGATCCGGTGAAGTGTGAGCCGTTATCACTTTGGACTTGTTTTGGACAACCATAAGCAACGACAAGTTTCTAGAGCAGTTGAAGAGTTGCGGCTCGATCTGCATGCTTGCAAGGATGAACAAGCAAAAGTCCTGAATAGGTGTCCACTGCAGTGCAACAATATCTCAGTCCATTGTTTTCTCGGGGCAGGGGACCGATGAAGTCAATCTGCCAGATCTCTGCAGGCCTCTCTCCCCTTTAAATCGACCCAGTGGAGTACTTTTGCAATGGCAATTGTCGCACTTCTCCACACACTGTACAGTTCCCTATTACAGTCTTTATGATGTCCATGGATATAGGCAATCCTCTCTGCTGTGCCCATTCATATGTTGCTTTCTGCCCCAAATGTCCAGATTGCTTGTGGGCCCAGTTGACCAAGTTCATCAAAACAGGATCAATTGGCACAACTGCTTTCACTTTGGCAATTTCATCTAACACTCTGTTATAGTTCTCAAAGTCTGGGACCAAGGGCACATGTGCGTCAACATGCCCCACTTTTATGGTGCGGGAGTAAGCTTCCTTCCAGATGTAGTCCCAGACTTCCTTACCTCCCCACACCACCTTTCCATGAATCATCCAATCATTTGACTTCCACGTGGGCATCCAAGTTGTCAGTCCTTTAAAAACTGCCCAGCTGTCAGTGTAGATAGTGACATGGGAAGAAGGATCCTCCTGAAGAGTCATCACTACAGCTTTCAACTCTGCATACTGACTGGACCCTCCAATTTCGGTCTCCTGCAGGACTGTGTCTGTACTTGGGTTATAGGCTGCTGCTGTCCATTTACGCCCAGACAAGGCGACTATGGCTGAACCATCGGTGAAGCATGCTGACTCCTTCATCTCTTCTGACAGAGACTCAAAGGGTGGAGCCTCTTGAATGAGGGATGACTGCAGCATAGGAATTTCTTCTTCTGGCTGAGTGCTGGTATAAGTAACAAGCCCTGCCAACTGTTATGAAATGTCTCTGACATCCCCAGCTGCAATGCCCCCCCTTTCTTGAAGGTACCACTTCCATTTCCTTAGTGTCTGGTTCTGGGCTACAGCTGCCCTAGTGGTCAGTTCATTATCTCTCACCCATCCTGCTATTGGCAATGCAGTGTGGATGGTGACTGTGTCCTTTCCTGTTATTGTCTCTACTTGTTGAAGTGCTATGTAGGCCCCAAACAGGTACTTCTCTAGGGGCCTGTATCTCTTCTGTGCCCCTGTCAGTTGTTTGGACCAAAAATCCAATGGGTATTGCTCTCAGTCCTTTCTTTTCATTTGGCTGCCACAGACTCCAAGATATGGTACCATCCTGCTCCACTACATCCAGCTGAAATGGTTCTCCTTGTCTCACAGGTCCCAATCAATGATGCTGCAAAATGGCTTATTTAGCAGCAAGGAATGCGGTCCGCTGCTCTGAACCCCATGAGAACTCAGTCTTTTTCCTTGTGACATTGTATATAGGCCTTAGAATCAGTCCAAGATGTGGGATGAACGATCTCCAGAATCCCACAACTCCAATGAACTTCTGTGCCTCCATTTTGGTAGTAGGGCGCGAGAGCGCCTGGATAGTTTGCACAACTGTCTCTGGAATTTTCCTCTGCGGCCCAGTCCACATCATTCCTAGGAATTTCACCTCTGTAGCAGCTCCTTGGACTTTGTCTCTGTTGATAGCCCACCCTCTGTTCTCCATGTGCTGTATCAGCAGGTGCAGTGCTTCAGTTACATCTTCTTTTGTTCCAGAGATCATGATGTCATCAATGTAGTGAAACACAGCGACTTTCAAATCCAGCGTACTTAAATCTCGGGCAATCGGTCCATGACAAATCGTTGGAGAATGAAGATAGCCTTGCGGAAGGACAGTGAAAGTGTACTGGTGGTCATCCCACACAAAGGAAAACTGGTCCTGACACTCTGGGTCTATCAAAATCGAAAAGAAAGCATTAGCCAAGTCTATCACAGCATGATATTCTCCTGCCTCTTTAGCAATTTTTTCAACAATTGAGATCATATCCGGTACAGCTGACTTCAATGGAGGTGCCACTTTGTTTAGACCTCTGTAATCCACAGTCATTCTATATGTCCCATGAGGTTTCTTTACTGGGAACACAGGAGACGAGAAAGGACTTACAGCAGGTCTGAGGATCCCTACTCTTAACAGCTCTTGAATAGTATCCCCAATTTCTTTGTGGCCTCCAGGAAGTCTGTACTGCTTGAGACAGACCGGCTTCTCTGGTGGAGGAATGTAGACAGGGGTCCATTTCGCATGACCTCTGACCACAGCGTTCACTGCTCTAACCAGATACGCTTTTTCAGGATACCGGAATGTGAATGTACCCCGTTCAGTCTGAATAGACTGACCTTGAAGTACATCCATCCCAAGAATATTTTCGGTTAACTCTGATACCAAAACATTTGTCCAAAATCCTAGTCCCTTGCCAATAGCCAATTTTACCCTTGTCCTAACTGCTGGTGTGGTTTGCCCTCCCAAACCTTCTACATAAATCAATTCTCCTTTGTGATGGGAAGGATTTCCTTGCAAAAGTGTAACTTCAGCTCCAGTATCAACTAAAGCCATCACATGTGTAGGCGACGATGACTTCCCCCACCATACAGTGACAGGTGCATATGGGCATCGGTCTCCTGCTGTAACTGCCCTCTCTGCTATTACAGGAGACCCACCTTCCCTTCATAAAGGATAAGAAACCCCCAAACTCCCAATCCCCTTTTCTGAGTCTCCCTAACTCCTCCCCAGGATAAAGGGATTTGGGTTTGGGTTCATATGCAGTTTTGGGAATTGGTTTGGGGCTAACAGGAGGGGTCTGTTCTGTTTTCTCCAAATCTAGGCTGATGTGATCCTCAGTAGGAGTAGTGTTTCTAACCATTTTCCCCACTAAATGTTTCCACCTCTTCAGCAGTTCTGCAGTAGGAATCCCATCTATCTCATCTTTAGATACTCCTGCCTTTAGTAGGTCCACCCACATTTGTTTCCTAGAGATAACTAGCCTGGTTTTCTCTTCATCTCCTGTCTTCTCTACCCCATTACCTTTCTTCTTTGTTCTTTTCAGCTTGTATTCTTCCTGTCTAGCCTTGACCTTATCTACTGCCCTGACAGGTTTTGTTTTAGTCTCCTCTAGCTCCCCCAACTGGCTTAAGAATGTAGTGGCTTCATGAATCTTGCTGTTTAATCCCAGGCCTCCCAACAAAGACAATAAAGGAGCCCTGAGATTAAATGGCGCAGACTTCATCAGCTTAGAGCGCAGAGCAGACGTAAAGGGTTCCATATCTGGACCCATCCATTCTGGAAACGTATTTAATCCGGTTATACAACCCATCTCATGTAACCTGGAAATACCCTCTCCTACTGATCTCGAGGAGTAAGTATTTTCCAAGTCAGTAGGAACTGACTGAGGACTATACTCGGACTATTCCATCTCTCACAAGGTCTAGCAGTGAAAAATTCACACTAAACTCTCAAGCTTTTCGCATTGCCTGACGCAATTGTGGATCATGGGTTAACACTCCCATAGCCACTGCTTCCTTACCTGACAAATCAACACTGTCCGCCCCTTCATCCCAAAAACGCAGGAGCCATCTCAATAGGGGTTCTCCAGACCTTTGTTTGTATTGTTTATCCAGTTCATGGAGTTCAGTTTGTGTAAACTCCCAAACTTCTTCAAATTCAACATCTCTGGGGTTGCGATAATGCACCTCCCCATCTGCCATTTCCTCTCTATCATGTTGCCTTTTCCTGTGCTTAATAATGAGCTTTTCCTAAACAGCTTATGTAGCATTTTTACCTAGCACAAGCTATACAACACACCACAGAAAACACAGGTCTGCTTTAGTTGAACTTATAGCATAGATCACGGCACGAGCCCCCAATTTTTTCGCTTTGGTCTAGATAGCAAGGTTACTTTGCGGTATAAGCAAGGAAGTTCAGACCGTTTTTGTGTATTAATGAGCTTTTACTGAACAAAAATGCTGTACATACAAAACTATTACAATATTAGGAATACAAATCAAGACTGACAGATTTCTATAGCAAATTAACAACCTAGCAAACAATCAAACTATAGTCTGTAACAGTAGAAATACACTTAAATGTTACTTAGCTTCAGTTACTGTGTTCGTGATCTCAGTTGACAACGATTCTTCTGGAGACCAGGCACTTTCCTTAGTTTCACAGATGAGTGCTTCGATGTTAATCCATGGTGAGAGTCAGCTCTTCTGCCCTGAGCTTATCTCTGGCAGCATTTATATGGCTCAGTTCGTTTACAATGGTTACCTTGACGAGGTACTAACCGAAATGCCTGTGTATTCCCAAATTCTATCTCAAGATGGCACTCTGCCATAACAAATATATAATTGTTTACAGTATCTATAGGTACAACTGTCAAACTGTAAAACAACAATGGTAACAAACTCATTAACCTTAACAGTCAACTGACAAATGTCCATTGTTTCAGGACAGCCTGTGTTACCAAGGCATTGGTTTGAGAAGCATCCTCAAACAAACCTGATCTGTTAAAATGAGTCTGATAGATATTTGTTTGTTTTGTGTGGAATAAGTGGTGACTATGCGTGTAATTTGGTCTGGGGTGTGGGTTTTTTGAGTTTTTTTGTTGTAGAGTAAATCAGTTTGTGAGATACCTCGAACTCTTCTGAAGGCTCGCTTCAGAGAGGCTCCGGAGTACCCACGTTCTAAAATTCGTGTTTGTAACTCTTTGGCCTCTTTAAGAAAAGAGGATTCATCTGAACAATTGCGACGTACACGAAGGTACTGGCTGTAGGGAATGGAGGCCAGGAGTGGTTTCGGATGAAAGCTACTAGCAGTTCTTGTGTATTGTAGGACATGTTGAAGTACAAATTCAACTCATTCTGGTTAATGTAAACTAAAAATTGTTGTAAATGGGAGGCGGAGCCTCTCCACAGCATGAAAACATTATCAATATAACGATGCCATGCCACAATGTGGTCGGCATACGTAGAGATGCCAGGGTCATGCCATAATTGGCGTTCCCACTCCCCCAGGTACAGGTTGGCGTACGATGGGTCACAACGTGTCCCCATCGCAACCCCCTGCACCTGGAGGTAGTGGGTGCCATTGAAAGAGAAAAAATTGTGCTGATCCACTTGGAAATGTTTGCCACAGTCTAAGGCACGCTATGTATTGCTATATACGTTTTTTGGTCCCTGTCTATGTCAATACATTTCAGATTTTTATACACACTTCTTTTATACTTTTTTCATCTAGTGCAATCCACACCTCCCAGTGAGGTCTAGCTGACACAGCCACCTTGGGCCCCTTGTGGTTGCACAACAGCCTACGCTTCCTCCCTTGGGGCTCACACTTCCATCGGTCGCTTTGAACCTGCATCCCAGATCCTCCCGGGCTGCTCGCATTATTGGTTTGTGGGTGCCTCCAGTCCTTATGTAAGTGGTATACCCACCCTCCTTGGTGGACGCATTTTTACCAATAACCTACGCTTGACTTGTCTTTATAAACTTTATATATTCATGTCATGTATGATTTAACTTCTTACAGACAGCACTTCTTTACTTCACTTGATGCCTATTATCCCCCGAAGAAGGATTAACCGAAACATGTTGGGACGTTTGTGACATTGCCCCAGGACCCTTCCACCACAGTGGTCATCTGAGTGTGCAAATCTCAAATGCATCAAGTCCAATTTTTTCCTATGCTGTTAACTGTGGTACCTTGAATATATGTCTGTCTTTTGTATTTATTTATATACCATATCATGTATTTTGTCTCTGTTTTTGCATTGGTAAAGTGACAAATTTGTGTCCTAATGCTCTTGTTCACTTTATTTTTATCCACAATGTATAAATAAAATGTACAATTTTTTACCATACTCCCCTTTCCCTTTTTTTGATGTACTCTTCATACTACGTCTGCCTTAAAAGTCCAGGGGGATAGTCTTTGATTGGGATATCTCTCCCATCTCCTAAACTTTTGAGTCTGATAGATAAATCATTTGTTCATATAAAATATATTTTATATCAAACGCAACACAATCAGAAGTTAGAAGCCCCAATCACACTAAAAGAAATCCAAGCTGCCATAACATTGTCCAAGCTGGTAAGACTCCGGGACCGGACGTTCTGCCCACAGAATTCTATAAAGTGAATATCGAGATAGTGGCTCCCCATCTCCACGGGGTATTCCAGAGGGCGCTGGAGGATGACTCTTTACCCCCATCTATGTCGGATGCAGTTGTGGTGGTGGTGCTCAAACCTGGTAGTGCCTCCTTCAGACCTATATCACTGCTCAACGTGGATGCTAAGATCCTGACTAAAGTGTTGGCTGACCCCGTCTCAATTCAGTGATCCTATCGCTGGTCCACGGGGATCAATCGGGATTCATGCCGGGCAAGGGCACTGACATTAATATCCGACGACTATATACTAATATAGCTCATGCTCAAAATACTGGCTCAACTGGAGTGGTGGCCTCTCTGGACGCGGAGAAGGCCTTTGACTCTGTGGAGTGGGAGTTTATGTGGGGAGTTCTCCTAAAATTTGGATTTGGGCCCAAATTCGAGTCCTGGATTCAACTGATATATAGAGAGCCGAAGGCCAGGGTTCGAACCACGGGTACTTTGTCAGAGCAGTTTTGCCTACAGAAGGGTATCAGGCAGGGATGCCCCTATCGCCTGGCGATAGAGCCATTGGTGATACTCATCTGCTCCTTCCCTGATAACGGGGGTCTCTCAGTGGGCCCCTTGGTAGAGAGAATCTCTTTGTACGCGGATGACACCCTCATTATTTACCAGATGCCTTGGAGTCCCTCACGGCTGTTCTTCATGCAATCGACTGCTGTGGGGGATTCTCAGGCATAAAAATTAACTGGGACAAATCACTCCTCTTCCCTCTATCCCCACAAACACCGCCTCCTCCTGCCTAGTGCCCGCTAACCTGTGTTCCTAGATTTAAATACTTGGGGATCTATATCCAAGGAGACCTACATAAGTATTTGGAAGACAATTTATACCCAATGTTACAAAAACTGTCTCGCAAATGCCAGGCATGGAAGTCTCTCCCACTCTCCTTAGTAGGCAGAGTTAATCTGCTAAAAATGAAGTTCCTTCCCAAATTTCTTTATGTCTTCAGAAACACACCAGTACCTATCCCTAATTCTTTCTTTACTAAACTTGACAGCATCATTAACAGCTTCCTGTGAGCAGGATCTACTCCTAGGATCGCCAAATCTGCACTCCAATTGACACTTTCACGGGGGGGTCTGGCACTCCCTTGCTTTAAGCATTACTATTGGGCAGCAACCCTTGTGACAGTCAGGTGGTGGTTTGAACAAACATTGAACAACCCCTCAGTCACACTTTAGGTAGCTATTTTGGGTTCCTACACGACCCTGAGCAACCTTGCTTTCAGGGGGCTGAGGTCTGACCCTGCAATGATGATTTCTATGTCCATCACAGTAAGGGTATGGGAGCAGGTGAATAAGGTACTGGGCTCTGACGAGACGGTCTCACCACATACCCCCTTGTGCGGTAATCCCCATTTACCACACCTTCGTAACATACCTGACCCCCAGGTATGGGCTCGATATGATATCCGAACGATAAAACAAATTATGCCATTGGGCAGACTACTTACATTCGCTGCCCTATGAGAATCATTCCATCTTCCTTCATGGATGTTCTTCCGATACTTGCAACTCCGTCATGTGATACATAGAGTTGAGCGAACACCTGGATGTTCGGGTTCGGCGGGTCCGGCCAAACTTCACGAACTAAAAGTTCGGGTTCGGTACCGAACTTGACCCAAACTTGACCCCGGACCCCGAATCCCATTGAAGTCAATGGGGACCCAAACTTTTCGGCACAAAAATGGCTGTAAAAAAGTCCTGGCAAGTGCTAGAGGGCTGCA
Organism: Glandirana rugosa; assembly: GCA_018402905.1. Classification (NCBI taxonomy): domain Eukaryota; kingdom Metazoa; phylum Chordata; class Amphibia; order Anura; family Ranidae; genus Glandirana; species Glandirana rugosa. Next base: position 243,201 of record BLSH010276289.1, on the reverse strand, counting down.
AAAGGAAGTAAAATGGGGGTAAGTGTAGGACTAGTGCCCTACAAAAAATGGGGATAGGGAAAATAACTTAAAATCAAATAAAAAAAATAAAAATGGGAAGGGGGGTGTATGTGGAGTAGGAGCCTAGAGGTTGACTAGGCCGTGTAGGAGCCTAGAGGTTGACTAGGCCGTGACCGTGGCAGTGTAGGTGGAAGTGGCGGTGGTGGAGGAGGAGGAGGTAGCCAACACTTTTTGTTGTTTGTTTGCTTTTTTTTCTATTCGGGGTAGCCCCCAAAATATTGAGGCATATTCAAAAAAACAAGTATACCAATGGCTGTGTGAGGCCGGTCTAAATGTCTATTCTGCACAAGGTACAGACAAGTCTTGTGGGATCCATATCTGGTTCATTTTAATAAACGTTAGCTTGTCTACGTTGGCTGTGGACAGGTGGCTGCGCTTGTCTGTGATAACGCCCCCTGCCGTGCTAAACACACATTCAGACAATACACTGGCTGCAGGGCAGGCCAGCACCTCCAAGGCATAAAGGGCAAGCTCAGGCCATGTGCCCAATTTGGAGACCCAGAAGTTGAATGGGGCAGACCCATCAGTCAGTACGTGTACGCATGTGCACACATACTGTTCCACCATGTTGCTGAAATGCTGCCTCCTGCTAAGACGTTGCCTATCAGCTGGTGGTGCTGTTTGTTGTGGCGGGCTGCTGACAAAGCTTTTCCACATTTTGGCCATGCTAACCCTGCCTTCTGAGGTGCTGGCGGTGCCACAGCTGCGTTGGCGGTCTCTTCCTCCTCCTCCTCTGCCTTCGCCTTGTGCTTCCACTGAGCCCCCCGGTGTCATTTGGGAATGCCCTCAGCAGCGCATCTACCAGTGTGCATTTGTAGTCGCGCATCTTCCTCTCACGCTCCAGTGAGGGAATTAAGGATGGCACGTTGTCCTTGTAATGGGGATCCAGCAGGGTGGCCACCCAGTAATCAGAACAAGTTACAATGTGGGCAACTCGGCTGTCATTGCGCAGGCACTGCAGCATGTAGTCGGCCATGTGTGCCAGGCTGCCCAGAGGCAAAGACAAGCTGTCCTCTGTGGGAGGTGTATCATCTGTGTCCTCCGTATCCCCTCAGCCACGCTCCAGTGATGCCCACGAGCTGCGTTGGGTGCCACTCTGCTGCGGTTCCTCCTCCTCCTCCTCATGATCTTCCTTGTCCTCCTCATCCTCCAGAACTTTGCCCTGACTTGAATATTTTTTACCTGGCCTATGCTGGTGCAGGAACCCACCCTCCGAGCCACTTGTGAATGACTGGCATGATAACCGTGGAAATAACCCCTCTTCCTCCTCCTCCTCCTCATCCTCCTGTGCCACATCCTCTTCCATCATGGCCCGAAGTGTTTTTTCAAGGAGACATAGAAGTGGGATAGTAACGCTGAGAACAGCGTCATCGGCACTGGCCATATTGGTGGAGTACTCGAAACACTGCAATACAGTACACAGGTCTCACATGGAGGCCCACTCGTTGGTGGTGAGGTGGTGCTGAGCGACTGACCCATGCGTGCTGCAGCTGAAACTCCACTATTGCCTGCTGCTGCTCGCACAGTCTCTCCAGCATGTGCAAGGTGGAGTTCCACCTTGTGGGCACGTCGCATAGGAGGCGGTGAGCGGGAAGGCCGAAGTTCCGCTGCAGCGCAGACAGGCGAGCAGCAGCAGGGCGAGAACGCCGAAAGTGCGCACAGACGGCCCGCACTTTCTGCAGCAGCTCTGACATATCCGGGTAGTTTTTTAGAAATTTCTGTACCACCAAATTCAGCACATGCGCCAGGCAAGGGATGTGCGTCAAAACGGCTAGGCCCAGAGCCGCTATGAGATTTCGCCCATTGTAGCACACCACCAGGCCGGGCTTGAGGCTCAGTGGCAACAACCACTCATCGGTCTGTTGTTCAATGCCCGTCCACAGCTCCTGCGCAGTGTGGGGTTTATACCCCAAACATATACATGACATAACGTC
>BLSH010276289.1:211466-223051 GCA_018402905.1 Glandirana rugosa | reverse complement strand
AGACTTGAAATAATTGTGCAGAAGAGATGTGCAATGATTGACGGTTTCATTTAAAGTGATACACACATTTTAAAAAGAAGTGTGAATAAAAGATGTGCAATGATTGACGGTTTGATTTAAAGTGACACACAGACTTGAAATAATTGTGCAGAAGAGATGTGCAATGATTGACGGTTTCATTTAAAGTGATACACACATTTTGCAGAACAGTGATATGGGTACTCCCGGCTTATTTATACTTTTTTGACACAGTTTGAAGATGATTTTAGAACAGTTCTATGGCCTCTAATGTTAATTAATACTTTTCAGACCCATTTTGAAGATGATCTTCATTTTTGCATTTTTTTATGTTTTTATTTTTTAAAAAATATTTGAAGTTATTTCCCTGTCCCCATTTCTTTGTAGGGCACTTGTCCCACCCTTACCCACATTTTCCTTCCTTTTGCAGACCTCTAGGACCTTCCTGGGCTTTTTTACAGCATTTTTAAGATTTTTCATTAAAATTACCAGAACCCCGGACCCGAACCCAGACTTTTTTTGAAAAGTCCGGGTCCGGGTCCCGGACACCCTAAAGTTCGGTACGGACCTGAACTTTACAGTCTGGGTTCGCTCAACTCTAATTATTAATAATGTATTTTTTGTTTGCGTTTGGGTGTTTGTGATATTATTATTATTATTATTATTGTTAATAATAATAATAATAATGTATTTAATATTTTTTAAGGTTAGAGGTTAATTATTATTTATTAATGTATTATTCATTTATTTTACTTATTTATGATGATTTTTAGTTATTTGTGTATTTATTTTACATTTATTTATTCATATATTATTACTGCCCAACTGTCTTATGCTAAACTACCCAAAACCTACACATATCCTATTCATGACCAGATTAAGCGCATCAGGGGCCTGGTGCTGAGGATTTTAGGTGGGCCTTTTTATGAAAATAAATAAAAGTGAAACGCAAACAATTTTTTGTTAAAACAAATTAAATTAAAGAGAGAAGGAGGGTTGATAGAAAGAGAGGGGGCTGAAAGAGGTGATGAGAGAAAGGGGTGAACGAGAGAGAAGGGGGTAAGTGAGAGCGGGAATGTTACAATGGGGGGGCAAGGCACAGTACATTACATGGTGGGCACTGCATATTACATGGTGGGCACTGCATGGCACAACACATGATATGGTGGACACTGCATGGCACAGCACATGACATGGTGGGCAATGCACATTAGATGGTGGGCACTGCATGGCACATCACATAACATTGTGGGCACTGCATGGCACAGCACATGACATGGTGGGCACTGCACATTATATGGTGGGCACTGCAGGGCACAGCTCAAAATTGGAGGCACTGCATGGCATAGCACATAACATGGTGGGCACTGCACATTACATGGTGGGCACTGCATGGCACAGCACATGACATGGCGGGCACCGCATAGCACAGCACGACATGGTGGTCACTGCACATTACATGATGGGCACTTCATGGCACAGCACATGACATGGTGGGCACTGCACATTACATACTGGGCACTGCATATGACATGGCGGGCACTTCATAGCACAGCACAACATGGTGGGCACTGCACATTACATGATGGGCACTTCATGGCACAGCACACGACATGATGGGCACTGCATAGCACAGTACATCACATGGTGAGCACTGCATGGCACAGCACAACATGGTGGGCACTGCACATGACATGGTGGGCACTGCATAGCCCAGCACAAGACATGGGCACTGCATGGCATAGCAGATGACATGGTGGGCACTGGGCACAAGAGAGCACATTACATGGGAAGAGCAGCAGTCTGTCCCCTAGCACAATCATCAAATCCACCAGGTCAGTTTCTGCACAATCCTCCCTCCCTAATAAGTTTATTAACCTCATCTCAACAGCATGGGGAATGTCCTCTTTCCCGGGCTCCTGCTGTTTAGGATGACATCAGTGCCTCTCCCCCACACAGCAGCTGCAGCTCCCGGACACTGAGGATCTGGGTGAGTGTAACAGATTGTGTGATAGGAGGCAGACATCGGCAGAAACAGGACTCGGCTCAGCAGCTGACACTTGTCTCCTCCATGTGTGCAGTGCACAGAGGGCTCCGCTTCTTTCAGGACGGCACACAGATATTTATAAGCCACTGCAGGGGCCTATCATGAAATCAGTGGGCATGTGCCATATCAAAAGTGGGCCCTAGGCATGGAGGGGGGGGGGGGGTGCACACCAGAAAGTGGGCCGCGGGTGTGGTTTAAATTGCACTAGATATTGGGTGTGGTTAAACAGAGTCTGAGATGATTTACAGTGCAAAATGTGGTAATGTTAAATAGGGAATGTACAGTACAAAACAAGGGGGCAAAGATGCCAAGTGTGAACCCTCCATGTTATACTGGGGAAGGGTAAAGGCTGACCTGGGCATGGGGGGGGGTTATAGTAACCCCAGCATTGGTGTCAGTGGCAGCAATAATAACCCACAGCATTGGTGCCAGTTTCACAGTATAACCCCCAGCATAGGTGCCAGTTTCACATAAAACCCCCCAGCAAAGGTGCCAGTTCCCACAAGAATAACCCTCAGCATTGGTGTTAGTAGCAGCTTAATAACCCCCAGCATTGGTAGTCAGTGGTGTCATGCTACCTAAACCCCTGTTAACCACTTCAGCCCTGGAAGGATTTCCCACTTTAGTACCAGAGCACTTTTTGCGATTCAGCACTGCGTTGCTTTAACTGACAATTGCGCAGTCGTGCGACGTTGTACCCAAATGAAATTGACGTCCTTTTTTTACCACAAATAGAGCTTTCTTTTGGTGGCATTTGATCATCCCTGCGTCACTTCTGATCACCGCTGTAAACAAAAAAATAGCAAAATTATGAAAAAAAAAACCAATATTTTTTACTTTTTGCTATAATACATGTCCAAAAAAATATATAAAAAAAAACAAATTTATTCAGTTTTGGCCAATATATATTCTTCTACATATTTGTGGTAAAAAAAAAAAAAATCACAATCGGCGTATTTTGATTGATTTGTGCAAAAGTTGCCGCGTTTACAAACCTTGAAAATTCATTTATGACATTTTTACTATTTTAAACATCCTTCACCAGTAGAAGTCAGTGACTTGTTGATCTAGTGTTGTGTTAAATAGGAGTTCTGCCCCCCACCCCTGCAAAATTAAAAGTCAGCAGCTACAAATACTGTAGCTGTTGACTTTCACTATTAGGCAACTTATGTGTCCATGCATTCAGCGGTGTCCTCACCCGAGACGATTCTTAAATTGGCTCTTGAGTGCAGGCACTACCACCTTGGCTGAGGGAAACCAACAGTGAAGGCTTGCGGCATCATAACCAGTTTCCTACTGCACATGCATAAATTGCGCTGTGCTCTGTGAATGGGCCAGCTGCAGAGGGAAGGTGGAGGGAGCCAAATTTCAAACCTGTCAAAATCTCCCCCCCAAAAAGGTCCCAAATGTGGCAGCAGAGGGGTGCAGACAAGTGGAGCTTCCACCTTGGGCGGGGCTCCGCTTTAAGCTTTTATAGTGACCTAGTGTGTGTGTGTGTGTGTGTGTGTATGTGGGGGGGTTAATTAATGCCATTAGTAATGTGCAGCACTCAGGGGTTAATGTGCTGCTACTGCCACTAGACACTGATGCATTGGTGACCAGTGGTAGTTAATTAACCCTTTGTGCTGCAGTAGTGCCATCAGTGTTTAGTGTTAATTAACCCCTGCTGCATCACAAAGGGGTTAATAAATGCTGCCATTGGCCACTAATGCAGCACAAAGGGTTGATTAACTACCACTGGTTACCAATGCATCAGCGGCTAGTGGCAGTAGCAACACATTAACCCCGGAGTGCTGCACAATGGAAAATTTCCTCTAAAATACTTACCGTAATTTTCCTTTCCTGATAGACTCCATGGCAGCATACGTGTGGGTAGGCTCCGCCTCCATAACTACCCTATAGGACTCTGCTCCCATAAATCTTTGCTCCACACCAACATCCGTGTTCCATAACTAGCCTAATCCAGGCCTTTGGGTGGGAACTCCTGCTGCCATGGAGTCTATCAGGAAAGGAAAATTACGGTAAGTATTTGAGAGGAAATTTTCAGTTTTCCTGACAGACTCCATGGCAGCATACGTGTGGGAAATAACTCGCTACACACACGGGTGGGAATCTGCTGAGCAAAGAAAATCTTTTAATTAACATTCTTAAGGGATAGAACCTGAGCACCAAAGCTAACAGAAGACAAAGCTGCAGGTTCCACACAATAGTGAGCCATAAGTGTATAAATAGTGGACCATGAAGCCGCCTTGCAAATTACAACAGGCGCCACATGCCGAGCTGCCGCCCAAGATGTTGCGATGCTCTGGGTGGAGTGTGCCGTTACTGCCTCTGGAGGAGCCTACCCTTTCTCTTTATAAGCCTGTTGGATGGTCTGGACAATCCAGGAGGCGATAGATCTGCTTGAGGCTCGAGAACCTTTGTTTCTCCTGTACATGAGGACAAAAAGATGTTCCGTCCGACGAAAAGGAGCTGTGGCTTCCAGATAAAGCTTTAGGGACTGCCCCACATCTAGTGGATGGATTTCGGATCTGTCCGACCTTTTAAAAGTGGGGAGCACAATTTCTTGATTTTCGCGGAAAACAGAGGTTACCTTTGGTCTTGAACCTAGCATAGGTACCAGCACCACCCTGTCAGGGAAAAAGGTTATAAAGGGTTCTCTTGATCCCAAGTTGCTAATCTCAAAAACTCTCTTGGCTGAAGAAATTGCCACCAGGAAGGCCGTCTTGTGAGTAAGGTCCTTTAGTGATGGTGGACTGCCCGGGTCTGAGTTAAACTGAGACAGAGAATCCAAGACAAACGGTAAATCCCATTTTGGAAATCTTGGCTTCCTTTGAGGCCTCAGCCTGGCCGCCCCTTTGAAGAATTGGCATATAAGTGTGTCTTTAGCCCACGATATGCCTGAGAAGGCCGAGATAGCTGATACTTGGACCCTTAGAGAGCTGACAGATAAGGGCAAGTTGAGGCCAGATTGCAGGAAACTAAGAACATCTGAGACCAACAGAGTATCTACAGTGCTGTTTCTGGAAGATAAATGGACCATGATCCTCTGTTACACTATATTGGTGCCGCTTCTCCTAGCACTTAATAAGGTGGGCATGGCCTCTTCTGGACAGCCGAGTGATTCCAACCTTCTCCTCTCAAAAACCAGACCCTGAGACGTAGATGTGTTGGGCATGGATGCAGAGCTGCACCTTGTGAGAGGAGGTCCGGTCTGGCTGGAAAGGCAGTCAGGTCCTTGAAGCTGAGAGAGGAAAGAAGTGGGAACCGAGGCCTGTTTGGCCAAAAGGGGATCACTGCTACTACTTCTACCTTCTCGGTCTTGAGCCTCCCGAGAAAACGAAAGATCAGAGGCACCGGGGGAAAGGTGTAGGCCCTGCGGAACGTCCATTGCTCTGAGAGCGCATCCACCCCCTGGGCTTGGGGATCTTGGAACCTCGAGAAATACCTCGGGAGTTTGTTGTTGCAGGGTGAGGCGAACATATCGATCTCCGGAGTCATCCCCAAGGATAGGAGCCAACTGAACACTTCACTGTGGAGGGACCACTCGTTGTTGTCCAACTCGTGTCTGGATAAAAAGTCCGCCTGAACATTCTGGGCCCCGGGAATATACACCGCCGAGATGTTGTCTAGGTGTTTTTGGGCCCAGTCCATAATTGGCTCCACCTCCCGCAGCAGAGAACCGCTGCGAGTCCCCCCCTGCCTCTTTATGTAGGCCACTGCGGTGGAGTTGTCCAGCTTTAGCATAACTGAGGCTTTCTTCGTTAAATGGTGGAATGCCACAAGGGCTTTGAAGGCGGTTTGGAGTTCCAGAGAGTGCGCCGGGAAGTTCCAAGTGCCCTGACATCCGACGTCAATGTCACCCATGTGATGGGTATCAGTGAATGGCATCTGGACAGATTTTCCCTTCGCATCCACCAGAGGAGAGATGACTTCATTAATGATGTTATGTGGATAAACTGGGATTTGCTGCGTGATCTCCACTGTTTGACGAAGCCCCTCTGGAAGGGCCGCATCCGCCACTGTGCACACTTCACCATCGGGATCGATGCTGCCATCGTCCCAATTACCTTCAAGCACTGAAGAGCTGAAAGGCGTGAGGACGACAGAGCCTGGCATATCCTGTCTTGGATTGTTAATATCTTCTCCTTGGGAAGAGAAACCATGTTTGAGCAGGTATTGAAGTGGGCTCAGAGGAAGATTAGGGATTGAGTGGGCACCAGCTGACTTTTCTCTAGATTTAAGAGCCATCCGTACCGCTGTAAGGTATGAATCACCAAAACCTTGTGTTCCAACAAGCGGCCTCTGTCTTGGGCTAGAAGGAGTATGTCGCCCAGATAATGGTAAATGCGGACGCCTTCGACCCTCAGAAGTGCCACTACAGCTAGTAGAACATTGGAAAACACACGAGGCGATGTCGTTAGGCCAAAGGGGAGGCATGTAAATTGTAGGTGCCATTGATCCAGTGCGAAGCGCAGGAACTCTTCCGTTTCCGGAACATGAAAGTAGGCGTCTTTCAAATCGATAGAGATCATCCAGTCCCCTGGCTGGACAGATTGTATTATGGTAAATAGGGATTCCATTTTGAATCTTTCCTTGCGGATGAACCGGTTGAGATGTGTGAGATCTATTACCAGCCTCCATGCACCACACTTCTTCTGTACCAAAAAAAGGGGAGAATACATGCCTTGTCCCCGTTCATTTTCTGGAACCAGAGTGAGAGCTCCTTGCCCGAGAAGAGTGTTCACGTAAGACACCAGAACTTGTCTCTTTTCTTTCAAAGTGGGCAGAATTGTAGGCACAAACTTGAGTCTTGGACTCCTGTCGAAGGACCAGGTGTGGCCCAAAGAGACCGTTCTGACGGTCCAGAAGTCCTGGATTGAGGCCGACCAGACATACCGAAACCGGCGGAGGCGTGCCCCCACCTGGTCTGCCTGAGCGGGCCCAATCTCAAAAGGACTTAGCGGAATTCCGATTGGCGGAAGGGATTTTTTTTGGTCGTTTTCTTGGTGGCAGCTTGTCTGTTTCTCCAAGATCTTCCGAACTCACGACCTGGCCTATAACTGTGCGCTTCTTTGCCCCTGTCTGCACCTTGCTTCCTTGGGAAGGAGTATCTAAAGGCCTGCAGACACCGGTCCTGGGGGAGGAAGCCCGACTTACCTCCCGTGGCCCGAGAAATGGACTCGTTCAGCTTGTCCCCGAGTAGAGAGGACCCCGGCCCCAAGCTTGGAGGCCGGATCAGCCATCCACGGGCGCAGCCACAGAGCTCTCTTGGCGGTCACAGAGGACAGCATCATCCGGGCCCCCAGGCGAATGATGTCGAGCAACGCCTCCCTCAGGTAGGCTGAGGCCATCCTGAGCTCTTGGATAGGGGAATTCCTTGCGACCTCTAGAGAGTAGCCTGCTAGGGTTTCCTCCACACTATCAGTCCAGATCTCCATTGCCTTTGAAATCGCTGCCAAGGCCAAGGCTGGCTTGCAAGCCATCCCTGCTGACAAATAGATTTTTTTAAGGTCAGTGTCGATTCGCCTTTCTAGCGGGTCTTTAAAAGAGACTGTGTCTTCTAATGGCAGGGTTACATATCTGGCAAGTCTCATTAGAGCTGAGTCTATGGCTGGGGCTGACTCAAGGTGCTTAACATCTTCCTCCCTAAAGGGATACAGTCTCTGCACCTTAGAGGGCAGAGAGCTCCTCTTGTCCACTTTGGCCCATTCTTCTGAGATAATTTCTCCCAGTTCTCCCAGCAGTGGAGAATGGGGACGCTCTCTGCTGAGCTGTTTGAAATATTTCTTTTGTTTTGGAGGGGAAACAACCGGATCCTCCAACCTTAGAGCTTCCTTGACTGCTCTCACCATGGCCGGAACTAAGGCATATTGAAAGCCAACCGTGGCATCCTCTGCCTCTGATTCACTGCCTGAGGGCACCACTGATGGTCTGCTGACCTGGGAGGACTTCCCCCATTCTGAGTAAACAGTCTCCCCTGAAGGGCCTGGAGATTCCAACATAGGGTCCTGGGGTCTGCTTGACTCTTTCTCTTGGAGGGAGTCTTGCACCACCTGCCTGACTAATGTTTCCAGGCACTGATCCGGTCCTTCTCTCTCATTTGCCACTTTCCCAAAACAGAGATCGCAAAGGGATCTTCCACCGGAACCCCCGTCCTACATCCCCAGCAGGAATTATCAGACCTCTCCCTAGGACGTGAGGGGGGAGGGGGTGCCGGCTCCCTACTGTGGTGGCTTGACCGGGAGTGGGACCCATGTTTTGACCTAGAGGAAGAGTGCCGGTGTGATTTTGAGCTGCTCCTTCTCCTTGAATCTTCCTGATGTTTAGACCTAGAAGGGCTAAAAAGGAACAAGCCAGAGTAGACAAATAGAGAGAGAGAAATAAACATGAGACACAGGCAACAAGAGCTCCTCTCCCCCCTGTCCACAGGAATCACCATACCTGCTGTGAGAGGTTTGGCCACTAAGGGGCAGTGAGGCATCCATAGCGAACCTTGAAAGTCTAAGGAGAGAGAGACAAATCATCAGCCTGCCACCCCCTCCTCACCAGTCACCCAGACCATTGAGTGCCTACCTGATGCTGTGGATCAGAGAGCCTGGGGAAGGTACCGCAACACCCGTACGCATTCCCGAGGCTCTGCAGATTACACACAGCTTTTAAGCACGGCGCCGCCATGACGTCACACAGGCGCCGGAGAGGCCGTTTGTGTGCATGCCTCACTCTCGTGCGCAGTACGGCCACGACTACCGATGCTGGAACGCAGATCCAGCCGAACCCCATTCCACCCCTATGGTCGCACCCAGAGCGGACGCTACCAGGAAGTGTAGGGGGCCATGGCCAGACCTGCAAGGAGAGGAAGCCGAAGGAGGAACAGGCAAGTGCCCTAACACAGTTATGACACACACACCACTGCCATGTATAAGATATGCCAAAAACGACTTACCAATCCCCCACAATCGCGGCGGTCAGGGTGCTTGAGATACACACACACACACACACTGGACTTGCAGATAGGGCCACCTGCTCACAGCAAGGCTATCGGCCATTGCGCACTTTTCAGGGCTCCTGACTTCAGTGCTACTCTGCATTTACACTCCATACCCTTCGCTTGGAGGGGCTTATCGGAGGACAGCAACCCTGGTAATATAGCTGGATAACGACCGTGGCGGGGACTCTTTTAGGTAGAGAACAGTCCATCCGGTCCTACGGAGGAGGACAAAAACAGAACACGGATGTTGGTGTGGAGCAAAGATTTATGGGAGCAGAGTCCTATAGGGTAGTTATGGAGGCGGAGGCTACCCACACGTATGCTGCCATGGAGTCTGTCAGGAAATTACTATTGGCAATAATTAACCCCCTCAATCCAGAACACTGTAAAAGCTTTGCACAACATTACACTGTTGCTATACCAACTTTAGGGCAATCTGGCAGCCTGTTCCTTTTTTTATTCTTTGCTTATTTGCATCCATGCTCTCCCTCACCTGTCCCACTAGAAGTCCTGTGGGGCGGAGCTCCCTTGTGCTATACTACACTGTGTAGAACTCAGCTGCCGTCTGCAATTTACATAACAATATCGCCTGCCGCCCACGATTTACATAACAATAGTGTACACACAGAGCTAAACAGCATTAATGACTCACTGGCATGGGCCTATCTTGAGGTAGGGGCCTGGAGCTACAGCTCCAATAGCCCCTATGTTAATCCGGCCCTGATCTTATTTTACACAACATAGAGATGAATCATTCTGTAATGTCAAGATAAGAAATTGAAGGGCTAGTTAGACTCAATGAAATAACACAAGAAGTTTACGTGGGACAGCTCTGAATAATCAACAGATTTTTTTTTTTTTGCAATTATCTAGCAGATATAACTAAATGCGTTTAGTGGTATATTCAATAGAGCAAAAAGTAGCAAAGATGAGAAGTTCTTTGTTAAAGTTTGCATACAGAACAGGAAGGAAAAGCAGCAACCTGACTCACAGGTTGTATCAAAAGGTCCTCTTTGTCTTCCTGCTCATTCTTATGTGATAGAGAGTGTACAAGGTTGTGACACAGTGGGGTTGATTTACTAAAAATGGAGAGTGCAAAATCTGGTGCAGCTGTGCATGGTAGCCAATCAGCTTCTACCTTCAGCTTGTTCAGTTAAGCTTTGACAAAAATAAACCTGGAAGCTGGTTTCTCTGCAAAGCTGCACCAGATTTTGCACTGTCCAGTTTTAGTAAATCAACCTCCCTCCCCATGTCTTTGGACCCAGGATATCTAAATGTACTTGCAAGAAATTCCAGTGGTTACTTTCTGCCAGAAGTGCCATGGCTTGCTGCCATCCTGCTGTGGTGATGAATTGTATCCCTACTAGAGCTGGGTTAGGACCAAATAAGGTCTTGGACAAGATAATAACTTTCTTCCCATCCCTCTAGGCCACCTTCAATATGTGTATCCAGTTCACGTATTCCAATAATATAATACAAATTCATTCAGACAAGGAGGAGGATGGTAAATATGACACATGTACCGGCCCCTTTCCCTGCTCTCCATCCTGAAACAATCCCCCACAGCAGCTGCAGGGGGGACCAGGGAAGCACATAGGGGGCCCAGGCAGCATAAGGGAGGGGAACCTGCACAGGAGGGCTGGTGGGGGCTCCATTTACTGGAAGTTGCTTTCTCCTCTTCTCCCTCTTGCTTGCTTTCAGGTGTTGCAGGGGGGAGCTACAGGGGGTCAGTTCCAGTAAATGGAGCCCCTGTCAGCCCTCCTGTCCAGGTTCCCGTTCCTTCGGCTGCCCAGGACCCCTGTCATGCCTGGATTCTGCAGACATTCAGTACAGCTATCTGCCCTTACCTCATACGAGCAAACAGTTACTGAATGGCAGGAGGAATCAATGAACTGCTCGGATGCTCAGCAGCATCTTTGCAGTTAACTGAGAACTACAAGCCCTTGAACTCAGAGAGCAGTGGTAGATGTAGCCCATTCATTCTAAGAACTCTGTGAATGAATGACATGGCTGTGTGGGCAGAGCCCCGCAAGGCCACGCTGTTTTAAATTCTGACAATGGGTGCCAAGAGCTGGGGGGGGGGGTGGGGATTGGGAGGGAAAGGAGGCAGGTGCTGGAGCAAGTAACGTGTTCTAAAGGTTAGGGGTGGGGGGGGGGGTCGAGAACCGTGGGTAACAGTCTTAAATTTTGTCGCACCGGAACGCCCCGAGACGGGTGTGTCGGTACAGTAAGTAAGTGTCTCAAGAATCTTACTTACCCGATGTAGATGGTGACGAGAGACTCAAGTTCCCGAACATCAAGAGTCAATTGACGTTTCTACGACGACTCGTAGGCTCGTCAAGTAACTAAGGAGGACGGTAAGTCATTGACAAACGAGCATACTCCATTCCCGTCTATCGACATGACTTACAGACGTCTTAGGTCCGTACTGTCCCCAGGACCCGTCGGCTTCCTTGCCCTTGGACCTGTCCTCCCGACTGTCCCCGAGGTAAATGACCTTGACTGGGGGACATCGAGGGGGGACGTTGT
>BLSH010276289.1:198339-211456 GCA_018402905.1 Glandirana rugosa | reverse complement strand
AAAGGAGGCAGGTGCTGGAGCAAGTTACATGTTCCACCCTAAATATGGCTAGAATACGTGTTCTAAAGGTGAATTTATCTTTAAAGGGCTCATTCACATGGGTTTGGTCTGGCCTATAGTGTGAATGAGAGGTTTGTTTGTATTGCTCAACCCACCTGTTACTCCATGGGGACACAACGGCTGTATGAACACAGCCGCAGGTACTAATTATAACAAGTATGCACGCCTGTCAAATTAGGACCTGTGACTGTGTCCGTACAGCTGCTGCATCCCCATAGCATAAAAAACTGTCTGCACGCAGCTCCAGTCATGTAAAAAAAAAAAAAAAAAAGCTGATTTACACTGTACAGGCCAGAGCACCCATGTGAATGAGCCTCAAGACCTCATTCACACAGAGCTTTATTTGTTAACTTAAAGTGATTATAAAGGCAGTAGTTTTTTCTTATTTTTATATTCTATGCATTAAAATAAAAAGCCTTCTGTGTGCAGCAGCCCCCTCAGCCCCTCTCTTACCTGAGCTCCATCTAGATCCAGCAATGTTGTAGCATTGTCTCTGCTGCCCGGCTCCCTTTGATGTCAAAGTCAGTAAGCCAATGAGGAGAGAAAAGGGGTGGGGCCAGGCTGAATCTCTGTGTCTGAATGAACACAGGGAGCTGCGACTCGGCTCGGGTGCTCCCATAACAAGCTGCTAGCTGTGGGGGCACTCAATAGGAGAGGGGAGTGCAGAAGAGGGACCAGAGAAGAGGAGGGTATGGGTTGCTGTGTGCAAAACCAAATGCACAGAGGAGGTAAGTATGACATGTTTGTTATTTTTAACAAAAAAGAGACTTTAGTATCACTTTAATACACTTTTTGCTTTTAGGCCTCATACACACGGGCGTTTTGTTATACCACGTTTTTGGGCGTTTTTTGCTGCTCTCCATGTTATTCAATGACCCTCTAAAACGCTGAGGTTTCTGAGCAGTAGAGGGCGTCGGCGTTAGTGAGCTGTAGCTAGAACGTGGGACCAGTGCGTTCTGAAGCTGCAGCGTCATGGCGTTTTTGACGCCGAGCCTGCAAAACGCTCAATAACATTGCTTAACGTTGTATACACAGCGTTAAGCCTCGTCAGGCGTTCTATTCATAATCAATGGTTCCCTTTGGGAGTCCATTGATTTGAATAGAAGCCGCACCAGAAGTGGGATCACGGTGATCCGACTTGCGGCGCGACTTGTGTGCTAGGTGTCTTAAAGGGGAATGATGTGATGCCCCACCCCAGGATGTGACATCATGAGGGTGGGTCTCATGATGACGTCATCGTGTGGCCCCGCCCCATGCCAATATAAGGCAACCGCGCAGCACGGACCCGGCATTCGAGTGGAAGAGAGCGACGAGTCAACATCTCCAGAAGAAGGAGAAGAAGAAGAAGCGGCGGCGGGAGAAGCTAGCCGGGGAGACAGCAGCAAAAGAGCTGAAGACCCCGCAGAAGACCCCTCAGAGGACCCAGCAGAAGAGCCGAAAAAAGAAGAGAGGGGAGAAGATGCCGGAGCGGATTTAATAAAATATTTTAAAAAGCTGTGTAGTGTTTTTTTTTTTTGTACACTTTTTTTCCCCCAGGTAAATGGGTAGGGGTACGATGTGCCCCATACTCATTTACATAGGGTGGGGGGCCCGGCATCTGGGGGCCCCCTTGTTAAAGGGGGCTTCCAGATTCCGATAAGCCCCCGCCCGCAGACCCCGACAACCAACGGCCAGGGTTGTCGGGAAGAGGCTCTTGTCCCCATCAACATTTTGCTTATTTTTGTGCAAACGCCCGTGTGTATGAGGCCTTAGATTTAGCGGGGATTTCGTAAGTTATGCTGCGTTTGTGTCAACTAATAATTATTTTAGTGTACTTTTAGCAAAAATATTGTTTTGATATCTGTGATTTCACAGGCCCTGAGCCCAACTAGCACAGGCTAATTTTACTACTGCTGCAACACTAAATATAGAAAAAAACATAAAAAAGAACATATATTATACTATAATATGCAGTGTATGCTGACTGCATTACAGTTATAAATAGCAAGCCGTCACCTGGATTTTAACAGGAACCTGACAATTATTGCAACAGCTCTGTATGCTTACCAAGATAAACAACTGCTTATTTGCATTGGCAAAAGATACTTAGCTGTACAATAAACATTTGCAAACGGATGAAAGGTGACTGCCAGCATGAAATAGGACAGGATAAAGCCAATTAAAATATGGACTATTACATTCTAAAGTCATGTCCAAAAGAAACAGAAAAGCATACACGTTTAAATAGGAAAAAATGAGTTTACATTTTGTAAATTCTGTTTAACAGCATTATAATGCATTAGGCACCCAAACCAAATTGATTTTCACAGTGAAGATTATTTTAGCCCCATTTTCCTGAAAATGAAAAAGAAAAAACACTGCAACATGCTGTTTATCGGTTCTCTATCACAGGAGACTCCTTTACCCGGGAGTATCATCACCCATTAGAGCAGAACGGAGTAATGATCCTTGACTAGCTACTTACAGCACAGCTTGAAAAGCTAGAAACTTCAGAAGAGTGCACTTACGTGTTTGTTATAGAGCGTGATGATCCATGAATCCTGGACACTTCAGTCTTGCCATTGATATGTTGCTCCTTTCTATATATGTGTATGATCCGCTGCTCAGTATCACAATGTTCCTTTCACTTAGGGTTGCCACTAGGGATGGGCCCCTAGTTCGAGTCGAACGCATATTTGACTCGAACATCGGGTGTTCGACTGTTTGGCGCTCCCCAAACATTATGAGACATTAGTGGGAACTTTGAGCGCCCCATAATGCATCCCAATAGCGGGGAAATGCCGCCCGCTGATTGGCCAAAGCATGCACATGACCTGCATGCTTTGGCCAATCACAGAGCGCTCTGCAGTGAGAGCTACGATTGGCTAAAGGCAGGGTGCCTTTAGCCAATCACTGCTCAGCAGCCTCAATCCACGCCCCACACTATATAAAGCCACTTGTACAGCAACTCTATGTAGTGTGTTAAACGTAGAGAAAGAGTCAGTGAGCTTAGGTAGTGGCGGGCAGGCAGTTTAGTGTAGCTATCTGTGCATTGTGAAAAACATATATTAGATAGATAGATAGATAGATAGATAGATAGATAGATAGATAGATAGATAGATAGATAGATAGATAGATAGATAGGGCAATCTGTATACAGTCAGTTAGTGCAGTCAGTGCAAGAATATATATATATATATATATATATATATATATATATATACACACCTTCCTAGTGTATATATATATATATATATATAATGCAATGACTTTAGTGTAGGCTATATACAGCTAATTCAATGTATAGTATATAGCGTCCGTTCAGGCAGTGAAAGAATATATATATATATATATATATATATATATATATATACAGTATATATACAGTCTAGTATATATTAGTATATATATATATATATATATATATATACAGTATCTCACAAAAGTGAGTACACCCCTCACATTTTTGTAAATATTTTATTTTATCTTTTCATGTGACAACACTGGAAAAATAACACTTTGCTACAATGTAAAGTAGTGAGTGTACAGTTTGCATAACAGTGTAAATTTGCTGCCCCCTCAAAATAACTCAGCACACAGCCATTAATGTCTAAAACACTAGCAACAAAAGTGAGTACACCCTTGTGAAAGTGTGATTACCCCCAAAGTGAAAATGTCCAAATTGGGCCCAATTAGCAATTTTCCCTCCTCGGTGTCATGTAACTCATTAGTGTTACAAGGTCTTAGGTGTGAATGGGGAGCAGGTGTGTTAAATTTGGTGTTATCGCTCTCACTCTCTCATACTGGTCACTGGAACTTCAACATGGCACCTCATGGCAAGGAACTCTCTGAGGATCTGGAAAAAAATAATTGTTGCTCTACATAAAGATGGCCTAGGCTATAAGAAGATTGCCAAGACCCTGAAACTGATCTGCAGCACGGTGGCCAAGACCATACAGTGGTTAGACCATACGGGCCTCGCCATGGTCGACCAAAGACATTGAGTGCACATGCTCAGCGTCAAATCCAGAGGTTGTCTTTTGGAAATAGACGTATGAGTGCTGCCAGCATTGCTGCAGAGGTTGAAGGGGGTGGAGGGTCAGCCTGTCGATGCTCAGACCATACGCCGCACACTGCATCAAATTGGTCTGCATGGCTGTCATCCCAGAAGGAAGCCTCTTCAAAGATGATGCACAAGAAAGCCCACAAACAGTTTGCTGAAGACAAGCAGACTAAGGACATGGATTACTGGAACTATGTCCTGTGGTCTGCTGAGGCCAAGATAAACTTATTTGGTTCAGATGGTGTCAAACGTGTGTGGCAGCAACCAGGTGAGGAGTACAAAGACAAGTGTGTCTTGCCTACAGTCAAGGAAGGTAGTGGGAGTGTAATGGTCTGCGGCTGCATGAGTGCTGCTGGCACTGGGGAGCTACAGTTCATTGAGGGAACTATGAATCCCAACATGTACTGTGACATACTGAAGCAGAGTATGATCCCCTCCCTTCAGAGACTGGGCTGCGAGCCAGTATTCCAACATGATAATGACCCCAACACACACCTCCAAGACGACCACTGCCTTGCTAAAGAAGCTGAGGGTAAAGGTGATGGACTGGCCAAGCATCTCTCCAGACCTAAACCCTATTGAGCATCTGTGGGGCATTAACAAAGGGAATGTGGAGAAGCGCAAGGTCTCTAACATCCACCAGCTCCGTGATGTCATCACGGAGGAGTGGAAGAGGACTCCAGTGGCAACCTGTGAAGCTCTGGTGAACTCCAAGAGGGTTAAGGCAGGGCTGGAAAATAATGGTGGCCACACAAAATGTTGACACTTTGGGCCCAATTTGGACATTTTCACTTAGGGGTGTACTCACTTTTGTTGCCAGCGGCTTAGACATTAATGGCTGTGTGTTGATTTTTTTGAGAGGACAGCAAATGTACACTGTTATACAAGCTGTACGCTCACTACTTTACATTGTAGCAAAGTGTAATTTCTTCAGTGTTGTCACATGAAAAGATAGAATAAAATATTTACAAAAAAGTGAGGGGTGTACTCACTTTTGTGAGATACTGTATATATGCTTGTCCTTTCTTTCTGCTGCTGGTTGTGCTATTAAGCCACAACATGCAGAAGAGTTGGTGGAGTGGATAACTAGGCTGTCCTCATCCTCCTTATCCTCTGTCACCCAGGCTCATACAAGTTTGCCCTCCAATGCAGCTGGCCTATTCCACCGGATCCTTGTCCACAGTTACTCCTTCTGTAGCCCCACCATCATGCACGGAGGAGTCACCAGAATTATTTGACCATAGTATCGGTTACATGCTCATGGAGGATGCGCAGCAATTTGAAGGCTCCGATGTTGGTTCCCAGGTTGAGAAAGGGAGTAGCGTGAACCTAGAGACGGGGCAGAAGGACAAGAAACTAGCAGTCATGTTCCCCCAGCTGCAGCATGCTGCCAAGTTTGCTCCAGTGATGAGGAGGGAGGGGATGATGAGGACCAGTGCCATCTTAATAGCATCATGGGCCCCTGGGCAAAGTAATGCATCGGGGCCCCTATAAGGGAGATGGTGACCTTGGCAAACAGTGGGTGTGGCTAAAATATACTATTTATTGGTTGTGGCTTTTTAGTCAGCTTTTTTTTTACATTTTTAACAATAACTTATTACATGTTTTTCACAATGCCGTTGGGGGGTCTTTGGTGAGATATTAGGGGTCTAAACAGACCCCTGAAGTCTCACTTTTGAGACAGAGACTGAGAAAACACATTCCCCAGTTAGGAATGAGTTGGTGCATGAAACTAAAGAGATCTGGGGGGGGCTTGTTGAGATGTGCAGCTGTTATTGTTGGTTTTGACCAGCAGTGAGGGAGTGGTATGTCACCTCCTCAATGCATGTGTTAACCCTGAAAATGCTGACCTACTGTGCCACAACCATGCACATTGCACATGACTGCAGGGTGGTTATGGTGTAGTACACCATGCGTTCATAGTGAAAAACTATTACATTTTTGCCATAAGTACAGCCCTAAAATGGATGGTCAGGGTGGTAAAGCCATGGTTCAACTGCCTGCTTTTACCAGCCTCATTTAGACTTGTGGTTGTGGTAAACATAGGCAGTTAGGACATGAGTTTACCTACAAAATTACAATAGTAGTGGGACATTGAATTAGGCAGGACACTATAGAAATACATGAGTATATGCGGTTGTAAATGTATTCATTTCTTTCCATATTGTAAACATTTCATAATCATATAAATACATAATGGCAATTTCCAAGTGTGATAAAGGCATGTGTAATACAATTAGAGAGCTGATATATACAAAACATAATGGAATGCATTTATATTGTTCTGATACATAGTGGTACATGCATAAAATAAAAAATATAAAATAAATGCATGCATATTTTACATGCATAAAATAAAAAACATATACTGTATATTTTTATTTTATGTATATACCACTATGTATCAGAACAATATCAATGCATTCCATTATGTTTTGTATATGTCAGCTCTCTACTTTTATTACATGCCTTTATCATACTTGGAAATTGCCATTATGCATTTCTATGATTATGAAATGTTTACAATATGGAAAAAAAATTAGAGTTTCAAAAAACTTGCTGGGTTACTTGCTGGGCAATTGGCAGAGATAAAAAGTGAACTGGGCTGGAAAGGGTGCAAGACAGATGAGTGTGGTGAGGGAGGCTGCAGCAAGGTTTGCAGTTTAGATTTATGGAGAGGAGAGCAGATTGCAGAAGAAAAGGACATAAAGTAATCAGTGGCATCAGACTTTCTGCAAGCTGGAAGTGAAGGCAGAGGGAGAAATGACAGGTGGTGTAGAAGTGAAAGTAACTCACAATGAAAGCTGTAGTGACCCGGCATGAGGGAGAGCGAGTTGATGGCAGTGGAGAACCTCCCGAGGAAGGAGAGAGATTACAATGTATCAATCATTTAGTGAGATAAAGCAGAGTTAGAGCAGCAGAAGGAGTTAGATAACCCGAACCTTGTCCAGTGGAAGAACGTACCTGCTCCCTAAGTCGCGGAGACCGTGGAAGCGGAACTGCCGAGGTCACACAGGAAAGAGTGAAGGAGAGAGGAGACAGGAAAGGAAGAGTTGGAGTTACAGCCAGCCATGCGAGCAGAGGCAGAAGTAGTACAGAAGCAGCCACCCGCCCGCAGACGCATGACTCCCAAGCCAAGCCCGGCACGGATAGCTGTCATGCAGTCAGCAGAGACCAGACTGCAGTCGTTCTGATTTATTGTGATAGCACAGAACCGGCCCTGATGGGGCCCCATGTTCACCTGGGCCCCCGGCAAGTGCCCAGGGGTGCCCGCTCAGTAAGACGGCCCTGATGAGGACATGGACTGTACTTGGGTGCCTGAGAGAAGAGAGGAGGAAAGTGAGGAGGAGGCACAACTCCAACGAGGCAGGATGTCCTCCAGGGGCCAGCTTAAGGGCAGCCACCCAATTGCATCAGACCACAGAGCTCCACAGGTGTAGGGCGCTGCTGGCTCCCTGCTGACTTTCAAAAGTTCTTTGGTGTGGGCATTTTTCAACATGTGCAGTAGATCGCACCATTGCCATTTGCAATCTATATCTGAAACCGGTCAAGCACCTGACAAGACATATGAAGACCAGCCATGCACTGGGTAACTCTGCTTGCAGCTGGGAAGGATGCAGGACAGGGTTCAGTGTTGGAGCTAGTTCCGCCACCACGCCTTCAAAAAGCTGGTGGTGATTTTGCCACATTCGCCTCCTCCACCCCCTCCTCTTCTTCTACCTCTGTGGCCTCTTCTGCAGAATTGTCCTCTGAACCTGCAGTGCTCCCTAAGCGTTCAAGGGGCTACGCAAGTAGTCAGGCTAAAAGATACCATGCAGTGCTTGAGTTAGTCTGTCTTGGGGACAGGTATCACACTAGAGCAGAGATTCTGTCAGCTCTGCGGGGGGCAGGCTCAGAGGTGGTTGACGCCATGGCAGCTTGAGCCAGGAATGGTTGTAAGCAACAATGGCACCAACCTTCTCTCTGCCTTCCAACAGGGTCAGTTGACCACATGTCTTGAATTTGTTGGTGCAGCATTTCTTGACCAGATACCCAGGCTTACCAGATATCCTGAGGCAGGCCAGAAAAGTCTGTGGTCATTTCCGGCATTCATACAATGCCAGAGCCCGGCTGGCTGACATTCAGCAGGAATTCAACCTGCCCACCAACCGCCTCATTTGTGACATGCCCACCAGGTGGAACTTAACATTGGCAATGCACAGCAGAGGGCCATCAATGAGTACCTCTGTGAGAATGGCACCAGGACAGGCTCAAAGGAGCTTGTCTTCTTTTCGCCACGTTAGTGGCTACTGATCAAGGATGCATGCACTGTCCTGTCACCATTTGAGGAGGCCACAAGGATGGTGAGCAGGAACAATGCATGCATCAGTGACACTGTCCCTCTAATATTGCTTCTGGAGCACACGCTTTGTGGAATCATGGACAGGGCACTTGAGGCAGAACAAGGCCCCCTTTATGCAGAAAGCATTCCTTCACAGGAGGAGGAGGAGGAGGATTGTGTCAGCATGGATGTGGAGGATAACACGCAGCAGTCTTCAAGCGATCATAGTTTTCAGTCCCCAGAAACCCAAGGAGTTGTACGTGGCTGGGAGGAGGTAGTTCCTGATAATGTCATCCTCAGTGACCCAGAGGACACTCATGCCTCCTCAAACTTATGCTGCATGGGCTCTCTGATTCTGAAAAGCCTGCGAAAAGACCCTTGGATTGGTGGTATCAAGGAGAGGGATCATTACTGGCTGGCAACCCTTCTTGATCTACGTTACAAGGGTAAAGTTGCAAAGCTCACCCTGCCTGCGCAGAGGGACCAGAGGATGAAACATCTTCAGGATACCTTTAAGAAAAGTTTATGCACCGCCAAAACCCAAGGCCCAGTTTTTCCGCACCTGTTTGACTGGGGCATGTCATCACAATTTTTAAACTAATTTACAACAGCAGGGCCCATTCCTACGCCCAACAAGAGTAACTGCAGGTGTTTACAGTGTTCTGGCACCACGAACACCCAAGGCCCAATTCTTCAGCACCTGTTTGACTGGGCCATGTCATCATCATTTTAAGCTAATTTACAACAGCAGGGCCCGTTCCTGCACCCAACAAGAGTAAATGCAAGGGGTTACAGTGTTGTGGCACCGCCAACACCCAAGGCCCAATTTTTCGGCACCTGTTTGACTGGGGCATGTCATCACAATTTTTAAACTAATTTACAACAGCAGGGTCCATTCCTGCGCCCCACAAGAGAAACTGCAAGGGGTTACAGTGTTTTGGCACCACGAACACCCAAGGCCCAATTCTTCAGCACCTGTTTGACTGGGGCATGTCCTCACAATTTTTAAGCTAATTTACAACAGCAGGGCCCGTTCCTGCACCCAACAAGAGTAAATGCAAGGGGTTACAGTGTTCTGGCACCTAACACCCAAGGCCCAAGTTTTTTGGCACCTGTTTGATTTGGACATGTCATCACAATTTCTAAACTAATTTACAACAGCAGGGCCCATCCCTGCGCCCAACAAGAGTAACTGAAACGGGTTACAATGTTCTGGCACTGCCAACACCCAAGGCACAATTTTTTGGCACCTGTGTGACTCGGCCATGCCATCATAATTTTTTAAATAATTTACAACAGCAGGGCCCACGCCAAAATTTAAAAAAAAAATTGCGTGGAGGTCCTCCCCAAAATCCAAACCAGGCCCTTGGGGTCTGGTATGGATTTTAAGGAGAACTCTGTGCCAAATTTTTTTTAAAAATGATGTGGGGGTCCCCCCCAAAATCCAAACCAGGCCCTTCAGGTCCAATAGGAATTTTAAAAGGAACCCCACGCCAAAATTTAAAAAAAAAATACGTGGGGCTCCCCCCCCAAAGTCCGTACCAGGCCCTTCAGGTCTGGTATGGATTTTAAGGAGAACCCCATGCCAAATAAAAAATATGGCATGGGGTCCCCCCAAAATCCAAACCAGACCCTAATCTGAGCTCGCAGCCCTTGCATGGCAGGAGGGGGTGGGGACTAGCGAGCACCCCCCCCCCTCCGAACCATACCAGGCCACATGCCCTCCACATGGGGAGGGGGCTTTGAGGTCCCACCAAAGCACCTTGTCCCAATGTTGATGGGGAGAAGGGCCTAATTTCCACAATCCTGGCTGGTGGTTGTGGGGGTCTGCAGGTGGGGGGGGGGCTTATCAGAATCTGGAAGCCCCCTTTAATAAAGGAGCAAAAGGAGAAGCAGAAAGGGTTGTGGGGCTTTAAATGAGGCAGAGACCAGGGGTTCTCATGCTTCCATCCCTGAAATTGTAAAGGAAAAGGGGGTGGGACTTTAAATGAGGCATGCAACCACATATATATCATATGTAATCAATAGTTTTTTTCTTGCTCAAATATTTTATTAGTGTTGAGGGGAAAACATACATGAACATAACAGGTGCACAAACTACTCACTGCCTTAACACAGGGGCAGGAGGAGAATCACTTCAACCAATGTCAGAAAAATACATACCATCACGCGGGATGCAGCCCGTACGTTCTATCATCATGCATTGGAAGTAATTCAACAGCATTGAAACCATGAAAACAGTAGAAATAATCAGGAGTTCTAAAAGATCTAACAAAATGGTCCATGGATTAGTGATAATGAGAAGATGACTCAGTGTTTGATCAAATCGTTAGCAGGGGCTGCTGAGTAGCGGAAGTGTATGGGTGGGGTAATTGCAAAGAGGGAAATGGGAGCAGGAACACAGTAATAAAAGGAGAAAGGGAAACTTTAGGGGGGGCAAGAGAAGGCAGGGAAAAAAAGGGAGGAGAAGGAGAGACAAAAGAGGTGCATAAGGGAACCCGCCGAGATTCGAACCGTTAATGGGCAGGCTGAATGTACCAAGTTGATCGATTGATCAACTTGGGTACAACCAGCCTGCCGGATTCTCTTGCAATTATTGCTAGCAGCTGCTATAGAAGACACTGGCCTGGCAGGAAGGATTCCCGCATCAACACTGTCTACAAACCCATGGTTGCAGGAAAGAAATTTGATCGGTGAATGGCCGGCCTTAGTCCCATCCGTTTTCATGCTTTAGCCTCCATTCATCACATGTACTGTATTCTGTTGGAGCTAGACACAATAATGTATGTCTATCTGATGTTTATCTGTTATGATCTGCATTGCATTAAAAAGCTTTCCACAATCTGCAAGATGTAATTTGGATCAATTCACTGTCTGCTAATTCTACTGAGAACGTAAGTCACAGCTACAATACCTTGAAAAAGTATTCATACCCCTTGAAATTTTTCACATTTTGTCATGTAACAACCAAAAACGTAAATGTATTTTATTGGTATTTTATGTGATAGACCAACACAAAGTGGCACATAATTGTGCAGTGGAAGAAAATTAAAAATGGTTTTCAAAATTTCAAGTCAATACATTGTAGAACCACCTTTCCCTGCAATTATAGCTGCAAGTCTATTTGGGGATGTCTCTACCAGCTTTGCACATCTAGAGAGTGACATTTTTGCCCGTTCTTCTATGCAAAATAGCTCAAGCTCTGTCAGATTGGATGGAGAGTGTCTGTGAACAGCAATTTTCAAGTCTTGCCACAGATTCTCGATTGGATTTAGGTCTGGACTTTGACTGGGCCATTCTAACACATGAATATGCTTTGATCTAAACCATTCAATTGTAGCTCTGGCTGTATGTTTAGGGTTGTTTTCCTGCTGGAAGGTGAACCTCCGCCACAGTCTCAAATCTTCTGCAGACTCAAACAGGTTTACTTCTAAGATTGCCCTGTATTTGGTTCCATTCACCTTCCCATCAACTCTGACCAGCTTCCATGTCCCTGCTGAAGAAAAGCATCCCCACAACATAATGCTACCACCACCATGTTTCATAGTGAGGATGATGTGTTCAGGGTGATGTGCAGTGTCAGTTTTCCACCACACATAGCATTTTGCTTATAGGCCACAAAGTTCAATTTTAGTCTCATCTGACCAGAGCACCTTCTTCCTCGTTTGCTTTGTCCCCCACATGGCTTCTCGCAAACTGCAAATGGGACTTCTTATGTCTTTCTTTCAACAATGACTTTCTTCTTGCCACTTTTCTATAAAGGCCAGATTTGTGGAGTGCACGACTAATAGTTTTCCTGTGGACAGATTCTCCCACCTGAGCTGCGGATCTCTGCATCTCATCCAGAGTTACTATGGGTCTCGGCTGCTTCATTGATTAATGCTCTCCTTGCCCGGTCTGTCAGTTTAGGTTGAAGGCCATGTCTTGGTAGGTTTGCAGTTGTGCCATACTCTTTCCATTTTTGGACGGTGCATTGAACAGTGCTCCATTAGATGTTCAAAGCTTGGGATATTTTTTTATAACCTAACCCTGCTTTAAACGTCTCCATAACTTTATCCCTGTCTTGTCTGGCATGTTCCTTGGCCTTCATGATGCTGTTTGTTCACTAAGGTTCTCTAACAAACCTCTGAAGGCTTCACAGAATGGCTGTATTTATACTGAGATTAACTTACACACAGGTGGACTCTATTTACTAATTAGGTGACTTCTGATGGCAATTGGTTCCACTAGATTTTAGTTAGGGGTATCAGAGTAAAGGGGGCTGAATACAAATGCACACCACTAGTGTTGAGCGAACCCGGACTGTAACGTTCGGGTCCGTACCGAACTTTCGGGTGTCCGTGGCACGGACCCGGACCCGGACATTTCAAAAATCGTTCGGGCGTAAACATAAGTCGGGGGAAATGAGACTATGGGGATTGATTTTAGATCACCTTGGTTAACGGTAGTCTTCAGTGGATTAATCATTTATCTCAGGTGGACACACATTCAATTAGAGTCATATTTATGTCGGTAAGACACTTCGGAAGTCTCCAAACAATCTCTTGGAATCACTTGTTTGTCGTAGTACTTCCGGTTCCTTGTACGGTCTGTTCTGTCCCTATTTCAATACCTCTGCAAATTTCGTCCCAATCCAATATTTTTTTATAGGGTTCGAAACTTGTAGATTACCTCGTGACAAGTTACGTGGCAGG
>BLSH010276289.1:151853-178594 GCA_018402905.1 Glandirana rugosa | reverse complement strand
GAACAGTGATATGGCTTCTCCCGGCTAATTGATACTTTTCACACAGTTTGAAGATGATTGTAGAATCTACAATCATCTTCAAACTGTGTGAGGAAAGTATAAATTAGCCGGGAGAAGCCATATCACTGTTCTTAGAACAGTGATATGGCTTCTCCCCGCTAATTTATAGTTTTCACACACAGTTTGAAGATGAATGTAGAACAGTGATATGGCTTCTCCCGGCTAATTGATACTTTTCACACAGTTTGAAGATGATTGTAGAATCTACAATCATCTTCAAACTGTGTGAGGAAAGTATAAATTAGCCGGGAGAAGCCATATCACTGTTCTTAGAACAGTGATATGGCTTCTCCCCGCTAATTTATAGTTTTCACACACAGTTTGAAGATGATTGTAGAACAGTGATATGGCTTCTCCCGGCTAATTGATACTTTTCACACACAGTTTAAAGATGATTGTAGAATCTACAATCATCTTCAAACTGTGTGATAAAAGTATAAATTAGCCGGAAGAAGCCATATCACTGTTCGGCTTTTCCCCGCTAATTTATAGTTTTCACACACAGTTTGAAGATGATTGTAGAACAGTGATATGGCTTCTCCCGGCTAATTGATACTTTTCACACACAGTTTGAAGATGATTGTAGAATCTACAATCCTCTTCAAACTGTGTGAGAAAAGTATAAATTAGCCGGGAGAAGCCATATCACTGTTCTTAGAACAGTGATATGGCTTCTCCCGGCTAATTTATAGTTTTCACACACAGTTTGAAGATGATTGTAGAACAGTGATATGGCTTCTCCCAGCTAATTGATACTTTTCACACACAGTTTGAAGATGATTGTAGAAGACTTGTCTGTACCTTATGCAGAATAAACATTTAGACTTGACTCACACAGCCATTCCTATACTTGTTTTTTTGAATAGGCCTCAATATTTTGGGGGCTACCCCAATTATAAACAAACAAACAAAAAAATACAGTGTTGGCTACCTCCTCCTCCTCCTCGACCACCACCCCTTCCACCTACACTGCCATGGTCACGGCCTAGTCAACCTCTAGGCTCCTACTCCACATCCACCCCCTCTTCCCATTTTTTTTATTTGATTTTAATTTATTTTCCCTATCCCCATTTTTTTGTAGGGAATTTGCCCTACTCTTACCTCTATTTTACTTACTTTGGCAGCCCTCTAGCACTTGCCAGGACTTTGTTACAGCCATTTTTGTGCCTAAAAGTTCGGGTCCCTATTGACTTCAATGGGGTTCGGGGTCCGGGATAACGTTCGAGCAACGTTCGGTGCCGAACCCGGACTTTTTTCCAAAGTTCGTTCGGACCCTCCGAACCCGAACGTCCAGGTGTTCACTCAACTCTATAGAGGAGATGAGCAGGAACATGAGTATAGACAAGAGAGAGAAGGTGTGAAAAAAGACAAAGGATTAGAAAGAGGAGAAGACATAACGCATAAGAGAGTAGATGACAGAGGAGATGGAAGAAGAGGAGAGAGTGTAGAAATGACAGCATACACAGAGAAAAGTGAAGTCACTGAGCAAAACATTGATTATTACATTCATCCCCACCAAGAAAACTTGAAGATATTTTTAAATTATCATCCTCAACAAACATCAAGTAATCCATTGGTACAGAAAATGTTCTGGTGCAAGGATGGCTCTAATAGACGGTGGCTTACTTACTGCCAAGAACGCCATGCATTACATTGCTCTGTCTGCATAGCTTTTGCTAAGTTGGCTGATAAATCTCCATTCATAAGTGGTATGACAGACTGGAAACGTGTGCATCAGTGTGCAGAGGAACATGAAAAGAGCATGGCACACAAAACCTGTGCAGAAACATACTTCTTAAATGCCTCTAAATCTTACGTTAAACATTTACTTAGTGGAAGTCAGCTGTCCTCACACAGAGAACAACTCAGAAAGAGACGACAAAGCGTGTAGTTGATGTTGTAAAAATGATTGGCAAAAGAGGACTTAGCTATAGGTCAGAGAATGAGGCTGCATACATGCTTGATGAAAGAATGCATTGAAAAATCTAAGAAGCTACATCAGACTGGGGCAAAAGGCAGAGAGGTTCCCTGGTTACATTACTGTCTGCAAGAACCATTAATTCTGTCATTGACACCATTCAGCCCTTATTCAGGAGACCATTGTGAGAGATATAAAGAATGCCATAATGTTCTCTGTGCAGATTGACACCACACAAGACATCACCTCACAAGACCAGTGTTCTATTGTTTTGCGATATGTTACAGACACCATTCATGAAAGGATTATCAACACTGTCAATTGTAAGGAGTCTACTGGACAACATTTTGTGGATATTGTTTCAGAGCTTGCTGAGAAGTTCAATTTGGACTTGAGCAAGTGCATTGGACATGCTACAGATGGTGCCTCTAACATGCAAGGCTGCTACAAAGGCTTTTCTACTCAGATGTCCAAAATTTCATCAAATCAAGTGCATGTTTGGTGCTATGCCCAAGTTCTTAACCTAGTTTTGACTGACACAACCCAAACAGTAATTCAAAGTGGATCACTTTTTGTAGTACTTAATGACATTGCAGTGTTCTTTTGTGAGTCATATAAAAAGATGAATGTGTGGGAAAGTGAGAGCCAAGACAAGCACCAGAGACGACTCTTACTAATTGGAGAGACACGGTTGTGGGCCAAGGATAACGCTCTCAGGAAAGTTACATAGTTAGCTAGGTTGGAAAAAGACACAAGTCCATCTAGTTCAACCAATAAAACTGTAATTTTTTGTGAAGAATCAACAACGAGTGGGACACAATCATGAAGTGGTATGAAATTTATTGGATATTTCAAACTTTTTTAACAAATAAAAAACTATAAAATTGGGCGTGCAAAATTATTCAGCCCCTTTACTTTCAGTGCAGCAAACTCTCTCCAGAAGTTCAGTGAAGATCTCTGAATGATCCAATGTTGACCTCAATGACTAATGATGATAAATAGAATCCACCTGTGTGTAATCAAGTCTCCGTATAAATGCACCTGCACTGTGATAGTCTCAGAGGTCCGTTTAAAGCGCAGAGAGCATCATGAAGAACAAGGAACACACCAGGCAGGTCCGAGATACTGTTGTGGAGAAGTTTAAAGCCGGATTTGGATACAAAAAGATTTCCCAAGCTTTAAACATCCCAAGGAGCACTGTGCAAGCGATAATATTGAAAAGGAAGGAGTATCAGACCACTGCAAATCTACCAAGACCTGGCCGTCCCTCTAAACTTTCAGCTCATACAAGGAGAAGACTGATCAGAGATGAAGCCAAGAGGCCCATGATCACTCTGCATGAACTGCAGAGATCTACAGCTGAGGTGGGAGACTCTGTCCATAGGACAACAATCAGTCGTATACTGCACAAATCTGGTCTTTATGGAAGAGTGGCAAGAAGAAAGCCATTTCTTAAAGATATCCATAAAAAGTGTAATTTAAAGTTTGCCACAAGCCACTTGGGAGACACACCAAACATGTGGAAGAAGGTGCTCTGGTCAGATGAAACCAAAATCGAATTATTTGGCAACAATGCAAAACGTTATGTTTGGCGTAAAAGCAACACAGCTCATCACCCTGAACACACCATCCCCACTGTCAAACATGGTGGTGGCAGCATCATGGTTTGGGCCTGCTTTTCTTCAGCAGGGACAGGGAAGATGGTTAAAATTGATGGGAAGATGGATGGAGCCAAATACAGGACCATTCTGGAAGGAAACCTGATGGAGTCTGCAAAAGAGATGAGACTGGGACGGAGATTTGTCTTCCAACAAGACAATGATCCAAAACATAAAGCAAAATCTACAATGGAATGGTTCACAAATAAACATATCCAGGTGTTAGAATGGCCAAGTCAAAGTCCAGACCTGAATCCAATCGAGAATCTGTGGAAAGAACTGAAAACTGCTGTTCACAAACGCTCTCCATCCAACCTCACTGAGCTCGAGCTGTTTTGCAAGGAGGAATGGGCAAAAATTTCAGTCTCTCGATGTGCAAAACTGATAGAGACTTCCCCAAGCGACTTACAGCTGTAATCGCAGCAAAAGGTGGCGCTACAAAGTATTAACTTAAGGGGGCTGAATAATTTTGCACGCCCAATTTTTCGGTTTTTTATTTGTTAAAAAAGTTTGAACTATCCAATAAATTTCGTTCCACTTCATGATTGTGTCCCACTTGTTGTTGATTCTTCACAAAAAATTACAGTTTTATATCTTTATGTTTGAAGCCTGAAATGTGGCAAAAGGTCGCAAGGTTCAAAGGGGGCCGAATACTTTCGCAAGGCACTGTACATGCTGTATCTCACAAAAGTGAGTACACCCCTCACATTTTAGTAAATATTTTATTATATCTTTTCATGTGACAACACTGAAGAAATGCCACTTTGCTACAATGTAAAGTAGTGAATGTGCAGCTTGTATGACAGTGTAAATTTGCTGTCCCCTCCAAATAACTCAACACACAGCCAGTAATGTCTAAAACGCTGGCAACAAAAGTGAGTACACCCCTAAGGGAACATGTCCAAATTGGACCCAATTAGCCATTTTCCTTCTCCGGTGTCATGTGACTCATTAGTGTTACAAGGTCTCAGGTGTGAATGGGGAGCAGGTGTGTTAAATTTGGTGTTATCGCTCTCACTCTCTCATACTGGTCACTGGAAGTTCAAGAGGATCTGAAAAAAGAATTGTTGTTCTACATAAAGATGGCCTAGGCTACATGTAAGAAGATTGCCAAGACCCTAGAACTGAGCTGCAGCACAGTGGCCAAGACCATACAGTGGTTTAACAGAACAGGTCCCACTCATAACAGGCCTCTCCATGAGTGCACATGCTCAGCATCATATCCTGAAGTTGTCTTTGGGAAATAGATGTATGAGTGCTGCCAGCATTGCTGTAAAGGTTGAAAGGGTGGGGGGTCAGCCTGTCAGTGCTCAGACCATACGGCGCACATACCATCAAACTGGTCTGCATGGCTGTCTTCCTAGAAGAAAGCCTCTTCTAAAGATGATGCACAAGAAAGCCTGAAAACACAGTTTCCGAAGACAAGCAGACTAAGGACATTGACTATTGGAACCATGTCCCGTGGCCTGATGAGACCAAGATAAACTGATTTGCAGATGGTGTCAAGCGTGTGTGGCGGCAACCAGGTGAGGAGTACAAAGACAAGTGTGTCTTGCCTACAGTCAAGCATGGTGGTGGGAGTGTCATGATCTGGGGCTACATGACTGCTGCCGGCACTGGGGAGCTACAGTTCATTGAGGGAACAATAAATGCTAATATGTACTCTGATATACTGAAGCAGAGCATGATCCCCTCCATTTGGAGACTGGACCTCAGGGCAGTATTCCAACATGATAACAACCCCAAACACACCTCCAAAATGACCACTGCCTTGCTAAAGAAGCTGAGGGTAAAGGTGATGGACTGGCCAAGCACGTCTCCAGACCTAAACCCTATAGAGCATCTGTGGGGCATCCTCAAATGGAAGATGGAGGAGCGCAAGGCCTCTAACATCCACCAGCTCCGTGATGTCATCATGGAGGAGTGGTAGAGGACTCCAGTGGCAACCTGTAAAGCTCTGGTGAACTCCATGCCCAAGAGGGTTAAGGCGGTGCTGGAAAGCAATGGGGGCCACACAAAATATTGACACTTTGGGCCCAATTTGGACATTTTCACTTAGGGGTGTACTTACTTTTTTGCCAGCGGTTTAGACATTAATGGCTGTGTGTTGAGTTATTTTGAGGGGACAGCAAATTTACACTGTTATACAAGCTGTACACTCACTACTTTACATTGTAGCAAAGTGTCATTTCTTCAGTGTTGTTATTTACAATAATGTGAGGAAAAACATAGAACCCCATATACACAATCCTTCACCCACAGTTGATCCAGGGGAAGGCAAAAAAAACCCCAGTAAAGCATTATTAAATTTGCTCTAGTGGGGGAAAAATTCCTTCCTGATCCTCCGAGAGGCAATCGGATATTCCCTGGAATATAAAGTGTTTGGATCATTTGCAAATCCAGACAATTGTCTCTATGTGAATGTCATTCTTGCATTGACAGCAATATAAGAAGATATTACAACTGCTCGCATTCAAGCACGAGGATTTGTAGACGCTCTGCTGAAGTATGAGATGATACGGGTGGCACAAACCTTCCTCAGGATATTTGAGAAGACTTCACCACTGTCCAAATACCTTCAAACACAGGGTATGGATATACTTTCTGCTCATATGTAGCCATATGCTCCCTTGAGAGTGGCTGGTAGTAGTGATTCACCTTAATCACACCATATTTCACACATCCGTAGACACTGACCAGGCCAGCTCTTGTTTTTGTTGTTTTATTTAGGGGAAATAACTTGGATGGGGATAAGGGATGACTGTGGGATATCCAAAGAATTATAGTACACAAAGTCCATATACACTCCTGTATATGAGCACTTCCCTGCAGACCGGCCGTCTGCAGACAGTTACTCCTCACAACTCTCCAGCACTCAACTTCCTGACCGTTTCTCCTACAGTTCTCTCTCCAGCACTGAACTTAGTAAATCATCACTCCATTACTTCTCTCCAGCACTGAACTTAGTTTCCAGCTTGAAAGGAAATTTATCAAGCTTCTCTGTTCCTTTCTCTTCACCGCGGCTAGAACAGGGCGAGGCCTACTCTCAGCAGAACCTCCGGAAAACACACATTACAGGCCAGAGATCATGGGCCCCTGAATATGTAGCAAAAGTACTCTTGAGTGCTAGCCAAGCCTTTGATGGACTACAACTCCTAGCCCATCCTTCTTCCAGGTCCCACCAACCTGCTTTTCCTCAGTGACTCTTCTTTTCCTGAACTGGCTCCCAAAGCTCCCACCGACTGTCCACTATTCCTCTCCCAGCCTGCTCCAGCACTTTCTCTTGCAATTCCCAGAGACCGTCACTCACCAAACCAGTGGATCACTTTAAAGCCTCTCACTGTGTAGCACCTTTGTTGTTCTCCTGTTCCCTTGTGCGACTCCAGGAATTCACCACCACTCCTGGCTGCACCGAACCTCCAGGCCCCAAGGTCACCCTCCCCAGACTGGGGCGACCTTCCGGGTAGGGGCCTCTGCTACATCTCCAGACTTCCACCCGACATTTCTTCTCCAGATTTAGCTGACTCAGAGTATTTAAGGAGGCCTGCCTCCTGTCAATCCTGCTTGGGGATTGGTCGGGGCTCCCTAGAACTCTCCAGATGGCTCCACCTATCTCCCAGCTCTCTGACCACAGACCTTGCCCAGGTTTCTAGAAAGAAGTGGGAGGTGCTTGTGACCTCATCTGTCAGGTCCACTCAATCCTCCTTGAGCCTCTCCTCTGGGCCCAGATCAAAACATTCAGGCCTGCTCTGACACTCAGGCCTGACTAAATTTTACCTCACCTAGCAAACCCTGCTAGAAAAACGCACCTACTCTATGGGGGCTCTACACATAGAATGGTTTTGGCAACACATGAAAGTCTTAAAACCATGTCAAGAGATTTTGCCTCAGCTAATGCAGCTGCAGAGAAATTTGTTCTGTGGGCAAATGAAAAATTGCAGGAGAAGGACAAAGAGATAGAACTGGAAGTTGAGTCTACATTTCCATCACAAAGGAAAAGGAAGAAGAAAACCATGCCTGGAGAGATTGCTTATGCTGAAACGATAACAGGTCCAGAAAAGGCTTATGAAGTCACAGTACACAATCAGATAATGGACACAGCTACAGAGACATTGCACAGAAGGTTCCTGAGTCATGGCACAATCTATGCTGACCTTGCATTTCTGGACCCAGTAAACTTCACATAAAGTCCTCGACTCTTTCATCACTGATGTTCCAAGAACTTAGCAAATGCCTGTTGAAGTTTGACAGTGAAGCAAGTGCTGAGAATCCACAATGCGAATTAAGCAGTTTTGCTCTTCAGTGGGAAATATTAACCACTTCAGTAAGGGGCCTGTTTTTTTGGGTTCGTTGTTTACAAGTTAAAATCAGTTCTTTTTTTTTGCTATAAAATGACTTAGAACCCACAAACATTATATATTTTTTTTTCTAATACCCTAGAGAATAAAATGGCAGTCATTTCAAAACTTTATGTCACACCGTATTTGCGCAGCGGTCTTCCAAGCGTGCTTTTTTTTTAAATAAATTCATTTTTTTTTAGTTAAAAAATAAGAAAACAGTAAAGTTAGGCCAATTTTTTTCCATATTGTGAAAGATAATGTTACGCTGAGTAAAATGATACCCAACATGTCATGCTTCAAAATTGCGTCCGCTTGCGAAATAGCGACAAGCTTTGCAGCTTGTAAATCTCCACTGGCAATGTTTAAAAAATTCTACAGGTTAGCAGTTTTGAGCTACAGAGGAGTTCTAGTGATAGAATTGTTGCTCTCACTCTAACGATCGCGGCGATACCTCACATGTGTGGTTTGAACACCGTTTTCATATGTGGGCGGGACTTACGTATGCGTTCGCTTCTGCATGCGAGCTCGCAAGGACGGGGCGCTTTAAATTTTTTTTTTTTTAATTATTTATTTTACTTTTTATTTTTACACTGTTCTTTTTAAAAAAAAAAAAAAATATTACTTTTATTCCTGTTACAAGAAATGTAAACATTCCTTGTAATAGAAAAAAGCATGACAGGTCCTCTTAAATATGATATCTGGGGCCAAAAAGGCCTCAGATCTCATATTTACACTAAAATGCAAAAAAAAAAAAAAAAAAATGTGAAAAAAATGACAGCCCAAAAAAAAAAATGAGCCCTTTAAGACCGTTGGGCGGACATTACTTCTGACGTAATTTCCGCCCTGCCATACTATGGAGCAGAGTGAGCGGCTCTCGGACACTGGGGGGAGAGGATCCGATCATCTCCGCCGCTGCCGGCGGGTCCGGTAAGCGGCGGAGATGACCGGAAAGCGGCGGGGGGGGCACCTCTCCTGCCGCTGATAAAAGTGATCTTGCGGCGAATCCGCCGCTAAGACCACTTTTATCATGTGCAGAATCCCTGGGTGAAAAAAACAAGCTGCAGGCACCATTCAGATATCACTTCTCAAAGGTAGCAACGTCATATGACCTCCACCCAAACACAAGTGGTTAAAAATGTCTCCACTAGATGAATACAAGGTGAAAACATTGGGGAATGAGAGTGAAGACGGGCAGGGTGAAATCCAATGTAAGAATTGCTCCTCATGTAAAGAATTCCCGCTGTGTTGCTATCAGATTCTCAGGAGGTTCAATATAATGTCAAATGCCTACCACCTCCTAGGTCTTGCATATCAGTTCCTACTCACCCTGTCCATCACTCAGGTTGCTTGTAAGTGTACATTTTCAACACTCAAGTTCATTAAAACCAGGCTTAGAACCAAGCTGTCACAAGAGCATCTGGAAACTTTTATGTTGATGTCAACAGAAAAGGACATCCTCTGCTCTCTTGACTCTGATGTGATCATTGACAACGTTGCAGAGAAAAGTGTATTGTTTTCTTCTATAGGCCTTAACAGTGATTTTGGACCTTTTTGGATGGTTAGCCGTTTATACTGCCTTGTTAATTTGCATTGTATGTTAGAATGGATTTTTACCTGTCTTTTTATGTTTGTGATTCCCACAAATTATTGATTGAACTGTTTCTTGTTAATTATATATTCAAAAGTAAGACGTTATTTATTTATTTATAAAGGTTTCCTTATTTATGACACCTGCCAATGAACGGAGTGTAACTTACACATGACATTCTAAAGGCGCCTGTAATGTTGGAATACATCTTTTTCTCTAAATAAAAAGTTTAAAATAAAAAAGTGCAGTTTATACTTACAGGGGAATGTTTTTACTTATGTTTTTTTGTGCAATGGGTATAGTTTATATACTGTTTTTGTTCGTGTTTGCAAAATTAAATTGGGCCAGTCTGGATGAAGTCCAGGGCTAAATTTTTGTCCCCGTCCAGCCCTGATTTCAGCAGAGCAGGGACAGTGAAACCTGCTGTAGGTACAGTACGTGCAGGCACATCTGCTGCACATACATGCTCTGTATTTTGTCACATAGACAAAGTCCATTCAAGTGATGAAAATCTGGCCTCACTGAAACACCAGATTTCATTATGACTATCAACTCCTTCATTTTTGTGCCATATTAATATACTGTATGTATTTAATACAATTATTGAAATGTCTTAATTCCTAAGGTGTTTTACATTTATTTTTCAGCTTGCTGTGTCCCCCAAGCAGCCCCTGTCAGTTCTTTACTCAATTTATCACAGTCCAGTGAGATATTGTATACAATACTGCAGAGCCATTTGTCAAAATCTTTGAGCCAGGCTCAACATGTACTCTCTTTCATAAATATGGAGAGTTCTCCTTCCAAAAGAATGAAAATACACAGCACATGCACAGGCCTGGCTAAGAACATTTTAACAAGTGAATAGGGGACAGGTGGGTATACGATTGGGGAGATCTCAGGGTCAGGGGAGTACCTAGAGCATTTGGTATCCAGGGCTGATCCTAATCTGACACCCCCACCTCAACTTTAAAATGTAAAATAACCGGACACCGAGCCTTGGCTGGGCTGGCAGTCTGTGGCTAGGCTGGCTATGGCTAGCAGGCACTGGATGGGCTGGCAGACTTTGGCTGGGCTGGCTGTGGTTGGCAGGCACTGGCTGGGCTGGCAGGCTGTCGCTGGTCTGGCTGTGGCTGGCAGGCCCTGGCTGGGGTGGCAAGCTGTGGCTTAGCTGGCAGGCAGGCTGGCTTCACATTTCCCTCTACGTCAATATCCTTCTGTCCAAAAAATGAGCGATTTCGTGGTCTCTGTAATTTAATTTACTTTAAGGCAAATAGAGAGGATCCTTCCGCCTGCCTTCAAGTAAATCTGGGCCTGTGCAGGCGGTGCCACGCACGTCAACATCAAGTGATGTCACGTGTAGTACCCCCGTGCACTGTGGCCCGGAACCCAGAAGAATCCTCCTCCCTCTGCTCCTCTGGGTGGCCAGACCCCTCCTCCTCCTCTGCAAAAAACTGCGCTGACCAACCTGCGGACTGTCGTCGGGTGGCCGGCGCCAGACAAATACATCATGCAACTGCCAGTGGCACACTTACTATGTGTTACTACTAGGTGCCAGCCCAGACACCCCCCAATGAATAAGCGGCGCCAGCCTAAGATTCAGGCCCAGACTGGGACAAAAATTAGGCCTGGAAATTTTACACTAAGCAGCCCATTTTTATTTTTTTCGGTTATACCAAATTGCAAATAATGACAACTACTGTTTTACTGCACACTTTAAAGCGGTAGTAAACTCTGTGAATAAAAGAAAAAACCTCCTGCAAGGCAATGTTATAATGTGCTAGTATGCATCACACACTAGCACGTTATGTGAAACTTACCTTAAAACGAAGCGTTCCAGCGGAGTGCTGCCATCTTCTTTCCCGGGTTGGCGGGCTCCGGTCCTTTGATTGGATGAGCCGCAATGACATTACTCTCATGCATGCACGCAGGACCCGCTATTCAATGGCACAGGGCTTTGAAGGAACGGCATGGGTATGCCATTCCTTTAGAGCTCATGCACCAATGACTTCACTGGCGGCTTCACAAGTTAATACCTCCTAAACAGTGCATGTTTAGAAGATATTTACTGCCTTATTATAGGCTTACCTATAGGTAAAAATTAACCAAGGGAGTTTACTCCCACTTTAATAACATAACATAGGACTAAGAAGGAAAAGTGAATGTGATTGGTTGGCAGGGGCTACAGCATAACATTACCACTCACTAAGTGGTTGCTAGAGGTTACAGCACATAATTTCTGCTTGCTAATTGGTTACTAGAGTTTACTGCCAAAAGGACTGCTCACTGATTGATTGCTAAACATTACTGCACATTTTTAACGCTCAATCATTACTTAGCTCCATAACCCCAACTAACTCTCCATTGCCCTGCCCATCACCCCCCTGTACTCTTCATAGCCCTGCCCACAACCTCTCCTGTACTCCTCAAAGCCCCACCCACAATGCCCTTCTCTACTCTCAATAGCCTTGCTCAAAAATGTATCTCTCCATAGCCCCACTCCCAATCTCACTCACCTCTCCATAGCCCCTCCCACAAAGCCCCCTGTACTCTCCATTACTCCACTCCCAAATGGCACTTCATTCTCCATAGGGATACCAATCAAAGCTCTCTAATTCCAATAGACCTGCCTACAGCCCCCGTCCGATCATCAGATCCCCTCTGGCCACTCTTTGTGCCCGGTGGAGCCCCATAGATGAGGCTTGCAGTGCAGCAATTCCCCCCGCAATTCCCTTTCCCCCTTGCCCCATACCAGCTGCTGTCACTGATTACCTGCTGACAGGGTTAGGAACAGTCATAGGCAGTGGGGAGAAGGACCTACCTGATCCTGGCCAGCCAAGCTCACCGTCCACGGGCTCTCAGTGCTTCTGGCTGCTGCTCCCACACCAATCTCAGCAGCGGCCTGAGTCCCAAGTTTACAGGCTGCATGGCATGGGGCGGGATCAGAGAGTCAGTGGAGCTCCCAGCCTCATCTGCTCTTTGCTTGCTGGGCAATAATACAACACACAGCGCTGCCTGTCTCACGTGCCCCTGGCTGCTTCGCAGTGCCAATGGGGCCCTGCTTGTTAGGAGATGTGGCCTGGCCCACCTATGGCAAGTCTGAGCCTGCTGACACCCCCCAAATGTGTGGCACCAGGGGTGGACAGCCCCCCCCCCCTGTTTGTACGCTACCGCTCAGGGCAAGTACTGTATAACTATACCAAAGGTTCAGTTACTTTTTATTAGCAATGAGAGATAATTTCCATCCCTTACTCTTGAAGTGATGAGATTAAAGAGATTTCCTCTATGGGGACACAAACAACTTTTAAAATCTGATAGCAATATTGGGGATAAGAGAGAGTTAAAACCTGATATACAGTACTATGCAAAAGTTTTATGTAGGTGTGAAGAAATGCTATAAAGTAAAAATGCTTTCAAAAATATATATTTTAATTGTTGATTTTTATTATTTTGCAAAATTCAAAGTGAGCAAACAAAACAAAAATCTAAATCAAATCAATATTTGGTGTGGCTACCCTTTGGCTTCAAAAGAGCACCAATTCTTCTAGGTATACTAGCACTCAGTTTTTGAAGGAACCTGGCTGGTAGGTTGTTCCAAAAAGCTTGGACTACAGATCTTCTGTGGATGAAGGCTGCCTCAAATCCTCCTGTCTCTCCATGTAATTCCAGACAGACTTGATGATGTTGAGATCAGGAAAT
This sequence comes from Glandirana rugosa, assembly GCA_018402905.1. Taxonomy (NCBI): domain Eukaryota; kingdom Metazoa; phylum Chordata; class Amphibia; order Anura; family Ranidae; genus Glandirana; species Glandirana rugosa. The sequence goes on along the minus strand of BLSH010276289.1, from coordinate 165,334 downwards.
AGAGACTGCTTTCCGGAGCGTGCCACCGTCCTATATACTAGAAAGAAAGAAATGGGGAGTATCCCCGAGTGTAGTGGACTTTATGGGCACACCACAAGACAACACATACTCAAAATCTGTTAAAATTACATTATTTATTTTGAAAGTTCATTAAAAAACAGAATCTTTAAAATAGTGAAAGATTTCAAGGTAAGAGCAAACGACCTTCATTGAACAACCTATACAATAACCTCTAAACCATGTCGAATGCAATCTGGGCAATACATTGTACCATAAATGGACAAAAATGTTCATACAGAGTAGGTTGCCGCATTTCGCTTTAAACAAGCTTCCTCAGGACCTCTCACATCCTAGGTTGAGATTACTTCAGTAGAGGAAGAAAACATATATCCATGAGTACAATGATAACTGCATACTGTACATTAAAATATATCACTCTAATACATTTTATTATCTGTAATGCTTACGATTGGTTGTCTGTGCTCAAAGGAAAATGCTCAGGGGGGCAGACACAGGGGGCAATAGGAGTGGAACGGACGGTTAGACGTAGGTATAGATGAATGTATGCCTCAAACCTGAGTATATATTTATGATAGTATTATTGTGGGCAAACTTGTGACTATTACTACACTGTCAATACAAAACAAGGCATAAAGTAATACCTGGTAGGAGTCTCCAGACAGGTATGGAGACAGGCAGCCACCAGGCACTTAGTAGGAAATTTAGCACTGGGAGTGTCCGTGGTTGGGTTGGTAGAAGCGCCTGGGGGGGAAAAAGAGGTATATCTATTCTATCCTCTAAAAAGTAATGAATCACCGCGCTACAATCAAGTGAATAATGTACAAAGTTGCTGCTGCTTTTATAAAGTGAAAATTAAAATAAATGAAAACTTATAATAGACTAGTTTTCAGCAGCGCTACAGGTGCCAAATATACCAATATAAAGTGCATCAGTAATCAAAGTAATTGAACACTGTGAAATACGTAAGCAATCATATCAATATAAAGTGCATCAACATTGCATAGTCATTAAATGCTGTAAAAAATGCATGAAAGTGCATGTGCTCAAAAAGTCCAATTGTGATAAAGTTAAATGCTGGTATCCACACAAATCCGTGATTTCCTCCACCAGTGTCACCATGTGAAGACATAAGCAGACTGAGGCTCCCCAGATGTATAATGGTTAATCAGCATATCAATCAGTAGAGCTCACTGTCTCCTCCGTTTTCCCTTCAAGACCAGTTACTCATAACACAGGGAGAGTAAAGAAAAGCCTCTCTAGTGTATCATTTAAAAAATTGGGACTTTAATCTTATTAAAATGCGCTTACATGTACAACGTTAGAAACAGTCATTCGTGAACAATGTCTTGTATGGTATGTTACCGGTTTGCGTCCGCCGCTTGCTGCCATTCATCCATGGCCTCTCCACCGGTTCTAAACCGTTCGCCAGAGTCGTCGTAAAGACCCATCTTTAAGTAGCGGCTCCCTGTCTCCACTAGATGGTGTGGGTAACCTGCTACTCCACTCTTTATTATGTGTACGTGTGGACAATACATCCATATGTGTATTTAACCCCTCGATCTCCCAATAGTTTGTTAAGGGACGCCGGAATCTGCGGCAAGTAGTACACGTTTAAAACACCCGAAGGGAAAGGGATGTAAACCATGTCTGCTACATTTTAACCCCATATGCCTTGCTAATGGAGCCGTACTTAAGAGAAGTCTGCATACAGTTGCATGTCACTTCATAATGCAATACTATAATACTTTTCAACGCAATGTATAATTCTTTAAATATACAATAAAACCATATAGTAAATTTAAAATTAAGAATAAAAATTAAAATTAAAATACTCTAATAGGTCTTATAGCGGTTAACCATGGGCATTACCATTCACGGACATATCATGTGGTATGACTACAAACCAATCGACCAATTAAAGTGAACCCACTAAAAATTCATAAAAATGGTCCAAAAATTCTATCTATCTTTCTATCAATTATCTAAATAGGTCCCAGAGGTAGGGCTTATCCACATTAAATATGTGTATCCCTAAAGGAGGGTTATCAAGCCCCCATTGGGTCATGAATTGCTCAAAAAGCAATTCAGATCCAATTCAATGTTCAACCCTTCGGGATTAAAGGTTCTCAAAAGATGAATCCACCGGGTTTCTTTCTTAGATATTTCTCTTACTTTATTCACCCCCTCCATTTGTGGACTAGTTTTTCCACTCCCCAAAATTGTAAACTGGATGGGTCTCGGTTATGAACCTCTCTGTAGTGTAAAGAGACACTGTGAAATTTAAACCACTTTATTATATTAGTCACATGCTTACCTATGCGGACCTCAAGAGGGCGTTTGGTACGTCCAACGTACATTAGCCCACATGGGCACATTAGTACATACATACATGTGTGGTGTCACGTTATGAATTGCCTAATCTCATGCTGTTTGCCTTTACTCGTGGAGCAGAAACTAGTTTGGACCCTGACATAATTCCCCGTTAATCTGCGGGCCCTATATTTCCCACATGATCCCTTTCTGTCCGGCCAGAGAGATGTCCCACTACCCCCTACTGGAGGGTCCAGTATTTTCTCCACTAGGGTATCTCCAAAGTTGGGAGATCTCCTATAAATAAAGCTAGGCTTCTCAGGAAGAACCAGCCCTAAGGTTTTATCCATTCTCAGGTGGTGCCAGTGCCTAGAGAATATTCTCTCCACTTCACGATGCTGGTCATGGTAGTCTGATATGAAGCTCCACTGTTTGTTGGAATCTTCCGTGGTTTGGTTTTGTTTCTCTGCTAACAACTCTTCCCTTGGTACCTCAAGGATCTTCTGAATCTCTACATCCAATTGTTGGGCCCTATAACCCTTTTGGACAAACTTGTTCTTTAGCAACTCTGCTCCAGAAAATGCTCACTAGAAGTGCAGTTTCTCCTCACCCATGTAAATTGGCCTCTCGGTATGTTTCTTAACCAAGAGGGATGATGCCCACTGCCAATGGCCAGATAGCTATTTTGATCTGTAGGTTTAAAATAAACCTTAGTGGCTAGGGCATCATCCCTCTTAAATATAGTCAGATCGAGAAAATGAATCTCAGTCTGACTGGATTGATTTTCCAGCCTAATATTATTCTGGTTGTTATTAAGGTCTTTTAAATACTGTTCAAAAGATTCGGGGGGGGCCCTCCCAAATTAGGAACAAGTCATCAATGAACCTACAGTAAAAAAGTAGTTCCGGTCTCCTATTACAAAACTCATATGGCTCCCATTCAGCCATAAAGATATTTGCTAAACTGGGAGAAAATTTAGCCTCCATAGCATCACCACTAGACTGGGCATAAAAGGTATTTTGGAGCCAGAAATAGTTGTGCCGTAAGCAAAAATCCAAAGCTTTGGCAACAAACACCTTCTGTTCCATCGGCACATCCTGCCTTTTACTCAAGGCCCAGTTTAGTGCCAACATTGCATCATCATGGGAGATATTAGTGTATAGTGATGCTACCTCTGCAGTCACCAAATGTATTGATTTCCCACTCTCTAGCTTGATGTCCTTCAAAGCTATGAGCAAATCCTTAGTATCTTTCAGATACGCCTTTGTGGCTACTACACTAGGTTGTAGCAGTTTGCCAAAATACTCATCCAGTCTAACCGTGACGGACCCGATCCCATTCACGATCGGTCTGGGTGGTGGACATTCTAGATTTTTATGAATCTTAGGGAGTGTATATATTATGGGGATCCTGCAGACACTAGGCACCAAATAGGACCGTTCCTTCCTATCGAGAACCCCTGTTTTACTCCCAAACGCAAACAGAGACTTCAACCCCTCTTTATATCTGTTGGTAGGGTCCTTTGCAAGCTTCTGATATGCTCCTTCATCAGCCAGCATCTCTGAAACCTGATTTGTGTAGAATTGTTTGTCCAAAATCACTACTCCGCCGCCTTTATCGGCGGGTCGGATAATAATATTTTTCCTTGCTTCTAAACTCTCGATGCCCTCTTTAATATGTCTGGGATTCAATCCCTTCTTGGGGTTTAGGCCTTATAAGTCATGTAAGGCCAGATTCTTAAATACCTCCACGTAGTGATTATTAGTCACAGGTGGATTCCACACTGATTGATTTCTCAAACCACTTTCAACCATTCTAGAGGTTCCTGTCATACCACTGACAGAAATAGTAGGGTTATTGATGAAATATTTTTTTTATATTCAACCTTCTAATAAATTTATGTGCGTCAATAAATGCACCAAATGTATTAATAGGGCATTTGGGCGTACATTTTAAACCAAGGTCGAGTATATGTGTCTCTTTTTCTGAGAGTGTTTTAAACATGTACTACTTGCCGCGGTTTCCGGCGTCCCTTAACAAACTATTGGGAGATTGAGGGGTTAAATACACATACGAATGTAGTGTCCGCACGCACACATAATAAAGAGTAGAGTAGCAGGTTACCAGCTCCATCTAGTGGGGACAGGGAGCCGCTACTTAAAGATGGGTCGTTGTGTCGTATGGCCAGCCCTTGTTACCAAGTCGGAAGTGGCGAAAAGCTCCAGTGGCATGGCCATACAATGACTCAGGTGAATGTTCTGGAACCGGTGGAGATGCCGTGGATGAGTGGCAGCAAGCAGAGGTCGCAAACCGGTAACATACCATACAAGACATTGTTCACGAATGACTGTTTCTAACGTTGTACATGTAAGTGCATTTTAATAAGATTAAAGATTAAAGTTCCAATTTTTTAAATGATACACTATGAGAGGCTTTTCTTTACTCTCCCTGTGTTACGAGTAACTGGTCTTGAAGGGAAAATGGAGGAGACAGTGAGCTCTACTGATTGATATGCTGATTGACCATTATACATCTGATACATCTGATGAGCCTCAGTGTGTTTATGTCTTCACATGCTGACACTGGGGGAGGAAGTTACGGATTTGTGTGGATACCAGCATTTAACTTTATCACGATTGGACTTTTTGAGACTATGCAATGTTGATGCACTTTATATTGATATGATTGCTTATGTATTTCACAGTGTTCAATTACTTTGATTACTGATGCACTTTATATTGGTATATTTGGCATCTGTAGCGCTGCTGAAAACTAGTCTATTTTAAGTTTTCATTTATTTTAATATCCTATACATAGATAGTAGAGCACGTCCACACCAAAAGATATGTCACTAAGCGGTGCCAACTTACTCACAGCATTAAATTTGGTGCCTGGTGTCGGAAAAATCCATGTTGTGTAACAAGGCTTCACAGGCTGCAAGATTAAGCCTAGGTCTACAAGTAGAAATAAGACACAGGAACTATATGCTTGCTATATACGAGGGTATTCCCTGATGCAGGGGCCAAAGGTTTTTAAAGATATATGTATATGTGTGTAAATACCTTGAATAGGAGACACCAGGCATAAAGAGGCTTAGAAGTGGTGTTGTTCTGTCAAATCTAGATCTGTCGTCTAGATAAAGAGAGGAGTAACCAGGTAGCCATGAAGCCAAACTTGAGTGTTTGTAATAGGGTAGAGGATGGCACTAGGACTAGTGCCAGATGTACCTGTGTGTGATGGCATCTCCTCGTTGTTGAGATGTTGAGATCAGAACTCTGTGGAGACCAAACAGTCACTTCCAGGACTGTGTGTTCTTCTTTACATTAAAGATAGTTCTTAATGACATTGGCTGTATGTTTGGGGCTGTGGTCCTGCTGCAGAATATATTTGGGGCCAATCACATGCCTCGCTGACAGTATGGCATGATGGATAAGTATCTGCCTGTATTTATCAGTATTGAGGACACCATTGGTCCTGACCAAATCCCCAACTCCATTCGCAAGATTTCTCTTCTGTTCATTTACTTTCCATTTTGTTAATCGATTAAAAAAAAACTATTAACACTTCTATTTCTGAAAGCATTCTTAATTTACAGCATTTTTTCACACATGCCTAAAAGATTTCCCAGTACTGTATGTTCTAACTTTTCCCTAATATTTAAAACAGGGTTACAAATGCTTTTAATGCCAAGGTATTTTAGGCCAACTGGCACTAAATTGTGATATTGTTTCAAAACTCTTTTAGAATTTGCATACTGTACTAGGTGATTTTAAAACACTATTGTTTGCATACGCTAATGTTACATTTGATTATGCTGATCACTAGCATTTTTCTGGCCTTATTTCCTATTGCCTCAAGTGCTATCTGGATGGTCATACAAAGCAGCATCCCAAAAAAATGTCCTAGGTCTTGCAGCCAGCCAATTGTCCTTAAAGGAGAAGTATGGCCAAAGCGTTTTGGCCATATTTCTCCTGTGGGTCACAGAAGTCAGCTTTCGACTGATGTCACACCACCAGTCAAGGCCCTGTAGGAATCCTGACAATGTCAGGATCCGGCCAGAAGCCTGACCAGCAGTGGGCTCGGCCTCTCAGATGTGCTGCTTAGAGCCTGTGCCAGCCGTTTCTGCCCCCCCCCCCCCCCGTAGCCCAGCGCTCCAGTGAACCAGTGGCGTAACTAGAACCCTCAGGGCCCCGATGCAAGAAACCATGAAGGGCCCCCCTGACAGGGCCCTTTCTTCTTGGCCTGGTGGCGGAACGCCAGGGCTCGGTCGCAAGTGTGTGACTGCATATAAAAGGAACCTATCTCTCCATTTTCCCCCACACTTCTCCTCCACTCCCTCCTGCCGGCATTCAGCGGCTGCAGGAGGAACATGGAGAGATTGGTTGCTCTATGCCGGAGTTTCTCAATCTGTTTACAGTCAGAGCTCCCTTGAAGGTTACCCCTAGGTGAATGAGAATGCACTGCAACCACTCCACAACTGTGTGCATTGCACACAGTTGCAGCATAGTGGTGGTGCATTTAGAGGGTTAAAACAGGCGGTCAGGAGGCAACAGATTTCCTCTTTACCAGCTGTAAAATGCCTGAGCATGGATCATTTTCAGAGGAACAGCATTTTTTTTGCTGGTACTATGAACAGGTGGGGAAAAAAATTTGTGATTGTACACATAGGTGGTCAGGATTAAAAGCACATACATAGAACGTGCATACATACATTTACGCACACATGTACGCACACACACATATATATAAACACATACATAATGCACACACATATATATATATATATATAAACACACACACGTATATACTGTATATATGTACACATATAAATACACACACTCATATATTTATATATATATATATATATATACATGTATATGCACTTACATACATGCACCCACACATATACATACACCCACATACATGAACCCATATACATGCACCCACACATACATGTACCCACCCACATATGTGTACCCAAAGACATACATGCACCCACACACATGTACCCACACACATGTAGCCACACACATACATGCAGACACACACATGCAGCCACACACATACATGGACCCACACACACACATGCACCCACACACATGCAGCCACACACATACATGTACCCACCCACATACATGCACCCACCCACATACATGCACCCACACACATGTACCCACACACATACATGCACCCACACCACACACCTACATGCAGAATTGCAGAAAGTCTTTTAAAAAACGGCAGTACCTTCTCTCTTCATGCCGGGTACTGCACTGTAGGGGGAGACAAAGAGCACAGCACACACACTGCTTTCACTTTCACAGTGTAAACAGTGTGATGAGCTCCCCGCAGCGCCAATCGGCTGAGGAACGGAGCACTCCATCTCTCATCCGCCCTCCTAATCTAGGCATACAGCATGGGGCCCGGTCGCCATGGCGACTCCTGCGACTCCTTTCCGTCCGCCCCTGCAGTGAACACTGGAGGGGCAAAGCACAGAGCCGGTGACTGACAGTCACTGCTCTGTATTCAGAGAGGACCCCAGAACCAAGCATCAGGAGAACACCACCTGTAGAGTTCGGGGCTATAGTACACAAGAGCTGTGTACTAATATAGAGCTCTCAGGAATGTTTTTTCCTCCTGCGGCATTACTGCTGGTGACAATACCCCCCTTCTCCCCTATAGCAGCTTCAATAGGAGCACTAGGCAGGTATCTTCCCAGTCAATAAGCGGCAGAGAGCATAGTGAAGGACAAAGCTAGAGCAAGTCAGGGATCAGCACAGTAGGACCTGCTGTCAGTATCAGGGATGCCATCTCAGAGGCAAAGACCATGCCTGAACTGGAATTGGAGGCCACCAGGATATCACCTGGGTTCCCCCCAAAAAGGAAGATCTCCCAGCTTCAGGAACCCTTTGAACCAGCAGAAGGAATGAAACAGAATTCTGGAAATCTACTTTCAGCCAGAAGCCTTGGAACATGGAGCCGCTACTGCTAATTGTCCATTCAGCTCAAGTTAAAATTTAAAAAGGGTACAAAAAGTGGAAAAAAATGAATGAATTTCTTTTTAAATTGTGAAACTAAAAAAGCTGCTCCCCTAAAAGTGTAGAATAACTATACTTTAAGTAAAGGAAAAATGTGGGGGTGCTAATGGTACTTATGTCTGTTGTGTTACCAACTGGAATAGGATATCAGCAATGACATGCACAATAAAATTTGTTACAACCTCAAATCAAAACCATTAAAGTGCAAAGTGCTAGGTCATAATACAGCTTATGAACCAAATAGATATAATAAACGTCCTTTAAACAGTTCATAAAATCTTCAATAAAGTGTCTTCAATGTGACATGCTGTGGGAAACCATCACCAACTTGTAATGTATCAAAACACACACCCGATGTGCTCAGTAGGATCTTCTACTCACCAGAAGGCCATGACCTCTTTAACTAAACAGAAGATCAAATTGTGCTTAAGGGGTTAGGTCTTGGAGCTTGCTTTGTTGTTCTTATGAATAAGTTAGGAGATATTTCTTTCTAGCCTCCTCTCCCCCATGGTAGCCCATTAAAAATAAGAGAAGGGAGGGAACCAATAGCGTAATACTGTTTATTTAAAAATCTTTAAAAACAATACAAATACCTGCTTACATGTGTGGGTGCCTTGTCCCGACACTCAGGATAGCCCACATGAAAAGCTGGTAGGGAACCGTCGCCGCCCTGCTCGCGCTCCCGATGACATTATAAGACGAAGCGTACGTTGAGTCGCTTTTCAGGCACATCACTTCCTGGTCCCTGACTTCCACGACAGTGGAATGCACGCTGACACTTGAGCATGAGTTGAGCGGTGACGGTTCCATCCGATGTTTCATGTGGGCTATCCTGAATACCGGGACAAGGCACCCACACATGTAACCAGGCATTTGTATTGTTTTTAAAGCTTTTTAACCACTTGCCGACCGCCCGCTGCAGCGTGACGGTGGCAAGGTGGCTCGTTATCGCGAAGCGCTGTCACCTGACGGCGGCCGCAATAACTAGCATTGTGAGCGTGCGCGCAGCCGGAGGCGCTCCCACTGTGTCCGGGGGGGGGGGGCAGCGAGCGGGTAGGGCGGAACTCGAATTCCGCCAGCTACCCATGATCACCCCCCCGCAGTGAAAGAACAGAGGTCCTTGTATGTAAACACGGATCTCCGCTCTGACAGAGGGAAAGGGCTGTGATCACAGACTTCCTGTATATGGAAGCCGTGATCACTCCCCTCCCCCTGCCAGCCCAGCCCTCATACAATTAGAACACACTCAGGGAACACAGTTAACCCTTAGAGCGCCCCCTCCAGATTACCCTCTTCACTGCCAATGGCATTTACACAGTAATCAGTGCATTTTTATAGCACTGATCGCTGTATAAATGCCAATGGTCCCAAAAAAGTGTCAAAATGGTCCAACATGTCCTCTGCAATAGAGCTTTTACCAAACCGCTAAAAGTGTCAAGATCCACATTGTTGTAATATAAGTCCTCCCGTGCCAAAAAACGAACCCGTCAATCAGAGAAAGTGGTCTTCTCCACCCCATACAGTTGCGAGTTTAATAAGGTGAAGAAGATCATTATGAAATACCTTCCCATTCTTTCCAATGACCCAATCTACTCCCAGATTGTGGCCAAAGGAATACAGGTTGTCCCTAGACAAGCGCCGACTATCGGCCAAGGTTTATCCCCAAGTTTATTCAAACGTCCAGTAAAAACTCCTACTTGGCTTTCCTTTAAGGGTACATTTGGATGCGGTTCACATACTTGTTCATATTGCTTGTTTATTTTAAGGGGGAATGTTGTCCATTCCACTTCCAATAATAATTTCCCATCAAATCATTTATTAACTGCAATATGCGGTATTTGGTTTATGTTATTACCTGTAAAGATTGCAATATTCAGTACGTGGGCAGAATCACCCGGAGGCTTAGAGATCGTATACAGGACCACTTGCGGGACACTAATAAGGATCACTCTACCAATGTCGCACGACATTGGATTAACTTTCATCACAAAGACGTATGCTCTTTGGTCATAAAAGGCATAGAGAAGATTAAAGTGAGCATCAGGGGTGGGGACAAGTTCAGAATTTTGTGTAAGAGGGAAGTATTCTGGATATTCTCTAGGACTCAACTTTGGAGAGTGGTCCGGATGTGTTCCGGGTGCTTTTCTGAATGCGCGTTTTTGATGCGTTTTTTATGTGCAGTCCCCCCCCCCCCTTTTTTTCTTCTCCTAAAATGGGGACCTGTGGGTTCCGGTGCATTTTTGGTGCATTTAGGTGCGTTCCGGTGCGTTTTTGGTGCGTTTTGCCGCTTTCCAGTGCAGTACGGTATGGAGAGGGTGCGGCATGTTCTGCTTTTTTTTTTTTTTTCCGGAGCCGGGGCACACTGGAGCTGGCTGCACGGGTGGGGGCTATGCCATTGAGGGCCGTGTGGCCTGCTCTCCATGCGTTTTTGATGCGGGGAGGGAACGCGCTGGCCTGCATGTGGTGTGAACTGGCCCTTATAATAATAGGAGGTTTTCTGTTGATCTGTACGTACCTCCCTTCTTACACAATTCTCTATTTTGGCCATAAATCCACGCCATCCATTTTCCACCTCATTTTTTAGGAGATTGACATCTTGTCCCCCACATTGCACAACATTGTCCCCGGCAAAAATATTAACAGTAAAAAGAGTTTACAGTGATAGCTCTTACATACATGCATAGGACAATTATTCTCCTATCCTTTCGTCTTGCTTACTGTTTTTCTCTGTATACTTCCCTTCAGCCGTTGTCCCTTCGTGAATGCAGAGATGCGCTCATATTCTTCGTATCCTTGTCCGGTTCTATAAGTATTCTAATTGAACTGACTTGCCCGGTTTTAGGGATTTTGATATGTTGTATAATGAGCTGTAGGAAAACTTTTTTCCTTTTTTCTGATTTCTATTTAGCTCGTATTCATTCAGTTTCTGTTGGCAACAGTTCATATAGGTATGTGGGCAGGGAAGGTATATTTAGACACTTTTTGATACAATGTCTTTATATATATTACTTTCCCTATATGTCCCCAAGTGCCTTTTGGTCTTTCATGTATATATTTAGAAAATATTGACTCTGTCAAATGCCCGTGGCTTCCTTGAGTTTAGTCCTGCTAAGACTTTTTATATCTTCATTTTTAATTTTTTTGACCCTTTACATTCGTGATCATTAGCTCATTTAACTGCACTAACATATGCTCTATTTTTTTCTTTTCTTCTTTTCGGATTTGGTGTTTCCACCACTCTACATTGTTTGTTCGTGTAAACGCTAGCTGATATATTGTTATTTAACTGGACACGTTGGCTCTTCAGTGTGTGACACGATTGTTGGATTAAATAGTAGCATTTTTTCAAATGTGGCTTATATGTACTACGTTTCAGTATTGGGTCAATTCTAATGTTAATATTGTATGGATTTGTATGTTATTTGTATAATGTCACTTAAATATTATACTATTTCCCATTTTTGTAATGATTTTTTCCATATCAATTTATCGCTCTTCAGGGAACTATGGTTGACTTTTTCTGCATATATTCCCTGCGGAGCATCAGTGAAGTAATCACACAGCGGATCCACGTTTGTTTGATTGTCCATGAATCACCCTTGATTGGCATCTAGGTTGCTTTACTTTCATATATATTCACGACAGTCAGACAGTGGAACCAGGCTATGATTAAGCACCCCCACATTATGGTGTGAAACGTGTTAGCCCGCTGTATTGACCCCTTGGGTTTCCTTGATGTATGCTGTCTTTTGGATTTTAAAAGTGATTTTCAATAAAGGTGTGCTTTTACAGAGTGCGGCTGTCCAGCATGTCTCTACATGTCTACTAATGTCCACTGCAATATCGCAGTACCGCTAAAAATCGCAGATCGCCACCATTACTAGTAAAAAATAAAAAAAAATAAAAACCCCAGAAATTAATTCTCAGCATCCGTAAACACGTCAACTTTTGCGCATACCAATCAATAAACGTTGATTGCGATTTTTTTAACCAAAAATTTGAGGAAGAATATAAATCGGCCAAAACAATGAAAAAAATGTTTTTTTATATATTTTTTTTTGATTTGTATTTTAGCAAAAACTGTTTTTTTTTGCAAAATTGTTGCTCTTTTTATTTATAGCGGGGATCAGAAATGACACAGAGGGGATCAAATACCACCAAAAGAAAGGGGGAAAAAAGAATGCAAATTTCGTTTGGGTACAACGTCGCACGATGTCAGTTAAAGCGACGCAGTGCCGAATCGCAAAAAGTGCTCTGGTCCTGAAGTGTGAAATTCTTCTGGGGCAGAAGTGGTTAAATAAACAGTATTACGCTATTGGTTTCCTCCCTTTTCTTATTTTTAATGGGTTACCATGGTGGAGAGGAGGCTAGAAAGAAATATCTCCTGACTAGAGTTGAGCGAACCCGAACTGTAAAGTTCGGGTCCGTACCGAACTTTTGGGTGTCCGGGTTCGGGTTTGGGGTTCTGGTATTTTATTCCACGTGTTGAAAAGCTGCCAAGGGCAGCCAATCAACAAGTGTTTCACTGGTTTTCCTTAGAAGCCATCACAGCCATGCCTACTAATGGCATGGCTGTGATTGGCCAGTGCACCATGTGACCCAGACTCTATATGGGGCTGGAGTCACCGTGCTGCATGTCATATGCTCTCAGGATAGTTTAGGGAGAGGATGCTGCTGGCTCTGTGAGGGACAGATTGCAGAACATCTCATCCTGCATTACTGAATGATCTGATTGTGGACTAGGGAGAGATACTAGTACTGGTGCTTTGAGGGACAGATTGCACACCTCATCCTGCTGCACAGAACGATCTGACTGGGTACAGTCTGTTGCTTTAAGGGAAAGATTATTCTTCTAAACTCATCATCAAGTTGTACAGGGAAAGGTTCCAGCTGTTGCTTTAAGGGAAAGATTACTGTTCTAAAATCATCATCAAGTTGTACAGAGAAAGGTTCCAGCTGTTGCTTTAAGTCTACTAAAATCTTGTTATTAGAAAGGGAATTTCGTTGTCGACCTTGGAAAGGGACATGTTGAACCTCTACTAAAATCTTGTGATTAGAAAGGGAATTTCGTTGTCGACCTTGGAAAGGGACATGTTGAACTACTACTAAAAT